>JAOWCC010001589.1:57841027-58106017 GCA_030867875.1 Actinernus sp. WN-2022
TTATGCTTAGGTTAGAAAAAGGCCATTTTCTGGTATTGTTACTCAAAAATACAGGAAACTTCCATCCAGTAAACGCAATCTACATTAAGAGAACGTTGTATTGCCGTATAGTGCATCGAAATCCATCAAAAGCTCGAGAAATGGCGCCACTTTGAAGATTTTAGGGTACACAAGTAACTTTGAGAGATTCAGGTTAGCTTACAAAAACCACATTTTCGGGTTTTCTACACCAAATACGGCAAAACTGGCACGCTAGTCTTAAAGTACTGGAAGAGACCGTTGTTTTGACGTGTAGTACATCGAAATCCATCAAAAGCTCGAGAAATGGCGCCACTTTGAAGATTTTAGGGGTACACAAGTAACTTTGAGAGATTCAGGTTAGCTTACAAAAACCACATTTTCGGGTTTTCTACACCAAATACGGCAAAACTGGCACGCTAGTCTTAAAGTACTGGAAGAGACCGTTGTTTTGACGTGTAGTACATCGAAATCCATCAAAAGCTCGAGAAATGGCTCCACTTTGAAATTTGTAAGGTACACAAGATCTAGCATGTTTTCACAAAAGGAGCCTTTGAACCTAACACCCCCTTTTGTGAAAACATGCTAGATCTTGTGTGCCTTTAAGCTTTAAAAGCCAGTAACTCGTGTTTTTGCCGTTTTCTTGAAAGGGCAAATGACAGTTGAAGTATTTTCTGGCCTTTCTATCCCATAATTGACTTGACTTAGCTCCATCCCATAATTTCTTTATTTGAGACCTAGAGGTTATGCTTAGGTTAGAAAAAGGCCATTTTCTGGTATTGTTACTCAAAATACAGGAAACTTCCATCCAGTAAACGCAATCTACATTAAGAGAACGTTGTATTGCCGTATAGTGCATCGAAATCCATCAAAAGCTCGAGAAATGGCGCACTTTGAAGATTTTAGGGTACACAAGTAACTTTGAGAGATTCAGGTTAGCTTACAAAAACCACATTTTCGGGTTTTCTACACCAATACGGCAAAACTGGCACGCTAGTCTTAAAGTACTGGAAGAGACCGTTGTTTTGACGTGTAGTACATCGAAATCCATCAAAAGCTCGAGAAATGGCGCCACTTTGAAGATTTTAGGGTACACAAGTAACTTTGAGAGATTCAGGTTAGCTTACAAAAACCACATTTTCGGGTTTTCTACACCAAATACGGCAAAACCTGGCACGCTAGTCTTAAAGTATTGGAAGAGACCGTTGTTTTGACGTGTAGTACCATCGAAATCCATCAAAAGTTCGAGAAATGGCGCCACTTTGAAGATTTTAGGGTACACAAGTAACTTTGAGAGATTCAGGTTAGCTTACAAAAACCACATTTTCGGGTTTTCTACACCAAATACGGCAAAACTGGCACGCTAGTCTTAAAGTACTGGAAGAGACCGTTGTTTTGACGTGTAGTACATCGAAATCCATCAAAAGCTCGAGAAATGGCGCCACTTTGAAGATTTTAGGGTACACAAGTAACTTTGAGAGATTCAGGGTTAGCTTACAAAAACCACATTTTCGGGTTTCTACACCAAATACGGCAAAACTGGCACGCTAGTCTTAAAGTATTGGAACGAGACCGTTGTTTTGACGTGTAGTACATCGAAATCCATCAAAAGTTCGAGAAATGGCGCCACTTTGAAGATTTTAGGGTACACAAGTAACTTTGAGAGATTCAGGTTAGCTTACAAAAACCACATTTTCGGGTTTTCTACACCAAATACGGCAAAACTGGCACGCTAGTCTTAAAGTACTGGAAGAGACCGTTGTTTTGACGTGTAGTACATCGAAATCCATCAAAAGCTCGAGAAATGGCTCCACTTTGAAATTTGTAAGGTACACAAGATCTAGCATGTTTTCACAAAAGGAGCCTTTGAACCTAACACCCCCTTTTGTGAAAACATGCTAGATCTTGTGTGCCTTTAAGCTTTAAAAGCCAGTAACTCGTGTTTTTGCCGTTTCTTGAAAGGGCAAATGACAGTTGAAGTATTTTCTGGCCTTTCTATCCCATAATTGACTTGACTTAGCTCCATCCCATAATTTCTTTATTTGAGACCTAGAGGTTATGCTTAGGTTAGAAAAAGGCCATTTTCTGGTATTGTTACTCAAAATACAGGAAACTTCCATCCAGTAAACGCAATCTACATTAAGAGAACGTTGTATTGCCGTATAGTGCATCGAAATCCATCAAAAGCTCGAGAAATGGCGCCACTTTGAAGATTTTAGGGTACACAAGTAACTTTGAGAGATTCAGGTTAGCTTACAAAAACCACATTTTCGGGTTTTCTACACCAAATACGGCAAAACTGGCACGCTAGTCTTAAAGTATTGGAAGAGACCGTTGTTTTGACGTGTAGTACATCGAAATCCATCAAAAGTTCGAGAAATGGCGCCACTTTGAAGATTTTAGGGTACACAAGTAACTTTGAGAGATTCAGGTTAGCTTACAAAAACCACATTTTCGGGTTTTTCTACACCAAATACGGCAAAACTGGCACGCTAGTCTTAAAGTACTGGAAGAGACCGTTGTTTTGACGGTAGTACATCGAAATCCATCAAAAGCTCGAGAAATGGCTCCACTTTGAAATTTGTAAGGTACACAAGATCTAAGCATGTTTTCACAAAAGGAGCCTTTGAACCTAACACCCCCTTTTGTGAAAACATGCTAGATCTTGTGTGCCTTTAAGCTTTAAAAGCCAGTAACTCGTGTTTTTGCCGTTTTCTTGAAAGGGCAAATGACAGTTGAAGTATTTTCTGGCCTTTCTATCCCATAATTGACTTGACTTAGCTCCATCCCATAATTTCTTTATTTGAGACCTAGAGGTTATGCTTAGGTTAGAAAAAGGCCATTTTCTGGTATTGTTACTCAAAATACAGGAAACTTCCATCCAGTAAACGCAATCTACATTAAGAGAACGTTGTATTGCCGTATAGTGCATCGAAATCCATCAAAAGCTCGAGAAATGGCGCCACTTTGAAGATTTTAGGGTACACAAGTAACTTTGAGAGATTCAGGTTAGCTTACAAAAACCACATTTTCGGGTTTTCTACACCAAATACGGCAAAACTGGCACGCTAGTCTTAAAGTACTGGAAGAGACCGTTGTTTTGACGTGTAGTACATCGAAATCCATCAAAAGCTCGAGAAATGGCGCCACTTTGAAGATTTTAGGGTACACAAGTAACTTTGAGAGATTCAGGTTAGCTTACAAAAACCACATTTTCGGGTTTTCTACACCAAATACGGCAAAACTGGCACGCTAGTCTTAAAGTACTGGAAGAGACCGTTGTTTTGACGTGTAGTACATCGAAATCCATCAAAAGTTCGAGAAATGGCGCCACTTGAAGATTTTAGGGTACACAAGTAACTTTGAGAGATTCAGGTTAGCTTACAAAAACCACATTTTCGGGTTTTCTACACCAAATACGGCAAAACTGCACGCTAGTCTTAAAGTACTGGAAGAGACCGTTGTTTTGACGTGTAGTACATCGAAATCCATCAAAAGCTCGAGAAATGGCGCCACTTTGAAGATTTTAGGGTACACAAGTAACTTTGAGAGATTCAGGTTAGCTTACAAAAACCACATTTTCGGGTTTTCTACACCAAATACGGCAAAACTGGCACGCTAGTCTTAAAGTATTGGAAGAGACCGTTGTTTTGACGTGTAGTACATCGAAATCCATCAAAAGTTCGAGAAATGGCGCCACTTTGAAGATTTTAGGGTACACAAGTAACTTGAGAGATTCAGGTTAGCTTACAAAAACCACATTTCGGGTTTTCTACACCAAATACGGCAAAACTGGCACGCTAGTCTTAAAGTACTGGAAGAGACCGTTGTTTTGACGTGTAGTACATCGAAATCCATCAAAACGCTGAGAAATGGCGCCACTTTGAAGATTTTAGGGTACACAAGTAACTTTGAGAGATTCAGGTTAGCTTACAAAAACCACATTTTCGGGTTTTCTACACCAAATACGGCAAAACTGGCACGCTAGTCTTAAAGTATTGGAAGAGACCGTTGTTTTGACGTGTAGTACATCGAAATCCATCAAAAGTTCGAGAAATGGCGCCACTTTGAAGATTTTAGGGTACACAAGTAACTTTGAGAGATTCAGGTTAGCTTACAAAAACCACATTTTCGGGTTTTCTACACCAAATACGGCAAAACTGGCACGCTAGTCTTAAAGTACTGGAAGAGACCGTTGTTTTGACGTGTAGTACATCGAAATCCATCAAAAGCTCGAGAAATGGCTCCACTTTGAAATTTGTAAGGTACACAAGATCTAGCATGTTTTCACAAAAGGAGCCTTTGAACCTAACACCCCCTTTTGTGAAAACATGCTAGATCTTGTGTGCCTTTAAGCTTTAAAAGCCAGTAACTCGTGTTTTTGCCGTTTTCTTGAAAGGGCAAATGACAGTTGAAGTATTTTCTGGCCTTTCTATCCCATAATTGACTTGACTTAGCTCCATCCCATAATTTCTTTATTTGAGACCTAGAGGTTATGCTTAGGTTAGAAAAAGGCCATTTTCTGGTATTGTTACTCAAAATACAGGAAACTTCCATCCAGTAAACGCAATCTACATTAAGAGAACGTTGTATTGCCGTATAGTGCATCGAAATCCATCAAAAGCTCGAGAAATGGCGCCACTTTGAAGATTTTAGGGTACACAAGTAACTTTGAGAGATTCAGGTTAGCTTACAAAAACCACATTTTCGGGTTTTCTACACCAAATACGGCAAAACTGCACGCTAGTCTTAAAGTATTGGAAGAGACCGTTGTTTTGACGTGTAGTACATCGAAATCCATCAAAAGTTCGAGAAATGGCGCCACTTTGAAGATTTTAGGGTACACAAGTAACTTTGAGAGATTCAGGTTAGCTTACAAAAACCACATTTTCGGGTTTTCTACACCAAATACGGCAAAACTGGCACGCTAGTCTTAAAGTACTGGAAGAGACCGTTGTTTTGACGTGTAGTACATCGAAATCCATCAAAAGCTCGAGAAATGGCTCCACTTTGAAATTTGTAAGGTACACAAGATCTAGCATGTTTTCACAAAAGGAGCCTTTGAACCTAACACCCCCTTTTGTGAAAACATGCTAGATCTTGTGTGCCTTTAAGCTTTAAAAGCCAGTAACTCGTGTTTTTGCCGTTTCTTGAAAGGGCAAATGACAGTTGAAGTATTTTCTGGCCTTTCTATCCCATAATTGACTTGACTTAGCTCCATCCCATAATTTCTTTATTTGAGACCTAGAGGTTATGCTTAGGTTAGAAAAAGGCCATTTTCTGGTATTGTTACTCAAAATACAGGAAACTTCCATCCAGTAAACGCAATCTACATTAAGAGAACGTTGTATTGCCGTATAGTGCATCGAAATCCATCAAAAGCTCGAGAAATGGCGCCACTTTGAAGATTTTAGGGTACACAAGTAACTTTGAGAGATTCAGGTTAGCTTACAAAACCACATTTTCGGGTTTTCTACACCAAATACGGCAAAACTGGCACGCTAGTCTTAAAGTACTGGAAGAGACCGTTGTTTTGACGTGTAGTACATCGAAATCCATCAAAAGCTCGAGAAATGGCGCCACTTTGAAGATTTTAGGGTACACAAGTAACTTTGAGAGATTCAGGTTAGCTTACAAAAACCACATTTTCGGGTTTTCTACACCAAATACGGCAAAACTGGCACGCTAGTCTTAAAGTACTGGAAGAGACCGTTGTTTTGACGTGTAGTACATCGAAATCCATCAAAAGCTCGAGAAATGGCTCCACTTTGAAATTTGTAAGGTACACAAGATCTAGCATGTTTTCACAAAAGGAGCCTTTGAACCTAACACCCCCCTTTGTGAAAACATGCTAGATCTTGTGTGCCTTTAAGCTTTAAAAGCCAGTAACTCGTGTTTTTGCCGTTTCTTGAAAGGGCAAATGACAGTTGAAGTATTTTCTGGCCTTTCTATCCCATAATTGACTTGACTTAGCTCCATCCCATAATTTCTTTATTTGAGACCTAGAGGTTATGCTTAGGTTAGAAAAAGGCCATTTTCTGGTATTGTTACTCAAAATACAGGAAACTTCCATCCAGTAAACGCAATCTACATTAAGAGAACGTTGTATTGCCGTATAGTGCATCGAAATCCATCAAAAGCTCGAGAAATGGCGCCACTTTGAAGATTTTAGGGTACACAAGTAACTTTGAGAGATTCAGGTTAGCTTACAAAAACCACATTTTCGGGTTTTCTACACCAAATACGGCAAAACTGGCACGCTAGTCTTAAAGTACTGGAAGAGACCGTTGTTTTGACGTGTAGTACATCGAAATCCATCAAAAGCTCGAGAAATGGCGCCACTTTGAAGATTTTAGGGTACACAAGTAACTTTGAGAGATTCAGGTTAGCTTACAAAAACCACATTTTCGGGTTTTCTACACCAAATACGGCAAAACTGGCACGCTAGTCTTAAAGTATTGGAAGAGACCGTTGTTTTGACGTGTAGTACATCGAAATCCATCAAAAGTTCGAGAAATGGCGCCACTTTGAAGATTTTAGGGTACACAAGTAACTTTGAGAGATTCAGGTTAGCTTACAAAAACCACATTTTCGGGTTTTCTACACCAAATACGGCAAAACTGGCACGCTAGTCTTAAAGTACTGGAAGAGACCGTTGTTTTGACGTGTAGTACATCGAAATCCATCAAAAGCTCGAGAAATGGCGCCACTTTGGAAGATTTTAGGGTACACAAGTAACTTTGAGAGATTCAGGTTAGCTTACAAAAACCACATTTTCGGGTTTTTCTACACCAAATACGGCAAAACTGGCACGCTAGTCTTAAAGTATTGGAAGAGACCGTTGTTTTGACGTGTAGTACATCGAAATCCATCAAAAGTTCGAGAAATGGCGCCACTTTGAAGATTTTAGGGTACACAAGTAACTTTGAGAGATTCAGGTTAGCTTACAAAAACCACATTTTCGGGTTTTCTACACCAAATACGGCAAAACTGGCACGCTAGTCTTAAGTACTGGAAGAGACCGTTGTTTTGACGTGTAGTACATCGAAATCCATCAAAAGCTCGAGAAATGGCTCCACTTTGAAATTTGTAAGGTACACAAGATCTAGCATGTTTTCACAAAAGGAGCCTTTGAACCTAACACCCCCTTTTGTGAAAACATGCTAGATCTTGTGTGCCTTTAAGCTTTAAAAGCCAGTAACTCGTGTTTTTGCCGTTTTTCTTGAAAGGGCAAATGACAGTTGAAGTATTTTCTGGCCTTTCTATCCCATAATTGACTTGACTTAGCTCCATCCCATAATTTCTTTATTTGAGACCTAGAGGTTATGCTTAGGTTAGAAAAAGGCCATTTTCTGGTATTGTTACTCAAAATACAGGAAACTTCCATCCAGTAAACGCAATCTACATTAAGAGAACGTTGTATTGCCGTATAGTGCATCGAAATCCATCAAAAGCTCGAGAAATGGCGCCACTTTGAAGATTTTAGGGTACACAAGTAACTTTGAGAGATTCAGGTTAGCTTACAAAAACCACATTTTCGGGTTTTCTACACCAAATACGGCAAAACTGGCACGCTAGTCTTAAAGTATTGGAAGAGACCGTTGTTTTGACGTGTAGTACATCGAAATCCATCAAAAGTTCGAGAAATGGCGCCACTTTGAAGATTTTAGGGTACACAAGTAACTTTGAGAGATTCAGGTTAGCTTACAAAAACCACATTTTCGGGTTTTCTACACCAAATACGGCAAAACTGGCACGCTAGTCTTAAAGTACTGGAAGAGACCGTTGTTTTGACGTGTAGTACATCGAAATCCATCAAAAGCTCGAGAAATGGCTCCACTTTGAAATTTGTAAGGTACACAAGATCTAGCATGTTTTCACAAAAGGAGCCTTTGAACCTAACACCCCCTTTTGTGAAAACATGCTAGATCTTGTGTGCCTTTAAGCTTTAAAAGCCAGTAACTCGTGTTTTTGCCGTTTTCTTGAAAGGGCAAATGACAGTTGAAGTATTTTCTGGCCTTTCTATCCCATAATTGACTTGACTTAGCTCCATCCCATAATTTCTTTATTTGAGACCTAGAGGTTATGCTTAGGTTAGAAAAAGGCCATTTTCTGGTATTGTTACTCAAAATACAGGAAACTTCCATCCAGTAAACGCAATCTACATTAAGAGAACGTTGTATTGCCGTATAGTGCATCGAAATCCATCAAAAGCTCGAGAAATGGCGCCACTTTGAAGATTTTAGGGTACACAAGTAACTTTGAGAGATTCAGGTTAGCTTACAAAAACCACATTTTCGGGTTTTCTACACCAAATACGGCAAAACTGGCACGCTAGTCTTAAAGTACTGGAAGAGACCGTTGTTTTGACGTGTAGTACATCGAAATCCATCAAAAGCTCGAGAAATGGCGCCACTTTGAAGATTTTAGGGTACACAAGTAACTTTGAGAGATTCAGGTTAGCTTACAAAAACCACATTTTCGGGTTTTCTACACCAAATACGGCAAAACTGGCACGCTAGTCTTAAAGTACTGGAAGAGACCGTTGTTTTGACGTGTAGTACATCGAAATCCATCAAAAGTTCGAGAAATGGCGCCACTTTGAAGATTTTAGGGTACACAAGTAACTTTGAGAGATTCAGGTTAGCTTACAAAAACCACATTTTCGGGTTTTCTACACCAAATACGGCAAAACTGGCACGCTAGTCTTAAAGTACTGGAAGAGACCGTTGTTTTGACGTGTAGTACATCGAAATCCATCAAAAGCTCGAGAAATGGCGCCACTTTGAAGATTTTAGGGTACACAAGTAACTTTGAGAGATTCAGGTTAGCTTACAAAAACCACATTTTCGGGTTTTCTACACCAAATACGGCAAAACTGGCACGCTAGTCTTAAAGTATTGGAAGAGACCGTTGTTTTGACGTGTAGTACATCGAAATCCATCAAAAGTTCGAGAAATGGCGCCACTTTGAAGATTTTAGGGTACACAAGTAACTTTGAGAGATTCAGGTTAGCTTACAAAAACCACATTTTCGGGTTTTCTACACCAAATACGGCAAAACTGGCACGCTAGTCTTAAAGTACTGGAAGAGACCGTTGTTTTGACGTGTAGTACATCGAAATCCATCAAAAGCTCGAGAAATGGCGCCACTTTGAAGATTTTAGGGTACACAAGTAACTTTGAGAGATTCAGGTTAGCTTACAAAAACCACATTTTCGGGTTTTCTACACCAAATACGGCAAAACTGGCACGCTAGTCTTAAAGTATTGGAAGAGACCGTTGTTTTGACGTGTAGTACATCGAAATCCATCAAAAGTTCGAGAAATGGCGCCACTTTGAAGATTTTAGGGTACACAAGTAACTTTGAGAGATTCAGGTTAGCTTACAAAAACCACATTTTCGGGTTTTCTACACCAAATACGGCAAAACTGGCACGCTAGTCTTAAAGTACTGGAAGAGACCGTTGTTTTGACGTGTAGTACATCGAAATCCATCAAAAGCTCGAGAAATGGCTCCACTTTGAAATTTGTAAGGTACACAAGATCTAGCATGTTTTCACAAAAGGAGCCTTTGAACCTAACACCCCCTTTTGTGAAAACATGCTAGATCTTGTGTGCCTTTAAGCTTTAAAAGCCAGTAACTCGTGTTTTTGCCGTTTTCTTGAAAGGGCAAATGACAGTTGAAGTATTTTCTGGCCTTTCTATCCCATAATTGACTTGACTTAGCTCCATCCCATAATTTCTTTATTTGAGACCTAGAGGTTATGCTTAGGTTAGAAAAAGGCCATTTTCTGGTATTGTTACTCAAAATACAGGAAACTTCCATCCAGTAAACGCAATCTACATTAAGAGAACGTTGTATTGCCGTATAGTGCATCGAAATCCATCAAAAGCTCGAGAAATGGCGCCACTTTGAAGATTTTAGGGTACACAAGTAACTTTGAGAGATTCAGGTTAGCTTACAAAAACCACATTTTCGGGTTTTCTACACCAAATACGGCAAAACTGGCACGCTAGTCTTAAAGTATTGGAAGAGACCGTTGTTTTGACGTGTAGTACATCGAAATCCATCAAAAGTTCGAGAAATGGCGCCACTTTGAAGATTTTAGGGTACACAAGTAACTTTGAGAGATTCAGGTTAGCTTACAAAAACCACATTTTCGGGTTTTCTACACCAAATACGGCAAAACTGGCACGCTAGTCTTAAAGTACTGGAAGAGACCGTTGTTTTGACGTGTAGTACATCGAAATCCATCAAAAGCTCGAGAAATGGCTCCACTTTGAAATTTGTAAGGTACACAAGATCTAGCATGTTTTCACAAAAGGAGCCTTTGAACCTAACACCCCCTTTTGTGAAAACATGCTAGATCTTGTGTGCCTTTAAGCTTTAAAAGCCAGTAACTCGTGTTTTTGCCGTTTTCTTGAAAGGGCAAATGACAGTTGAAGTATTTTCTGGCCTTTCTATCCCATAATTGACTTGACTTAGCTCCATCCCATAATTTCTTTATTTGAGACCTAGAGGTTATGCTTAGGTTAGAAAAAGGCCATTTTCTGGTATTGTTACTCAAAATACAGGAAACTTCCATCCAGTAAACGCAATCTACATTAAGAGAACGTTGTATTGCCGTATAGTGCATCGAAATCCATCAAAAGCTCGAGAAATGGCGCCACTTTGAAGATTTTAGGGTACACAAGTAACTTTGAGAGATTCAGGTTAGCTTACAAAAACCACATTTTCGGGTTTTCTACACCAAATACGGCAAAACTGGCACGCTAGTCTTAAAGTACTGGAAGAGACCGTTGTTTTGACGTGTAGTACATCGAAATCCATCAAAAGCTCGAGAAATGGCGCCACTTTGAAGATTTTAGGGTACACAAGTAACTTTGAGAGATTCAGGTTAGCTTACAAAAACCACATTTTCGGGTTTTCTACACCAAATACGGCAAAACTGGCACGCTAGTCTTAAAGTACTGGAAGAGACCGTTGTTTTGACGTGTAGTACATCGAAATCCATCAAAAGCTCGAGAAATGGCTCCACTTTGAAATTTGTAAGGTACACAAGATCTAGCATGTTTTCACAAAAGGAGCCTTTGAACCTAACACCCCCTTTTGTGAAAACATGCTAGATCTTGTGTGCCTTTAAGCTTTAAAAGCCAGTAACTCGTGTTTTTGCCGTTTTCTTGAAAGGGCAAATGACAGTTGAAGTATTTTCTGGCCTTTCTATCCCATAATTGACTTGACTTAGCTCCATCCCATAATTTCTTTATTTGAGACCTAGAGGTTATGCTTAGGTTAGAAAAAGGCCATTTTCTGGTATTGTTACTCAAAATACAGGAAACTTCCATCCAGTAAACGCAATCTACATTAAGAGAACGTTGTATTGCCGTATAGTGCATCGAAATCCATCAAAAGCTCGAGAAATGGCGCCACTTTGAAGATTTTAGGGTACACAAGTAACTTTGAGAGATTCAGGTTAGCTTACAAAAACCACATTTTCGGGTTTTCTACACCAAATACGGCAAAACTGGCACGCTAGTCTTAAAGTACTGGAAGAGACCGTTGTTTTGACGTGTAGTACATCGAAATCCATCAAAAGCTCGAGAAATGGCGCCACTTTGAAGATTTTAGGGTACACAAGTAACTTTGAGAGATTCAGGTTAGCTTACAAAAACCACATTTTCGGGTTTTCTACACCAAATACGGCAAAACTGGCACGCTAGTCTTAAAGTACTGGAAGAGACCGTTGTTTTGACGTGTAGTACATCGAAATCCATCAAAAGCTCGAGAAATGGCGCCACTTTGAAGATTTTAGGGTACACAAGTAACTTTGAGAGATTCAGGTTAGCTTACAAAAACCACATTTTCGGGTTTTCTACACCAAATACGGCAAAACTGGCACGCTAGTCTTAAAGTACTGGAAGAGACCGTTGTTTTGACGTGTAGTACATCGAAATCCATCAAAAGTTCGAGAAATGGCGCCACTTTGAAGATTTTAGGGTACACAAGTAACTTTGAGAGATTCAGGTTAGCTTACAAAAACCACATTTTCGGGTTTTCTACACCAAATACGGCAAAACTGGCACGCTAGTCTTAAAGTACTGGAAGAGACCGTTGTTTTGACGTGTAGTACATCGAAATCCATCAAAAGCTCGAGAAATGGCGCCACTTTGAAGATTTTAGGGTACACAAGTAACTTTGAGAGATTCAGGTTAGCTTACAAAAACCACATTTTCGGGTTTTCTACACCAAATACGGCAAAACTGGCACGCTAGTCTTAAAGTATTGGAAGAGACCGTTGTTTTGACGTGTAGTACATCGAAATCCATCAAAAGTTCGAGAAATGGCGCCACTTTGAAGATTTTAGGGTACACAAGTAACTTTGAGAGATTCAGGTTAGCTTACAAAAACCACATTTTCGGGTTTTCTACACCAAATACGGCAAAACTGGCACGCTAGTCTTAAGTACTGGAAGAGACCGTTGTTTTGACGTGTAGTACATCGAAATCCATCAAAAGTTCGAGAAATGGCGCCACTTTGAAGATTTTAGGGTACACAAGTAACTTTGAGAGATTCAGGTTAGCTTACAAAAACCACATTTTCGGGTTTTCTACACCAAATACGGCAAAACTGGCACGCTAGTCTTAAAGTACTGGAAGAGACCGTTGTTTTGACGTGTAGTACATCGAAATCCATCAAAAGCTCGAGAAATGGCGCCACTTTGAAGATTTTAGGGTACACAAGTAACTTTGAGAGATTCAGGTTAGCTTACAAAAACCACATTTTCGGGTTTTCTACACCAAATACGGCAAAACTGGCACGCTAGTCTTAAAGTATTGGAAGAGACCGTTGTTTTGACGTGTAGTACATCGAAATCCATCAAAAGTTCGAGAAATGGCGCCACTTTGAAGATTTTAGGGTACACAAGTAACTTTGAGAGATTCAGGTTAGCTTACAAAAACCACATTTTCGGGTTTTCTACACCAAATACGGCAAAACTGGCACGCTAGTCTTAAAGTACTGGAAGAGACCGTTGTTTTGACGTGTAGTACATCGAAATCCATCAAAAGCTCGAGAAATGGCTCCACTTTGAAATTTGTAAGGTACACAAGATCTAGCATGTTTTCACAAAAGGAGCCTTTGAACCTAACACCCCCTTTTGTGAAAACATGCTAGATCTTGTGTGCCTTTAAGCTTTAAAAGCCAGTAACTCGTGTTTTTGCCGTTTTCTTGAAAGGGCAAATGACAGTTGAAGTATTTTCTGGCCTTTCTATCCCATAATTGACTTGACTTAGCTCCATCCCATAATTTCTTTATTTGAGACCTAGAGGTTATGCTTAGGTTAGAAAAAGGCCATTTTCTGGTATTGTTACTCAAAATACAGGAAACTTCCATCCAGTAAACGCAATCTACATTAAGAGAACGTTGTATTGCCGTATAGTGCATCGAAATCCATCAAAAGCTCGAGAAATGGCGCCACTTTGAAGATTTTAGGGTACACAAGTAACTTTGAGAGATTCAGGTTAGCTTACAAAAACCACATTTTCGGGTTTTCTACACCAAATACGGCAAAACTGGCACGCTAGTCTTAAAGTACTGGAAGAGACCGTTGTTTTGACGTGTAGTACATCGAAATCCATCAAAAGCTCGAGAAATGGCGCCACTTTGAAGATTTTAGGGTACACAAGTAACTTTGAGAGATTCAGGTTAGCTTACAAAAACCACATTTTCGGGTTTTCTACACCAAATACGGCAAAACTGGCACGCTAGTCTTAAAGTACTGGAAGAGACCGTTGTTTTGACGTGTAGTACATCGAAATCCATCAAAAGCTCGAGAAATGGCTCCACTTTGAAATTTGTAAGGTACACAAGATCTAGCATGTTTTCACAAAAGGAGCCTTTGAACCTAACACCCCCTTTTGTGAAAACATGCTAGATCTTGTGTGCCTTTAAGCTTTAAAAGCCAGTAACTCGTGTTTTTGCCGTTTTCTTGAAAGGGCAAATGACAGTTGAAGTATTTTCTGGCCTTTCTATCCCATAATTGACTTGACTTAGCTCCATCCCATAATTTCTTTATTTGAGACCTAGAGGTTATGCTTAGGTTAGAAAAAGGCCATTTTCTGGTATTGTTACTCAAAATACAGGAAACTTCCATCCAGTAAACGCAATCTACATTAAGAGAACGTTGTATTGCCGTATAGTGCATCGAAATCCATCAAAAGCTCGAGAAATGGCGCCACTTTGAAGATTTTAGGGTACACAAGTAACTTTGAGAGATTCAGGTTAGCTTACAAAAACCACATTTTCGGGTTTTCTACACCAAATACGGCAAAACTGGCACGCTAGTCTTAAAGTACTGGAAGAGACCGTTGTTTTGACGTGTAGTACATCGAAATCCATCAAAAGCTCGAGAAATGGCGCCACTTTGAAGATTTTAGGGTACACAAGTAACTTTGAGAGATTCAGGTTAGCTTACAAAAACCACATTTTCGGGTTTTCTACACCAAATACGGCAAAACTGGCACGCTAGTCTTAAAGTACTGGAAGAGACCGTTGTTTTGACGTGTAGTACATCGAAATCCATCAAAAGCTCGAGAAATGGCTCCACTTTGAAATTTGTAAGGTACACAAGATCTAGCATGTTTTCACAAAAGGAGCCTTTGAACCTAACACCCCCTTTTGTGAAAACATGCTAGATCTTGTGTGCCTTTAAGCTTTAAAAGCCAGTAACTCGTGTTTTTGCCGTTTTCTTGAAAGGGCAAATGACAGTTGAAGTATTTTCTGGCCTTTCTATCCCATAATTGACTTGACTTAGCTCCATCCCATAATTTCTTTATTTGAGACCTAGAGGTTATGCTTAGGTTAGAAAAAGGCCATTTTCTGGTATTGTTACTCAAAATACAGGAAACTTCCATCCAGTAAACGCAATCTACATTAAGAGAACGTTGTATTGCCGTATAGTGCATCGAAATCCATCAAAAGCTCGAGAAATGGCGCCACTTTGAAGATTTTAGGGTACACAAGTAACTTTGAGAGATTCAGGTTAGCTTACAAAAACCACATTTTCGGGTTTTCTACACCAAATACGGCAAAACTGGCACGCTAGTCTTAAAGTACTGGAAGAGACCGTTGTTTTGACGTGTAGTACATCGAAATCCATCAAAAGCTCGAGAAATGGCGCCACTTTGAAGATTTTAGGGTACACAAGTAACTTTGAGAGATTCAGGTTAGCTTACAAAAACCACATTTTCGGGTTTTCTACACCAAATACGGCAAAACTGGCACGCTAGTCTTAAAGTACTGGAAGAGACCGTTGTTTTGACGTGTAGTACATCGAAATCCATCAAAAGTTCGAGAAATGGCGCCACTTTGAAGATTTTAGGGTACACAAGTAACTTTGAGAGATTCAGGTTAGCTTACAAAAACCACATTTTCGGGTTTTCTACACCAAATACGGCAAAACTGGCACGCTAGTCTTAAAGTACTGGAAGAGACCGTTGTTTTGACGTGTAGTACATCGAAATCCATCAAAAGTTCGAGAAATGGCGCCACTTTGAAGATTTTAGGGTACACAAGTAACTTTGAGAGATTCAGGTTAGCTTACAAAAACCACATTTTCGGGTTTTCTACACCAAATACGGCAAAACTGGCACGCTAGTCTTAAAGTACTGGAAGAGACCGTTGTTTTGACGTGTAGTACATCGAAATCCATCAAAAGCTCGAGAAATGGCGCCACTTTGAAGATTTTAGGGTACACAAGTAACTTTGAGAGATTCAGGTTAGCTTACAAAAACCACATTTTCGGGTTTTCTACACCAAATACGGCAAAACTGGCACGCTAGTCTTAAAGTATTGGAAGAGACCGTTGTTTTGACGTGTAGTACATCGAAATCCATCAAAAGTTCGAGAAATGGCGCCACTTTGAAGATTTTAGGGTACACAAGTAACTTTGAGAGATTCAGGTTAGCTTACAAAAACCACATTTTCGGGTTTTCTACACCAAATACGGCAAAACTGGCACGCTAGTCTTAAAGTACTGGAAGAGACCGTTGTTTTGACGTGTAGTACATCGAAATCCATCAAAAGCTCGAGAAATGGCTCCACTTTGAAATTTGTAAGGTACACAAGATCTAGCATGTTTTCACAAAAGGAGCCTTTGAACCTAACACCCCCTTTTGTGAAAACATGCTAGATCTTGTGTGCCTTTAAGCTTTAAAAGCCAGTAACTCGTGTTTTTGCCGTTTTCTTGAAAGGGCAAATGACAGTTGAAGTATTTTCTGGCCTTTCTATCCCATAATTGACTTGACTTAGCTCCATCCCATAATTTCTTTATTTGAGACCTAGAGGTTATGCTTAGGTTAGAAAAAGGCCATTTTCTGGTATTGTTACTCAAAATACAGGAAACTTCCATCCAGTAAACGCAATCTACATTAAGAGAACGTTGTATTGCCGTATAGTGCATCGAAATCCATCAAAAGCTCGAGAAATGGCGCCACTTTGAAGATTTTAGGGTACACAAGTAACTTTGAGAGATTCAGGTTAGCTTACAAAAACCACATTTTCGGGTTTTCTACACCAAATACGGCAAAACTGGCACGCTAGTCTTAAAGTACTGGAAGAGACCGTTGTTTTGACGTGTAGTACATCGAAATCCATCAAAAGCTCGAGAAATGGCGCCACTTTGAAGATTTTAGGGTACACAAGTAACTTTGAGAGATTCAGGTTAGCTTACAAAAACCACATTTTCGGGTTTTCTACACCAAATACGGCAAAACTGGCACGCTAGTCTTAAAGTACTGGAAGAGACCGTTGTTTTGACGTGTAGTACATCGAAATCCATCAAAAGCTCGAGAAATGGCTCCACTTTGAAATTTGTAAGGTACACAAGATCTAGCATGTTTTCACAAAAGGAGCCTTTGAACCTAACACCCCCTTTTGTGAAAACATGCTAGATCTTGTGTGCCTTTAAGCTTTAAAAGCCAGTAACTCGTGTTTTTGCCGTTTTCTTGAAAGGGCAAATGACAGTTGAAGTATTTTCTGGCCTTTCTATCCCATAATTGACTTGACTTAGCTCCATCCCATAATTTCTTTATTTGAGACCTAGAGGTTATGCTTAGGTTAGAAAAAGGCCATTTTCTGGTATTGTTACTCAAAATACAGGAAACTTCCATCCAGTAAACGCAATCTACATTAAGAGAACGTTGTATTGCCGTATAGTGCATCGAAATCCATCAAAAGCTCGAGAAATGGCGCCACTTTGAAGATTTTAGGGTACACAAGTAACTTTGAGAGATTCAGGTTAGCTTACAAAAACCACATTTTCGGGTTTTCTACACCAAATACGGCAAAACTGGCACGCTAGTCTTAAAGTACTGGAAGAGACCGTTGTTTTGACGTGTAGTACATCGAAATCCATCAAAAGCTCGAGAAATGGCGCCACTTTGAAGATTTTAGGGTACACAAGTAACTTTGAGAGATTCAGGTTAGCTTACAAAAACCACATTTTCGGGTTTTCTACACCAAATACGGCAAAACTGGCACGCTAGTCTTAAAGTACTGGAAGAGACCGTTGTTTTGACGTGTAGTACATCGAAATCCATCAAAAGCTCGAGAAATGGCGCCACTTTGAAGATTTTAGGGTACACAAGTAACTTTGAGAGATTCAGGTTAGCTTACAAAAACCACATTTTCGGGTTTTCTACACCAAATACGGCAAAACTGGCACGCTAGTCTTAAAGTACTGGAAGAGACCGTTGTTTTGACGTGTAGTACATCGAAATCCATCAAAAGCTCGAGAAATGGCGCCACTTTGAAGATTTTAGGGTACACAAGTAACTTTGAGAGATTCAGGTTAGCTTACAAAAACCACATTTTCGGGTTTTCTACACCAAATACGGCAAAACTGGCACGCTAGTCTTAAAGTACTGGAAGAGACCGTTGTTTTGACGTGTAGTACATCGAAATCCATCAAAAGCTCGAGAAATGGCTCCACTTTGAAATTTGTAAGGTACACAAGATCTAGCATGTTTTCACAAAAGGAGCCTTTGAACCTAACACCCCCTTTTGTGAAAACATGCTAGATCTTGTGTGCCTTTAAGCTTTAAAAGCCAGTAACTCGTGTTTTTGCCGTTTTCTTGAAAGGGCAAATGACAGTTGAAGTATTTTCTGGCCTTTCTATCCCATAATTGACTTGACTTAGCTCCATCCCATAATTTCTTTATTTGAGACCTAGAGGTTATGCTTAGGTTAGAAAAAGGCCATTTTCTGGTATTGTTACTCAAAATACAGGAAACTTCCATCCAGTAAACGCAATCTACATTAAGAGAACGTTGTATTGCCGTATAGTGCATCGAAATCCATCAAAAGCTCGAGAAATGGCGCCACTTTGAAGATTTTAGGGTACACAAGTAACTTTGAGAGATTCAGGTTAGCTTACAAAAACCACATTTTCGGGTTTTCTACACCAAATACGGCAAAACTGGCACGCTAGTCTTAAAGTACTGGAAGAGACCGTTGTTTTGACGTGTAGTACATCGAAATCCATCAAAAGCTCGAGAAATGGCGCCACTTTGAAGATTTTAGGGTACACAAGTAACTTTGAGAGATTCAGGTTAGCTTACAAAAACCACATTTTCGGGTTTTCTACACCAAATACGGCAAAACTGGCACGCTAGTCTTAAAGTACTGGAAGAGACCGTTGTTTTGACGTGTAGTACATCGAAATCCATCAAAAGCTCGAGAAATGGCGCCACTTTGAAGATTTTAGGGTACACAAGTAACTTTGAGAGATTCAGGTTAGCTTACAAAAACCACATTTTCGGGTTTTCTACACCAAATACGGCAAAACTGGCACGCTAGTCTTAAAGTACTGGAAGAGACCGTTGTTTTGACGTGTAGTACATCGAAATCCATCAAAAGTTCGAGAAATGGCGCCACTTTGAAGATTTTAGGGTACACAAGTAACTTTGAGAGATTCAGGTTAGCTTACAAAAACCACATTTTCGGGTTTTCTACACCAAATACGGCAAAACTGGCACGCTAGTCTTAAAGTACTGGAAGAGACCGTTGTTTTGACGTGTAGTACATCGAAATCCATCAAAAGCTCGAGAAATGGCGCCACTTTGAAGATTTTAGGGTACACAAGTAACTTTGAGAGATTCAGGTTAGCTTACAAAAACCACATTTTCGGGTTTTCTACACCAAATACGGCAAAACTGGCACGCTAGTCTTAAAGTATTGGAAGAGACCGTTGTTTTGACGTGTAGTACATCGAAATCCATCAAAAGTTCGAGAAATGGCGCCACTTTGAAGATTTTAGGGTACACAAGTAACTTTGAGAGATTCAGGTTAGCTTACAAAAACCACATTTTCGGGTTTTCTACACCAAATACGGCAAAACTGGCACGCTAGTCTTAAAGTATTGGAAGAGACCGTTGTTTTGACGTGTAGTACATCGAAATCCATCAAAAGTTCGAGAAATGGCGCCACTTTGAAGATTTTAGGGTACACAAGTAACTTTGAGAGATTCAGGTTAGCTTACAAAAACCACATTTTCGGGTTTTCTACACCAAATACGGCAAAACTGGCACGCTAGTCTTAAAGTACTGGAAGAGACCGTTGTTTTGACGTGTAGTACATCGAAATCCATCAAAAGTTCGAGAAATGGCGCCACTTTGAAGATTTTAGGGTACACAAGTAACTTTGAGAGATTCAGGTTAGCTTACAAAAACCACATTTTCGGGTTTTCTACACCAAATACGGCAAAACTGGCACGCTAGTCTTAAAGTACTGGAAGAGACCGTTGTTTTGACGTGTAGTACATCGAAATCCATCAAAAGCTCGAGAAATGGCGCCACTTTGAAGATTTTAGGGTACACAAGTAACTTTGAGAGATTCAGGTTAGCTTACAAAAACCACATTTTCGGGTTTTCTACACCAAATACGGCAAAACTGGCACGCTAGTCTTAAAGTATTGGAAGAGACCGTTGTTTTGACGTGTAGTACATCGAAATCCATCAAAAGTTCGAGAAATGGCGCCACTTTGAAGATTTTAGGGTACACAAGTAACTTTGAGAGATTCAGGTTAGCTTACAAAAACCACATTTTCGGGTTTTCTACACCAAATACGGCAAAACTGGCACGCTAGTCTTAAAGTACTGGAAGAGACCGTTGTTTTGACGTGTAGTACATCGAAATCCATCAAAAGCTCGAGAAATGGCTCCACTTTGAAATTTGTAAGGTACACAAGATCTAGCATGTTTTCACAAAAGGAGCCTTTGAACCTAACACCCCCTTTTGTGAAAACATGCTAGATCTTGTGTGCCTTTAAGCTTTAAAAGCCAGTAACTCGTGTTTTTGCCGTTTTCTTGAAAGGGCAAATGACAGTTGAAGTATTTTCTGGCCTTTCTATCCCATAATTGACTTGACTTAGCTCCATCCCATAATTTCTTTATTTGAGACCTAGAGGTTATGCTTAGGTTAGAAAAAGGCCATTTTCTGGTATTGTTACTCAAAATACAGGAAACTTCCATCCAGTAAACGCAATCTACATTAAGAGAACGTTGTATTGCCGTATAGTGCATCGAAATCCATCAAAAGCTCGAGAAATGGCGCCACTTTGAAGATTTTAGGGTACACAAGTAACTTTGAGAGATTCAGGTTAGCTTACAAAAACCACATTTTCGGGTTTTCTACACCAAATACGGCAAAACTGGCACGCTAGTCTTAAAGTATTGGAAGAGACCGTTGTTTTGACGTGTAGTACATCGAAATCCATCAAAAGCTCGAGAAATGGCGCCACTTTGAAGATTTTAGGGTACACAAGTAACTTTGAGAGATTCAGGTTAGCTTACAAAAACCACATTTTCGGGTTTTCTACACCAAATACGGCAAAACTGGCACGCTAGTCTTAAAGTATTGGAAGAGACCGTTGTTTTGACGTGTAGTACATCGAAATCCATCAAAAGTTCGAGAAATGGCGCCACTTTGAAGATTTTAGGGTACACAAGTAACTTTGAGAGATTCAGGTTAGCTTACAAAAACCACATTTTCGGGTTTTCTACACCAAATACGGCAAAACTGGCACGCTAGTCTTAAAGTACTGGAAGAGACCGTTGTTTTGACGTGTAGTACATCGAAATCCATCAAAAGCTCGAGAAATGGCTCCACTTTGAAATTTGTAAGGTACACAAGATCTAGCATGTTTTCACAAAAGGAGCCTTTGAACCTAACACCCCCTTTTGTGAAAACATGCTAGATCTTGTGTGCCTTTAAGCTTTAAAAGCCAGTAACTCGTGTTTTTGCCGTTTTCTTGAAAGGGCAAATGACAGTTGAAGTATTTTCTGGCCTTTCTATCCCATAATTGACTTGACTTAGCTCCATCCCATAATTTCTTTATTTGAGACCTAGAGGTTATGCTTAGGTTAGAAAAAGGCCATTTTCTGGTATTGTTACTCAAAATACAGGAAACTTCCATCCAGTAAACGCAATCTACATTAAGAGAACGTTGTATTGCCGTATAGTGCATCGAAATCCATCAAAAGCTCGAGAAATGGCGCCACTTTGAAGATTTTAGGGTACACAAGTAACTTTGAGAGATTCAGGTTAGCTTACAAAAACCACATTTTCGGGTTTTCTACACCAAATACGGCAAAACTGGCACGCTAGTCTTAAAGTACTGGAAGAGACCGTTGTTTTGACGTGTAGTACATCGAAATCCATCAAAAGCTCGAGAAATGGCGCCACTTTGAAGATTTTAGGGTACACAAGTAACTTTGAGAGATTCAGGTTAGCTTACAAAAACCACATTTTCGGGTTTTCTACACCAAATACGGCAAAACTGGCACGCTAGTCTTAAAGTACTGGAAGAGACCGTTGTTTTGACGTGTAGTACATCGAAATCCATCAAAAGCTCGAG
Source organism: Actinernus sp. WN-2022 (assembly GCA_030867875.1). Taxonomy (NCBI): domain Eukaryota; kingdom Metazoa; phylum Cnidaria; class Anthozoa; order Actiniaria; family Actinernidae; genus Actinernus; species Actinernus sp. WN-2022. Next base: position 57,862,961 of record JAOWCC010001589.1, read on the forward strand.
AAATGGCTCCACTTTGAAATTTGTAAGGTACACAAGATCTAGCATGTTTTCACAAAAGGAGCCTTTGAACCTAACACCCCCTTTTGTGAAAACATGCTAGATCTTGTGTGCCTTTAAGCTTTAAAAGCCAGTAACTCGTGTTTTTGCCGTTTTCTTGAAAGGGCAAATGACAGTTGAAGTATTTTCTGGCCTTTCTATCCCATAATTGACTTGACTTAGCTCCATCCCATAATTTCTTTATTTGAGACCTAGAGGTTATGCTTAGGTTAGAAAAAGGCCATTTTCTGGTATTGTTACTCAAAATACAGGAAACTTCCATCCAGTAAACGCAATCTACATTAAGAGAACGTTGTATTGCCGTATAGTGCATCGAAATCCATCAAAAGCTCGAGAAATGGCGCCACTTTGAAGATTTTAGGGTACACAAGTAACTTTGAGAGATTCAGGTTAGCTTACAAAAACCACATTTTCGGGTTTTCTACACCAAATACGGCAAAACTGGCACGCTAGTCTTAAAGTACTGGAAGAGACCGTTGTTTTGACGTGTAGTACATCGAAATCCATCAAAAGCTCGAGAAATGGCGCCACTTTGAAGATTTTAGGGTACACAAGTAACTTTGAGAGATTCAGGTTAGCTTACAAAAACCACATTTTCGGGTTTTCTACACCAAATACGGCAAAACTGGCACGCTAGTCTTAAAGTACTGGAAGAGACCGTTGTTTTGACGTGTAGTACATCGAAATCCATCAAAAGTTCGAGAAATGGCGCCACTTTGAAGATTTTAGGGTACACAAGTAACTTTGAGAGATTCAGGTTAGCTTACAAAAACCACATTTTCGGGTTTTCTACACCAAATACGGCAAAACTGGCACGCTAGTCTTAAAGTACTGGAAGAGACCGTTGTTTTGACGTGTAGTACATCGAAATCCATCAAAAGCTCGAGAAATGGCGCCACTTTGAAGATTTTAGGGTACACAAGTAACTTTGAGAGATTCAGGTTAGCTTACAAAAACCACATTTTCGGGTTTTCTACACCAAATACGGCAAAACTGGCACGCTAGTCTTAAAGTATTGGAAGAGACCGTTGTTTTGACGTGTAGTACATCGAAATCCATCAAAAGTTCGAGAAATGGCGCCACTTTGAAGATTTTAGGGTACACAAGTAACTTTGAGAGATTCAGGTTAGCTTACAAAAACCACATTTTCGGGTTTTCTACACCAAATACGGCAAAACTGGCACGCTAGTCTTAAAGTACTGGAAGAGACCGTTGTTTTGACGTGTAGTACATCGAAATCCATCAAAAGCTCGAGAAATGGCTCCACTTTGAAATTTGTAAGGTACACAAGATCTAGCATGTTTTCACAAAAGGAGCCTTTGAACCTAACACCCCCTTTTGTGAAAACATGCTAGATCTTGTGTGCCTTTAAGCTTTAAAAGCCAGTAACTCGTGTTTTTGCCGTTTTCTTGAAAGGGCAAATGACAGTTGAAGTATTTTCTGGCCTTTCTATCCCATAATTGACTTGACTTAGCTCCATCCCATAATTTCTTTATTTGAGACCTAGAGGTTATGCTTAGGTTAGAAAAAGGCCATTTTCTGGTATTGTTACTCAAAATACAGGAAACTTCCATCCAGTAAACGCAATCTACATTAAGAGAACGTTGTATTGCCGTATAGTGCATCGAAATCCATCAAAAGCTCGAGAAATGGCGCCACTTTGAAGATTTTAGGGTACACAAGTAACTTTGAGAGATTCAGGTTAGCTTACAAAAACCACATTTTCGGGTTTTCTACACCAAATACGGCAAAACTGGCACGCTAGTCTTAAAGTACTGGAAGAGACCGTTGTTTTGACGTGTAGTACATCGAAATCCATCAAAAGCTCGAGAAATGGCGCCACTTTGAAGATTTTAGGGTACACAAGTAACTTTGAGAGATTCAGGTTAGCTTACAAAAACCACATTTTCGGGTTTTCTACACCAAATACGGCAAAACTGGCACGCTAGTCTTAAAGTACTGGAAGAGACCGTTGTTTTGACGTGTAGTACATCGAAATCCATCAAAAGCTCGAGAAATGGCTCCACTTTGAAATTTGTAAGGTACACAAGATCTAGCATGTTTTCACAAAAGGAGCCTTTGAACCTAACACCCCCTTTTGTGAAAACATGCTAGATCTTGTGTGCCTTTAAGCTTTAAAAGCCAGTAACTCGTGTTTTTGCCGTTTTCTTGAAAGGGCAAATGACAGTTGAAGTATTTTCTGGCCTTTCTATCCCATAATTGACTTGACTTAGCTCCATCCCATAATTTCTTTATTTGAGACCTAGAGGTTATGCTTAGGTTAGAAAAAGGCCATTTTCTGGTATTGTTACTCAAAATACAGGAAACTTCCATCCAGTAAACGCAATCTACATTAAGAGAACGTTGTATTGCCGTATAGTGCATCGAAATCCATCAAAAGCTCGAGAAATGGCGCCACTTTGAAGATTTTAGGGTACACAAGTAACTTTGAGAGATTCAGGTTAGCTTACAAAAACCACATTTTCGGGTTTTCTACACCAAATACGGCAAAACTGGCACGCTAGTCTTAAAGTACTGGAAGAGACCGTTGTTTTGACGTGTAGTACATCGAAATCCATCAAAAGCTCGAGAAATGGCGCCACTTTGAAGATTTTAGGGTACACAAGTAACTTTGAGAGATTCAGGTTAGCTTACAAAAACCACATTTTCGGGTTTTCTACACCAAATACGGCAAAACTGGCACGCTAGTCTTAAAGTACTGGAAGAGACCGTTGTTTTGACGTGTAGTACATCGAAATCCATCAAAAGCTCGAGAAATGGCGCCACTTTGAAGATTTTAGGGTACACAAGTAACTTTGAGAGATTCAGGTTAGCTTACAAAAACCACATTTTCGGGTTTTCTACACCAAATACGGCAAAACTGGCACGCTAGTCTTAAAGTACTGGAAGAGACCGTTGTTTTGACGTGTAGTACATCGAAATCCATCAAAAGCTCGAGAAATGGCTCCACTTTGAAATTTGTAAGGTACACAAGATCTAGCATGTTTTCACAAAAGGAGCCTTTGAACCTAACACCCCCTTTTGTGAAAACATGCTAGATCTTGTGTGCCTTTAAGCTTTAAAAGCCAGTAACTCGTGTTTTTGCCGTTTTCTTGAAAGGGCAAATGACAGTTGAAGTATTTTCTGGCCTTTCTATCCCATAATTGACTTGACTTAGCTCCATCCCATAATTTCTTTATTTGAGACCTAGAGGTTATGCTTAGGTTAGAAAAAGGCCATTTTCTGGTATTGTTACTCAAAATACAGGAAACTTCCATCCAGTAAACGCAATCTACATTAAGAGAACGTTGTATTGCCGTATAGTGCATCGAAATCCATCAAAAGCTCGAGAAATGGCGCCACTTTGAAGATTTTAGGGTACACAAGTAACTTTGAGAGATTCAGGTTAGCTTACAAAAACCACATTTTCGGGTTTTCTACACCAAATACGGCAAAACTGGCACGCTAGTCTTAAAGTACTGGAAGAGACCGTTGTTTTGACGTGTAGTACATCGAAATCCATCAAAAGCTCGAGAAATGGCGCCACTTTGAAGATTTTAGGGTACACAAGTAACTTTGAGAGATTCAGGTTAGCTTACAAAAACCACATTTTCGGGTTTTCTACACCAAATACGGCAAAACTGGCACGCTAGTCTTAAAGTACTGGAAGAGACCGTTGTTTTGACGTGTAGTACATCGAAATCCATCAAAAGCTCGAGAAATGGCTCCACTTTGAAATTTGTAAGGTACACAAGATCTAGCATGTTTTCACAAAAGGAGCCTTTGAACCTAACACCCCCTTTTGTGAAAACATGCTAGATCTTGTGTGCCTTTAAGCTTTAAAAGCCAGTAACTCGTGTTTTTGCCGTTTTCTTGAAAGGGCAAATGACAGTTGAAGTATTTTCTGGCCTTTCTATCCCATAATTGACTTGACTTAGCTCCATCCCATAATTTCTTTATTTGAGACCTAGAGGTTATGCTTAGGTTAGAAAAAGGCCATTTTCTGGTATTGTTACTCAAAATACAGGAAACTTCCATCCAGTAAACGCAATCTACATTAAGAGAACGTTGTATTGCCGTATAGTGCATCGAAATCCATCAAAAGCTCGAGAAATGGCGCCACTTTGAAGATTTTAGGGTACACAAGTAACTTTGAGAGATTCAGGTTAGCTTACAAAAACCACATTTTCGGGTTTTCTACACCAAATACGGCAAAACTGGCACGCTAGTCTTAAAGTACTGGAAGAGACCGTTGTTTTGACGTGTAGTACATCGAAATCCATCAAAAGCTCGAGAAATGGCGCCACTTTGAAGATTTTAGGGTACACAAGTAACTTTGAGAGATTCAGGTTAGCTTACAAAAACCACATTTTCGGGTTTTCTACACCAAATACGGCAAAACTGGCACGCTAGTCTTAAAGTACTGGAAGAGACCGTTGTTTTGACGTGTAGTACATCGAAATCCATCAAAAGCTCGAGAAATGGCGCCACTTTGAAGATTTTAGGGTACACAAGTAACTTTGAGAGATTCAGGTTAGCTTACAAAAACCACATTTTCGGGTTTTCTACACCAAATACGGCAAAACTGGCACGCTAGTCTTAAAGTACTGGAAGAGACCGTTGTTTTGACGTGTAGTACATCGAAATCCATCAAAAGTTCGAGAAATGGCGCCACTTTGAAGATTTTAGGGTACACAAGTAACTTTGAGAGATTCAGGTTAGCTTACAAAAACCACATTTTCGGGTTTTCTACACCAAATACGGCAAAACTGGCACGCTAGTCTTAAAGTATTGGAAGAGACCGTTGTTTTGACGTGTAGTACATCGAAATCCATCAAAAGTTCGAGAAATGGCGCCACTTTGAAGATTTTAGGGTACACAAGTAACTTTGAGAGATTCAGGTTAGCTTACAAAAACCACATTTTCGGGTTTTCTACACCAAATACGGCAAAACTGGCACGCTAGTCTTAAAGTACTGGAAGAGACCGTTGTTTTGACGTGTAGTACATCGAAATCCATCAAAAGCTCGAGAAATGGCGCCACTTTGAAGATTTTAGGGTACACAAGTAACTTTGAGAGATTCAGGTTAGCTTACAAAAACCACATTTTCGGGTTTTCTACACCAAATACGGCAAAACTGGCACGCTAGTCTTAAAGTACTGGAAGAGACCGTTGTTTTGACGTGTAGTACATCGAAATCCATCAAAAGCTCGAGAAATGGCTCCACTTTGAAATTTGTAAGGTACACAAGATCTAGCATGTTTTCACAAAAGGAGCCTTTGAACCTAACACCCCCTTTTGTGAAAACATGCTAGATCTTGTGTGCCTTTAAGCTTTAAAAGCCAGTAACTCGTGTTTTTGCCGTTTTCTTGAAAGGGCAAATGACAGTTGAAGTATTTTCTGGCCTTTCTATCCCATAATTGACTTGACTTAGCTCCATCCCATAATTTCTTTATTTGAGACCTAGAGGTTATGCTTAGGTTAGAAAAAGGCCATTTTCTGGTATTGTTACTCAAAATACAGGAAACTTCCATCCAGTAAACGCAATCTACATTAAGAGAACGTTGTATTGCCGTATAGTGCATCGAAATCCATCAAAAGCTCGAGAAATGGCGCCACTTTGAAGATTTTAGGGTACACAAGTAACTTTGAGAGATTCAGGTTAGCTTACAAAAACCACATTTTCGGGTTTTCTACACCAAATACGGCAAAACTGGCACGCTAGTCTTAAAGTACTGGAAGAGACCGTTGTTTTGACGTGTAGTACATCGAAATCCATCAAAAGCTCGAGAAATGGCTCCACTTTGAAATTTGTAAGGTACACAAGATCTAGCATGTTTTCACAAAAGGAGCCTTTGAACCTAACACCCCCTTTTGTGAAAACATGCTAGATCTTGTGTGCCTTTAAGCTTTAAAAGCCAGTAACTCGTGTTTTTGCCGTTTTCTTGAAAGGGCAAATGACAGTTGAAGTATTTTCTGGCCTTTCTATCCCATAATTGACTTGACTTAGCTCCATCCCATAATTTCTTTATTTGAGACCTAGAGGTTATGCTTAGGTTAGAAAAAGGCCATTTTCTGGTATTGTTACTCAAAATACAGGAAACTTCCATCCAGTAAACGCAATCTACATTAAGAGAACGTTGTATTGCCGTATAGTGCATCGAAATCCATCAAAAGCTCGAGAAATGGCGCCACTTTGAAGATTTTAGGGTACACAAGTAACTTTGAGAGATTCAGGTTAGCTTACAAAAACCACATTTTCGGGTTTTCTACACCAAATACGGCAAAACTGGCACGCTAGTCTTAAAGTACTGGAAGAGACCGTTGTTTTGACGTGTAGTACATCGAAATCCATCAAAAGCTCGAGAAATGGCGCCACTTTGAAGATTTTAGGGTACACAAGTAACTTTGAGAGATTCAGGTTAGCTTACAAAAACCACATTTTCGGGTTTTCTACACCAAATACGGCAAAACTGGCACGCTAGTCTTAAAGTACTGGAAGAGACCGTTGTTTTGACGTGTAGTACATCGAAATCCATCAAAAGCTCGAGAAATGGCTCCACTTTGAAATTTGTAAGGTACACAAGATCTAGCATGTTTTCACAAAAGGAGCCTTTGAACCTAACACCCCCTTTTGTGAAAACATGCTAGATCTTGTGTGCCTTTAAGCTTTAAAAGCCAGTAACTCGTGTTTTTGCCGTTTTCTTGAAAGGGCAAATGACAGTTGAAGTATTTTCTGGCCTTTCTATCCCATAATTGACTTGACTTAGCTCCATCCCATAATTTCTTTATTTGAGACCTAGAGGTTATGCTTAGGTTAGAAAAAGGCCATTTTCTGGTATTGTTACTCAAAATACAGGAAACTTCCATCCAGTAAACGCAATCTACATTAAGAGAACGTTGTATTGCCGTATAGTGCATCGAAATCCATCAAAAGCTCGAGAAATGGCGCCACTTTGAAGATTTTAGGGTACACAAGTAACTTTGAGAGATTCAGGTTAGCTTACAAAAACCACATTTTCGGGTTTTCTACACCAAATACGGCAAAACTGGCACGCTAGTCTTAAAGTACTGGAAGAGACCGTTGTTTTGACGTGTAGTACATCGAAATCCATCAAAAGCTCGAGAAATGGCGCCACTTTGAAGATTTTAGGGTACACAAGTAACTTTGAGAGATTCAGGTTAGCTTACAAAAACCACATTTTCGGGTTTTCTACACCAAATACGGCAAAACTGGCACGCTAGTCTTAAAGTACTGGAAGAGACCGTTGTTTTGACGTGTAGTACATCGAAATCCATCAAAAGCTCGAGAAATGGCGCCACTTTGAAGATTTTAGGGTACACAAGTAACTTTGAGAGATTCAGGTTAGCTTACAAAAACCACATTTTCGGGTTTTCTACACCAAATACGGCAAAACTGGCACGCTAGTCTTAAAGTACTGGAAGAGACCGTTGTTTTGACGTGTAGTACATCGAAATCCATCAAAAGTTCGAGAAATGGCGCCACTTTGAAGATTTTAGGGTACACAAGTAACTTTGAGAGATTCAGGTTAGCTTACAAAAACCACATTTTCGGGTTTTCTACACCAAATACGGCAAAACTGGCACGCTAGTCTTAAAGTATTGGAAGAGACCGTTGTTTTGACGTGTAGTACATCGAAATCCATCAAAAGTTCGAGAAATGGCGCCACTTTGAAGATTTTAGGGTACACAAGTAACTTTGAGAGATTCAGGTTAGCTTACAAAAACCACATTTTCGGGTTTTCTACACCAAATACGGCAAAACTGGCACGCTAGTCTTAAAGTACTGGAAGAGACCGTTGTTTTGACGTGTAGTACATCGAAATCCATCAAAAGCTCGAGAAATGGCGCCACTTTGAAGATTTTAGGGTACACAAGTAACTTTGAGAGATTCAGGTTAGCTTACAAAAACCACATTTTCGGGTTTTCTACACCAAATACGGCAAAACTGGCACGCTAGTCTTAAAGTACTGGAAGAGACCGTTGTTTTGACGTGTAGTACATCGAAATCCATCAAAAGCTCGAGAAATGGCTCCACTTTGAAATTTGTAAGGTACACAAGATCTAGCATGTTTTCACAAAAGGAGCCTTTGAACCTAACACCCCCTTTTGTGAAAACATGCTAGATCTTGTGTGCCTTTAAGCTTTAAAAGCCAGTAACTCGTGTTTTTGCCGTTTTCTTGAAAGGGCAAATGACAGTTGAAGTATTTTCTGGCCTTTCTATCCCATAATTGACTTGACTTAGCTCCATCCCATAATTTCTTTATTTGAGACCTAGAGGTTATGCTTAGGTTAGAAAAAGGCCATTTTCTGGTATTGTTACTCAAAATACAGGAAACTTCCATCCAGTAAACGCAATCTACATTAAGAGAACGTTGTATTGCCGTATAGTGCATCGAAATCCATCAAAAGCTCGAGAAATGGCGCCACTTTGAAGATTTTAGGGTACACAAGTAACTTTGAGAGATTCAGGTTAGCTTACAAAAACCACATTTTCGGGTTTTCTACACCAAATACGGCAAAACTGGCACGCTAGTCTTAAAGTACTGGAAGAGACCGTTGTTTTGACGTGTAGTACATCGAAATCCATCAAAAGCTCGAGAAATGGCGCCACTTTGAAGATTTTAGGGTACACAAGTAACTTTGAGAGATTCAGGTTAGCTTACAAAAACCACATTTTCGGGTTTTCTACACCAAATACGGCAAAACTGGCACGCTAGTCTTAAAGTACTGGAAGAGACCGTTGTTTTGACGTGTAGTACATCGAAATCCATCAAAAGCTCGAGAAATGGCTCCACTTTGAAATTTGTAAGGTACACAAGATCTAGCATGTTTTCACAAAAGGAGCCTTTGAACCTAACACCCCCTTTTGTGAAAACATGCTAGATCTTGTGTGCCTTTAAGCTTTAAAAGCCAGTAACTCGTGTTTTTGCCGTTTTCTTGAAAGGGCAAATGACAGTTGAAGTATTTTCTGGCCTTTCTATCCCATAATTGACTTGACTTAGCTCCATCCCATAATTTCTTTATTTGAGACCTAGAGGTTATGCTTAGGTTAGAAAAAGGCCATTTTCTGGTATTGTTACTCAAAATACAGGAAACTTCCATCCAGTAAACGCAATCTACATTAAGAGAACGTTGTATTGCCGTATAGTGCATCGAAATCCATCAAAAGCTCGAGAAATGGCGCCACTTTGAAGATTTTAGGGTACACAAGTAACTTTGAGAGATTCAGGTTAGCTTACAAAAACCACATTTTCGGGTTTTCTACACCAAATACGGCAAAACTGGCACGCTAGTCTTAAAGTACTGGAAGAGACCGTTGTTTTGACGTGTAGTACATCGAAATCCATCAAAAGCTCGAGAAATGGCGCCACTTTGAAGATTTTAGGGTACACAAGTAACTTTGAGAGATTCAGGTTAGCTTACAAAAACCACATTTTCGGGTTTTCTACACCAAATACGGCAAAACTGGCACGCTAGTCTTAAAGTACTGGAAGAGACCGTTGTTTTGACGTGTAGTACATCGAAATCCATCAAAAGCTCGAGAAATGGCGCCACTTTGAAGATTTTAGGGTACACAAGTAACTTTGAGAGATTCAGGTTAGCTTACAAAAACCACATTTTCGGGTTTTCTACACCAAATACGGCAAAACTGGCACGCTAGTCTTAAAGTACTGGAAGAGACCGTTGTTTTGACGTGTAGTACATCGAAATCCATCAAAAGCTCGAGAAATGGCGCCACTTTGAAGATTTTAGGGTACACAAGTAACTTTGAGAGATTCAGGTTAGCTTACAAAAACCACATTTTCGGGTTTTCTACACCAAATACGGCAAAACTGGCACGCTAGTCTTAAAGTACTGGAAGAGACCGTTGTTTTGACGTGTAGTACATCGAAATCCATCAAAAGCTCGAGAAATGGCGCCACTTTGAAGATTTTAGGGTACACAAGTAACTTTGAGAGATTCAGGTTAGCTTACAAAAACCACATTTTCGGGTTTTCTACACCAAATACGGCAAAACTGGCACGCTAGTCTTAAAGTACTGGAAGAGACCGTTGTTTTGACGTGTAGTACATCGAAATCCATCAAAAGCTCGAGAAATGGAGCCACTTTGAAGATTTTAGGGTACACAAGTAACTTTGAGAGATTCAGGTTAGCTTACAAAAACCACATTTTCGGGTTTTCTACACCAAATACGGCAAAACTGGCACGCTAGTCTTAAAGTACTGGAAGAGACCGTTGTTTTGACGTGTAGTACATCGAAATCCATCAAAAGCTCGAGAAATGGCGCCACTTTGAAGATTTTAGGGTACACAAGTAACTTTGAGAGATTCAGGTTAGCTTACAAAAACCACATTTTCGGGTTTTCTACACCAAATACGGCAAAACTGGCACGCTAGTCTTAAAGTACTGGAAGAGACCGTTGTTTTGACGTGTAGTACATCGAAATCCATCAAAAGCTCGAGAAATGGCTCCACTTTGAAATTTGTAAGGTACACAAGATCTAGCATGTTTTCACAAAAGGAGCCTTTGAACCTAACACCCCCTTTTGTGAAAACATGCTAGATCTTGTGTGCCTTTAAGCTTTAAAAGCCAGTAACTCGTGTTTTTGCCGTTTTCTTGAAAGGGCAAATGACAGTTGAAGTATTTTCTGGCCTTTCTATCCCATAATTGACTTGACTTAGCTCCATCCCATAATTTCTTTATTTGAGACCTAGAGGTTATGCTTAGGTTAGAAAAAGGCCATTTTCTGGTATTGTTACTCAAAATACAGGAAACTTCCATCCAGTAAACGCAATCTACATTAAGAGAACGTTGTATTGCCGTATAGTGCATCGAAATCCATCAAAAGCTCGAGAAATGGCGCCACTTTGAAGATTTTAGGGTACACAAGTAACTTTGAGAGATTCAGGTTAGCTTACAAAAACCACATTTTCGGGTTTTCTACACCAAATACGGCAAAACTGGCACGCTAGTCTTAAAGTACTGGAAGAGACCGTTGTTTTGACGTGTAGTACATCGAAATCCATCAAAAGCTCGAGAAATGGCGCCACTTTGAAGATTTTAGGGTACACAAGTAACTTTGAGAGATTCAGGTTAGCTTACAAAAACCACATTTTCGGGTTTTCTACACCAAATACGGCAAAACTGGCACGCTAGTCTTAAAGTACTGGAAGAGACCGTTGTTTTGACGTGTAGTACATCGAAATCCATCAAAAGCTCGAGAAATGGCTCCACTTTGAAATTTGTAAGGTACACAAGATCTAGCATGTTTTCACAAAAGGAGCCTTTGAACCTAACACCCCCTTTTGTGAAAACATGCTAGATCTTGTGTGCCTTTAAGCTTTAAAAGCCAGTAACTCGTGTTTTTGCCGTTTTCTTGAAAGGGCAAATGACAGTTGAAGTATTTTCTGGCCTTTCTATCCCATAATTGACTTGACTTAGCTCCATCCCATAATTTCTTTATTTGAGACCTAGAGGTTATGCTTAGGTTAGAAAAAGGCCATTTTCTGGTATTGTTACTCAAAATACAGGAAACTTCCATCCAGTAAACGCAATCTACATTAAGAGAACGTTGTATTGCCGTATAGTGCATCGAAATCCATCAAAAGCTCGAGAAATGGCGCCACTTTGAAGATTTTAGGGTACACAAGTAACTTTGAGAGATTCAGGTTAGCTTACAAAAACCACATTTTCGGGTTTTCTACACCAAATACGGCAAAACTGGCACGCTAGTCTTAAAGTACTGGAAGAGACCGTTGTTTTGACGTGTAGTACATCGAAATCCATCAAAAGCTCGAGAAATGGCGCCACTTTGAAGATTTTAGGGTACACAAGTAACTTTGAGAGATTCAGGTTAGCTTACAAAAACCACATTTTCGGGTTTTCTACACCAAATACGGCAAAACTGGCACGCTAGTCTTAAAGTACTGGAAGAGACCGTTGTTTTGACGTGTAGTACATCGAAATCCATCAAAAGTTCGAGAAATGGCGCCACTTTGAAGATTTTAGGGTACACAAGTAACTTTGAGAGATTCAGGTTAGCTTACAAAAACCACATTTTCGGGTTTTCTACACCAAATACGGCAAAACTGGCACGCTAGTCTTAAAGTACTGGAAGAGACCGTTGTTTTGACGTGTAGTACATCGAAATCCATCAAAAGCTCGAGAAATGGCGCCACTTTGAAGATTTTAGGGTACACAAGTAACTTTGAGAGATTCAGGTTAGCTTACAAAAACCACATTTTCGGGTTTTCTACACCAAATACGGCAAAACTGGCACGCTAGTCTTAAAGTACTGGAAGAGACCGTTGTTTTGACGTGTAGTACATCGAAATCCATCAAAAGCTCGAGAAATGGCTCCACTTTGAAATTTGTAAGGTACACAAGATCTAGCATGTTTTCACAAAAGGAGCCTTTGAACCTAACACCCCCTTTTGTGAAAACATGCTAGATCTTGTGTGCCTTTAAGCTTTAAAAGCCAGTAACTCGTGTTTTTGCCGTTTTCTTGAAAGGGCAAATGACAGTTGAAGTATTTTCTGGCCTTTCTATCCCATAATTGACTTGACTTAGCTCCATCCCATAATTTCTTTATTTGAGACCTAGAGGTTATGCTTAGGTTAGAAAAAGGCCATTTTCTGGTATTGTTACTCAAAATACAGGAAACTTCCATCCAGTATACGCAATCTACATTAAGAGAACGTTGTATTGCCGTATAGTGCATCGAAATCCATCAAAAGCTCGAGAAATGGCGCCACTTTGAAGATTTTAGGGTACACAAGTAACTTTGAGAGATTCAGGTTAGCTTACAAAAACCACATTTTCGGGTTTTCTACACCAAATACGGCAAAACTGGCACGCTAGTCTTAAAGTACTGGAAGAGACCGTTGTTTTGACGTGTAGTACATCGAAATCCATCAAAAGCTCGAGAAATGGCGCCACTTTGAAGATTTTAGGGTACACAAGTAACTTTGAGAGATTCAGGTTAGCTTACAAAAACCACATTTTCGGGTTTTCTACACCAAATACGGCAAAACTGGCACGCTAGTCTTAAAGTACTGGAAGAGACCGTTGTTTTGACGTGTAGTACATCGAAATCCATCAAAAGCTCGAGAAATGGCTCCACTTTGAAATTTGTAAGGTACACAAGATCTAGCATGTTTTCACAAAAGGAGCCTTTGAACCTAACACCCCCTTTTGTGAAAACATGCTAGATCTTGTGTGCCTTTAAGCTTTAAAAGCCAGTAACTCGTGTTTTTGCCGTTTTCTTGAAAGGGCAAATGACAGTTGAAGTATTTTCTGGCCTTTCTATCCCATAATTGACTTGACTTAGCTCCATCCCATAATTTCTTTATTTGAGACCTAGAGGTTATGCTTAGGTTAGAAAAAGGCCATTTTCTGGTATTGTTACTCAAAATACAGGAAACTTCCATCCAGTAAACGCAATCTACATTAAGAGAACGTTGTATTGCCGTATAGTGCATCGAAATCCATCAAAAGCTCGAGAAATGGCGCCACTTTGAAGATTTTAGGGTACACAAGTAACTTTGAGAGATTCAGGTTAGCTTACAAAAACCACATTTTCGGGTTTTCTACACCAAATACGGCAAAACTGGCACGCTAGTCTTAAAGTACTGGAAGAGACCGTTGTTTTGACGTGTAGTACATCGAAATCCATCAAAAGCTCGAGAAATGGCGCCACTTTGAAGATTTTAGGGTACACAAGTAACTTTGAGAGATTCAGGTTAGCTTACAAAAACCACATTTTCGGGTTTTCTACACCAAATACGGCAAAACTGGCACGCTAGTCTTAAAGTACTGGAAGAGACCGTTGTTTTGACGTGTAGTACATCGAAATCCATCAAAAGCTCGAGAAATGGCTCCACTTTGAAATTTGTAAGGTACACAAGATCTAGCATGTTTTCACAAAAGGAGCCTTTGAACCTAACACCCCCTTTTGTGAAAACATGCTAGATCTTGTGTGCCTTTAAGCTTTAAAAGCCAGTAACTCGTGTTTTTGCCGTTTTCTTGAAAGGGCAAATGACAGTTGAAGTATTTTCTGGCCTTTCTATCCCATAATTGACTTGACTTAGCTCCATCCCATAATTTCTTTATTTGAGACCTAGAGGTTATGCTTAGGTTAGAAAAAGGCCATTTTCTGGTATTGTTACTCAAAATACAGGAAACTTCCATCCAGTAAACGCAATCTACATTAAGAGAACGTTGTATTGCCGTATAGTGCATCGAAATCCATCAAAAGCTCGAGAAATGGCGCCACTTTGAAGATTTTAGGGTACACAAGTAACTTTGAGAGATTCAGGTTAGCTTACAAAAACCACATTTTCGGGTTTTCTACACCAAATACGGCAAAACTGGCACGCTAGTCTTAAAGTACTGGAAGAGACCGTTGTTTTGACGTGTAGTACATCGAAATCCATCAAAAGCTCGAGAAATGGCGCCACTTTGAAGATTTTAGGGTACACAAGTAACTTTGAGAGATTCAGGTTAGCTTACAAAAACCACATTTTCGGGTTTTCTACACCAAATACGGCAAAACTGGCACGCTAGTCTTAAAGTACTGGAAGAGACCGTTGTTTTGACGTGTAGTACATCGAAATCCATCAAAAGCTCGAGAAATGGCGCCACTTTGAAGATTTTAGGGTACACAAGTAACTTTGAGAGATTCAGGTTAGCTTACAAAAACCACATTTTCGGGTTTTCTACACCAAATACGGCAAAACTGGCACGCTAGTCTTAAAGTACTGGAAGAGACCGTTGTTTTGACGTGTAGTACATCGAAATCCATCAAAAGCTCGAGAAATGGCGCCACTTTGAAGATTTTAGGGTACACAAGTAACTTTGAGAGATTCAGGTTAGCTTACAAAAACCACATTTTCGGGTTTTCTACACCAAATACGGCAAAACTGGCACGCTAGTCTTAAAGTACTGGAAGAGACCGTTGTTTTGACGTGTAGTACATCGAAATCCATCAAAAGCTCGAGAAATGGCTCCACTTTGAAATTTGTAAGGTACACAAGATCTAGCATGTTTTCACAAAAGGAGCCTTTGAACCTAACACCCCCTTTTGTGAAAACATGCTAGATCTTGTGTGCCTTTAAGCTTTAAAAGCCAGTAACTCGTGTTTTTGCCGTTTTCTTGAAAGGGCAAATGACAGTTGAAGTATTTTCTGGCCTTTCTATCCCATAATTGACTTGACTTAGCTCCATCCCATAATTTCTTTATTTGAGACCTAGAGGTTATGCTTAGGTTAGAAAAAGGCCATTTTCTGGTATTGTTACTCAAAATACAGGAAACTTCCATCCAGTAAACGCAATCTACATTAAGAGAACGTTGTATTGCCGTATAGTGCATCGAAATCCATCAAAAGCTCGAGAAATGGCGCCACTTTGAAGATTTTAGGGTACACAAGTAACTTTGAGAGATTCAGGTTAGCTTACAAAAACCACATTTTCGGGTTTTCTACACCAAATACGGCAAAACTGGCACGCTAGTCTTAAAGTACTGGAAGAGACCGTTGTTTTGACGTGTAGTACATCGAAATCCATCAAAAGCTCGAGAAATGGCTCCACTTTGAAATTTGTAAGGTACACAAGATCTAGCATGTTTTCACAAAAGGAGCCTTTGAACCTAACACCCCCTTTTGTGAAAACATGCTAGATCTTGTGTGCCTTTAAGCTTTAAAAGCCAGTAACTCGTGTTTTTGCCGTTTTCTTGAAAGGGCAAATGACAGTTGAAGTATTTTCTGGCCTTTCTATCCCATAATTGACTTGACTTAGCTCCATCCCATAATTTCTTTATTTGAGACCTAGAGGTTATGCTTAGGTTAGAAAAAGGCCATTTTCTGGTATTGTTACTCAAAATACAGGAAACTTCCATCCAGTAAACGCAATCTACATTAAGAGAACGTTGTATTGCCGTATAGTGCATCGAAATCCATCAAAAGCTCGAGAAATGGCGCCACTTTGAAGATTTTAGGGTACACAAGTAACTTTGAGAGATTCAGGTTAGCTTACAAAAACCACATTTTCGGGTTTTCTACACCAAATACGGCAAAACTGGCACGCTAGTCTTAAAGTACTGGAAGAGACCGTTGTTTTGACGTGTAGTACATCGAAATCCATCAAAAGCTCGAGAAATGGCGCCACTTTGAAGATTTTAGGGTACACAAGTAACTTTGAGAGATTCAGGTTAGCTTACAAAAACCACATTTTCGGGTTTTCTACACCAAATACGGCAAAACTGGCACGCTAGTCTTAAAGTACTGGAAGAGACCGTTGTTTTGACGTGTAGTACATCGAAATCCATCAAAAGCTCGAGAAATGGCGCCACTTTGAAGATTTTAGGGTACACAAGTAACTTTGAGAGATTCAGGTTAGCTTACAAAAACCACATTTTCGGGTTTTCTACACCAAATACGGCAAAACTGGCACGCTAGTCTTAAAGTACTGGAAGAGACCGTTGTTTTGACGTGTAGTACATCGAAATCCATCAAAAGCTCGAGAAATGGCTCCACTTTGAAATTTGTAAGGTACACAAGATCTAGCATGTTTTCACAAAAGGAGCCTTTGAACCTAACACCCCCTTTTGTGAAAACATGCTAGATCTTGTGTGCCTTTAAGCTTTAAAAGCCAGTAACTCGTGTTTTTGCCGTTTTCTTGAAAGGGCAAATGACAGTTGAAGTATTTTCTGGCCTTTCTATCCCATAATTGACTTGACTTAGCTCCATCCCATAATTTCTTTATTTGAGACCTAGAGGTTATGCTTAGGTTAGAAAAAGGCCATTTTCTGGTATTGTTACTCAAAATACAGGAAACTTCCATCCAGTAAACGCAATCTACATTAAGAGAACGTTGTATTGCCGTATAGTGCATCGAAATCCATCAAAAGCTCGAGAAATGGCGCCACTTTGAAGATTTTAGGGTACACAAGTAACTTTGAGAGATTCAGGTTAGCTTACAAAAACCACATTTTCGGGTTTTCTACACCAAATACGGCAAAACTGGCACGCTAGTCTTAAAGTACTGGAAGAGACCGTTGTTTTGACGTGTAGTACATCGAAATCCATCAAAAGCTCGAGAAATGGCGCCACTTTGAAGATTTTAGGGTACACAAGTAACTTTGAGAGATTCAGGTTAGCTTACAAAAACCACATTTTCGGGTTTTCTACACCAAATACGGCAAAACTGGCACGCTAGTCTTAAAGTACTGGAAGAGACCGTTGTTTTGACGTGTAGTACATCGAAATCCATCAAAAGCTCGAGAAATGGCTCCACTTTGAAATTTGTAAGGTACACAAGATCTAGCATGTTTTCACAAAAGGAGCCTTTGAACCTAACACCCCCTTTTGTGAAAACATGCTAGATCTTGTGTGCCTTTAAGCTTTAAAAGCCAGTAACTCGTGTTTTTGCCGTTTTCTTGAAAGGGCAAATGACAGTTGAAGTATTTTCTGGCCTTTCTATCCCATAATTGACTTGACTTAGCTCCATCCCATAATTTCTTTATTTGAGACCTAGAGGTTATGCTTAGGTTAGAAAAAGGCCATTTTCTGGTATTGTTACTCAAAATACAGGAAACTTCCATCCAGTAAACGCAATCTACATTAAGAGAACGTTGTATTGCCGTATAGTGCATCGAAATCCATCAAAAGCTCGAGAAATGGCGCCACTTTGAAGATTTTAGGGTACACAAGTAACTTTGAGAGATTCAGGTTAGCTTACAAAAACCACATTTTCGGGTTTTCTACACCAAATACGGCAAAACTGGCACGCTAGTCTTAAAGTACTGGAAGAGACCGTTGTTTTGACGTGTAGTACATCGAAATCCATCAAAAGCTCGAGAAATGGCGCCACTTTGAAGATTTTAGGGTACACAAGTAACTTTGAGAGATTCAGGTTAGCTTACAAAAACCACATTTTCGGGTTTTCTACACCAAATACGGCAAAACTGGCACGCTAGTCTTAAAGTACTGGAAGAGACCGTTGTTTTGACGTGTAGTACATCGAAATCCATCAAAAGCTCGAGAAATGGCGCCACTTTGAAGATTTTAGGGTACACAAGTAACTTTGAGAGATTCAGGTTAGCTTACAAAAACCACATTTTCGGGTTTTCTACACCAAATACGGCAAAACTGGCACGCTAGTCTTAAAGTACTGGAAGAGACCGTTGTTTTGACGTGTAGTACATCGAAATCCATCAAAAGCTCGAGAAATGGCGCCACTTTGAAGATTTTAGGGTACACAAGTAACTTTGAGAGATTCAGGTTAGCTTACAAAAACCACATTTTCGGGTTTTCTACACCAAATACGGCAAAACTGGCACGCTAGTCTTAAAGTACTGGAAGAGACCGTTGTTTTGACGTGTAGTACATCGAAATCCATCAAAAGCTCGAGAAATGGCGCCACTTTGAAGATTTTAGGGTACACAAGTAACTTTGAGAGATTCAGGTTAGCTTACAAAAACCACATTTTCGGGTTTTCTACACCAAATACGGCAAAACTGGCACGCTAGTCTTAAAGTACTGGAAGAGACCGTTGTTTTGACGTGTAGTACATCGAAATCCATCAAAAGCTCGAGAAATGGAGCCACTTTGAAGATTTTAGGGTACACAAGTAACTTTGAGAGATTCAGGTTAGCTTACAAAAACCACATTTTCGGGTTTTCTACACCAAATACGGCAAAACTGGCACGCTAGTCTTAAAGTACTGGAAGAGACCGTTGTTTTGACGTGTAGTACATCGAAATCCATCAAAAGCTCGAGAAATGGCGCCACTTTGAAGATTTTAGGGTACACAAGTAACTTTGAGAGATTCAGGTTAGCTTACAAAAACCACATTTTCGGGTTTTCTACACCAAATACGGCAAAACTGGCACGCTAGTCTTAAAGTACTGGAAGAGACCGTTGTTTTGACGTGTAGTACATCGAAATCCATCAAAAGCTCGAGAAATGGCTCCACTTTGAAATTTGTAAGGTACACAAGATCTAGCATGTTTTCACAAAAGGAGCCTTTGAACCTAACACCCCCTTTTGTGAAAACATGCTAGATCTTGTGTGCCTTTAAGCTTTAAAAGCCAGTAACTCGTGTTTTTGCCGTTTTCTTGAAAGGGCAAATGACAGTTGAAGTATTTTCTGGCCTTTCTATCCCATAATTGACTTGACTTAGCTCCATCCCATAATTTCTTTATTTGAGACCTAGAGGTTATGCTTAGGTTAGAAAAAGGCCATTTTCTGGTATTGTTACTCAAAATACAGGAAACTTCCATCCAGTAAACGCAATCTACATTAAGAGAACGTTGTATTGCCGTATAGTGCATCGAAATCCATCAAAAGCTCGAGAAATGGCGCCACTTTGAAGATTTTAGGGTACACAAGTAACTTTGAGAGATTCAGGTTAGCTTACAAAAACCACATTTTCGGGTTTTCTACACCAAATACGGCAAAACTGGCACGCTAGTCTTAAAGTACTGGAAGAGACCGTTGTTTTGACGTGTAGTACATCGAAATCCATCAAAAGCTCGAGAAATGGCGCCACTTTGAAGATTTTAGGGTACACAAGTAACTTTGAGAGATTCAGGTTAGCTTACAAAAACCACATTTTCGGGTTTTCTACACCAAATACGGCAAAACTGGCACGCTAGTCTTAAAGTACTGGAAGAGACCGTTGTTTTGACGTGTAGTACATCGAAATCCATCAAAAGCTCGAGAAATGGCTCCACTTTGAAATTTGTAAGGTACACAAGATCTAGCATGTTTTCACAAAAGGAGCCTTTGAACCTAACACCCCCTTTTGTGAAAACATGCTAGATCTTGTGTGCCTTTAAGCTTTAAAAGCCAGTAACTCGTGTTTTTGCCGTTTTCTTGAAAGGGCAAATGACAGTTGAAGTATTTTCTGGCCTTTCTATCCCATAATTGACTTGACTTAGCTCCATCCCATAATTTCTTTATTTGAGACCTAGAGGTTATGCTTAGGTTAGAAAAAGGCCATTTTCTGGTATTGTTACTCAAAATACAGGAAACTTCCATCCAGTAAACGCAATCTACATTAAGAGAACGTTGTATTGCCGTATAGTGCATCGAAATCCATCAAAAGCTCGAGAAATGGCGCCACTTTGAAGATTTTAGGGTACACAAGTAACTTTGAGAGATTCAGGTTAGCTTACAAAAACCACATTTTCGGGTTTTCTACACCAAATACGGCAAAACTGGCACGCTAGTCTTAAAGTACTGGAAGAGACCGTTGTTTTGACGTGTAGTACATCGAAATCCATCAAAAGCTCGAGAAATGGCGCCACTTTGAAGATTTTAGGGTACACAAGTAACTTTGAGAGATTCAGGTTAGCTTACAAAAACCACATTTTCGGGTTTTCTACACCAAATACGGCAAAACTGGCACGCTAGTCTTAAAGTACTGGAAGAGACCGTTGTTTTGACGTGTAGTACATCGAAATCCATCAAAAGTTCGAGAAATGGCGCCACTTTGAAGATTTTAGGGTACACAAGTAACTTTGAGAGATTCAGGTTAGCTTACAAAAACCACATTTTCGGGTTTTCTACACCAAATACGGCAAAACTGGCACGCTAGTCTTAAAGTACTGGAAGAGACCGTTGTTTTGACGTGTAGTACATCGAAATCCATCAAAAGTTCGAGAAATGGCGCCACTTTGAAGATTTTAGGGTACACAAGTAACTTTGAGAGATTCAGGTTAGCTTACAAAAACCACATTTTCGGGTTTTCTACACCAAATACGGCAAAACTGGCACGCTAGTCTTAAAGTATTGGAAGAGACCGTTGTTTTGACGTGTAGTACATCGAAATCCATCAAAAGTTCGAGAAATGGCGCCACTTTGAAGATTTTAGGGTACACAAGTAACTTTGAGAGATTCAGGTTAGCTTACAAAAACCACATTTTCGGGTTTTCTACACCAAATACGGCAAAACTGGCACGCTAGTCTTAAAGTATTGGAAGAGACCGTTGTTTTGACGTGTAGTACATCGAAATCCATCAAAAGCTCGAGAAATGGCTCCACTTTGAAATTTGTAAGGTACACAAGATCTAGCATGTTTTCACAAAAGGAGCCTTTGAACCTAACACCCCCTTTTGTGAAAACATGCTAGATCTTGTGTGCCTTTAAGCTTTAAAAGCCAGTAACTCGTGTTTTTGCCGTTTTCTTGAAAGGGCAAATGACAGTTGAAGTATTTTCTGGCCTTTCTATCCCATAATTGACTTGACTTAGCTCCATCCCATAATTTCTTTATTTGAGACCTAGAGGTTATGCTTAGGTTAGAAAAAGGCCATTTTCTGGTATTGTTACTCAAAATACAGGAAACTTCCATCCAGTAAACGCAATCTACATTAAGAGAACGTTGTATTGCCGTATAGTGCATCGAAATCCATCAAAAGCTCGAGAAATGGCGCCACTTTGAAGATTTTAGGGTACACAAGTAATTTTGAGAGATTCAGGTTAGCTTACAAAAACCACATTTTCGGGTTTTCTACACCAAATACGGCAAAACTGGCACGCTAGTCTTAAAGTACTGGAAGAGACCGTTGTTTTGACGTGTAGTACATCGAAATCCATCAAAAGCTCGAGAAATGGCGCCACTTTGAAGATTTTAGGGTACACAAGTAACTTTGAGAGATTCAGGTTAGCTTACAAAAACCACATTTTCGGGTTTTCTACACCAAATACGGCAAAACTGGCACGCTAGTCTTAAAGTACTGGAAAAGACCGTTGTTTTGACGTGTAGTACATCGAAATCCATCAAAAGCTCGAGAAATGGCTCCACTTTGAAATTTGTAAGGTACACAAGATCTAGCATGTTTTCACAAAAGGAGCCTTTGAACCTAACACCCCCTTTTGTGAAAACATGCTAGATATATATATATATATATATAATCAGAATAAAGGTGAAAGAGAAAAATATGCCCTGAATGGGATTCGAACCCACGGCCTCGGTACACTAGTCCGATGTGTTAACCACTACACCATCAGGACGACCACGCTGGAAACGCAGCCGACTTTGGTTATTTGTGGTACCGTGAGTTTTCCCAGGATTTTTCTCTTTCGGGTTCGGGACGGGAAAGCCCATAACTTCTCAACTAAGCTTTCAACCTAAGGATCATTATTGATTCACAGGCACATACGTCCAACTTAGGAATTGCTTAGCCAGAAGGATCCGAATGGATACGAGCTTATTTTAAATATATATTAAGTATATAGAGAGAAGAAACCCGTCCCTAATATTAATAATCAGAATAAAGGTGAAAGAGAAAAATATGCCCTGAATGGGATTCGAACCCACGGCCTCGGTACACTAGTCCGATTGAGAAGTTATGGGCTTTCCCGTCCCGAACCCGAAAGAGAAAAATCCTGGGAAAACTCACGGTACCACAAATAACCAAAGTCGGCTGCGTTTCCAGCGTGGTCGTCCTGATGGTGTAGTGGTTAACACATCGGACTAGTGTACCGAGGCCGTGGGTTCGAATCCCATTCAGGGCATATTTTTCTCTTTCACCTTTATTCTGATCTGATTATTAATATTAGGGACGGGTTTCTTCTCTCTATATACTTAATATATATATATATATATATATACTGTTTTTCACAAAAAGGTATTAATCTTGCAAATTTTGTAACATTTCTGGCATTTAATCCTTAATTTTGGTTAGTTTTAATGGTCCTGTGACGTCATAAGATAAATCAACTCCCTCCCTAGAGAAAACTACTACCCGATAGAATCCCGTATGTTTTCATTGTGACATCACAAGATGAATCAATCCCGCAATTCGGGTAGCGTTTATTCCAGTTTAATTTCTGCTCCTACCTCTCAAAGAAAACTAAGTTAGACAACTGAAGTATATCGGAAATAGAATTTGGGGCAAATAGAGTTCATGTTATTTTATGGCGCTACTTGCACTTATTCCCTCGCGTGGTCCCTCGGGAGTTCCGCCGAACATCTCGTCCCGCGCGGAACTAAGCTCGAGTCCCGCGAATTTTCTTGTGAAAAAAAAGTCCCGTCGGCCAGCGCGATTATTCGATTATTCCTAAGGGAATAAAATCACAAAAGCGTAGCAGCCATGTTGTTTGGTATATATAACAAAAGCAGCTAACGAGGCCTCTTTTGTTCCCCCATGGTGCAACCCACAAATTGGCGGGAGAAATAATCTAAAATAGCCCAACTTGTAAAAACGCTGTGACACCTGTATATGAGATATGGATGCTCCTGGTTATGGGTTCCTGTTATTATTACTATTTCCTTTATTCGCCATTAATTATTTTTCACATCCAGATCTTTGAAAAATATGATAAGCATGAAAATTTCGTTCACTCGCCGTAAAAAAGAAGAACTTTGACATTGTGTTTTTGCAGACAACGGTGAAAATATAGGCAGTTATGCAATTAAGGCCATACAGGCTTTTCCAGATTCGTAAAATTTGACACTTTTGTTACTGAATGGTTCAAACTGATAAAACACAAGTTCAATATAAAAGTGCTGTTTTATTAGCAAAGAAAATCCATTTTTTTACAAAAATGCACTTCTTCACGTAATCTCCGGCTGATATTTTTTTTTACCAACCGTAAGAAGCATTTTGGGAAGAATCGAAACGAACCCGAATCATGATTTGAAACCAAACTCTAACCGTCACTAACCCTCACCGCTACGCCACGAGGGATTTCGCTGCCGCTTTTTTATAACTTTTATCTTGCTTTTCTCGTTAGCATACACTAATTATTATTATTGTATTGTATGTATTGTATTCTTAAACACGGCTGAAAATGATTTGCAATTCAAATATTAGGGTTTCTTACACCGAGAAAGAACCCATTTAATCAAGAGAAAGCCGACAGAATCTGCAGTACGCAAGTCAACTGTACATATACTCAAGAGTCCGTGGGTTATCAATTCTGTTGTGTTCTTCTTGTACCATACAATAGCCTGCAATGCAGGCGTTTCTTGTGTTTTTACCCGCTTTCGTGGACGTTTTCAGCTCGCGAACGAATGCCATTCCTACTCGTCTGAAATTCGTTCGCGAGCGGAAAACGTCCACGAAAGCGAGGAAAACCACTAGAAACGCCTGCATTGCAGGCTAACCATACAGGTAACGACAGCATTGACGTGAAACTCCTCCCTACCCGAAGGAATTAAATGTAAAGTAATTGTTTCCTAAATTGCTTGATAAAATGATTACTAACACATGCCTATGCAATTTGCCTGGACAATATACATTTCCGGTGATTAAAGCACAGGCCGCCCAAGTTCTGACTATTGTATATCGAAGCAGTAAATTACCAGGTTGTATGGGAGTTCTTCCGATAACTCGGAATAATAACGTAAATTTAGTTACAGATCTTCTGTAATACGAGGTAAATAAAGGAAGAAGGCTTACTTGAAGTTGTTTTGTCGTCCTATTTGTGTTCAGTTCGCTAGAACGGTGTTTTATGGAAGTCTTGAGTCATAAGCGTTTCACCCCTCTAATCTGGATAGACTCACCCGAATCTCATAAATTTTGAAATTTATGGTTCACGGTATAGCTGAAACTGTCATTTTGTTACACCGCCTGCAAATACCTTACGATAAGGTAACAGGAATAAAATACCATTTTCGTAATAATTTGTCCAGTCTTTCTTTATTTGTGATATAGAATTTAAGGCCTAAAGTGAAAGTGTTAGTTTTGTAGCATTTTTAAAACAACCATAAAGCCACGTTGTAGAAGGAGCTGAATTTGAAAACACCTCTAAATGGCATATTTATATGGGAAGAAATTAAGGTTTTTTAAGTAACACAATAAAATGGCAGATTTGAAAATAGGAAAATAGGTAGAATTTTACGAATCTAAGAAAGTGTCGTTTTCGTGAAACTGCACAAATGTACATAAAACGATTAATCAGTTCAAAATATCAATTTTCCAGTGAGACAAATGAAACCTTGTTCCAAGTATCTTTAAAACAAGCCATTTGGCCCGTATTGCGGCTTAAAGATGCCAGCGAAACAGCGTTTTCGTTTTCTTGCAGTTTCGATTGAGAATTGTTATTTTGGAAAAACCGAGAAATAGTTTGGAAGAGGTTAGACCTACATTATTTGAACCCAAACTAACATTATGTCCCAAGTTTTTTAATAATGAAATAATTGTTTTGTCCGATTTTGACTTCACATGATGAAGTACCTTGAGTAGTTCTTCCGCAACGCGATAAGCATCCACGACTGGCTTCATTAATTGCTACTTTGGGGTGCGGTTCCACTCTTTTCACTCTTTTTTTCAGGAAACGGTCACGTGCTGATATAATTATCACTTCAATAACCAATGAATTGTGCTCGTCATCCCATGGGAAAGGCTTTACTGGACGGAAAACAACTTAAAAATAGCATTTACAAACAGGTTTTGCTAATAACACTACCGATCTCGTACAAGTGCTTTAAATAAATGAAGTCAGATTATTTTGCCGTCCAGTACAAGCACTTGATTGCATTCCTGCTAAAGTCCCTCCAAGACTTTGTGGCATCTAGACCGTTTGCATTTTTTATTCCTCGGCCGACAATGTCGAGGAATCAAACCCAACGCGTACGCCCACGCAATGATTCGACTGTTTTCTCAGGCTAAGTAGGCCCCCACTAGAAAAATCTTAAACCGGTTTTAGTTTTCTTAACAGCTCAGCACAGATCGTTCTGATCTCTTTTACCCTAAGAAGGTAAATCACTGGATTTATACACGAGTTAAGATGCAATACTGTTACCGCTACAAAATAGTACAGTGCACCATATATGGTTAAGTTCTCATAAATAAGGTATACGTAAGCAGCAATAAGCGGGCTGTAACACAAGATAAGTAATGTTACTATTAATAACATTGTGTTGAGAGTTTTTCTGTATTTATGCACGTTGACTGCTGTCGTCTGTGTATGATTTTCCTGCACTCCTTGGGGGTGAACTTGGGAAGCAGCATATATCCGTAGAGCCTTGAACGCCTTGAAATACGACACAAAAACTACTATTAAGAAAAGGAAAATTACAATGCAAAGGGGGATTAGAAATATAGATAAGTAATCTACGAAGCCAAAGTAACCGCATAACAAAGGTAGAATTATCCAAGACGAAACAATCGCTTTACGAACACGAGTCGACGTCACGACTGTTCGATATTCCATCTTCAGTCTGATGGCTAAATATCTATCGATGCTGATAGCGGTGACCATGGAGAGAGAGACGCCCGTGAGAACGATTACCAGGAACGAATAAGCTGTGAAAAGACTGCAAGCAGTTTGAAAGTCCTGTTTCACTTCATATATCCTATTTGCAACGAAGAGGGGTTGGATAATTAGGCCTACCACAATGTCTGAGAAAGCTAAACTGGTCAGAAGCAAGTAGGATGGAGTCTGCAGGTTTGGAGTGGAAAGCACTGCCGTAATTACTAGACCATTGCATAATGCAGCCGAAAAGGCTGCAACAGAGTTCACCAGACAGATAACGATATAACCAGCAAGCCAACGCTTAGTGTCAGGGTCATTGAGATAAAATTCTCTGATGTAAATAGGACAATTCCAAGTTTCATTCATGTCTTTAGTTCAATGACGAATTCAAATCAGGGCCCTTTAAAATAATATGGTGTGGAAGGTGCTGCCTTTTCAGGTTAAAAAATCTAGACGATCCCAAACTGCAAATGGTTACAGGTGTTGTCGTCTTCGCGAATAAGAACGTTAAATCAAATCGTAGGATGAGTCCCTCGCCCAGCTAAGTCTTTTTTAGTTCCTGCTCTCACGAGGCACCAACGTTAAAATAAAGTTACTTTACATTCGACTTTACATATAAGTTATTGACTAGCTGTACGTGTTTTCAAAATATGTGTTACCACCTAGTATTGTTCTTTATAGTATTTACACTTGTGGTATTATTGTCACTTAAACAAATAATTAAACTGAACTGATATTAATAATTTTTGTTTTACCATCCGTCACCGACACGATAATCCGCGGTACGACTGGTCTAATGTACAGTAAATTGAGGGATACAGCCTAGATTTCAGTACCACAAGTCGACCACGAATGTTTACAGGCGAGCGAGTCCAGCGCCAACCGAAATCGCAAAAAAGCGGTCGGAGAACTTCAAGAAAGTCGTGCCGGCAGCTACTAATTACCAAGGGATGGACACTGGGGCTTCTTAGAGGGAGCCTTTTCTTCAAATTTTAGGTAATTAATATTTGGCTGAGACTTTTGAAATATAATTTTTTTTTTTAAGTTCTGATAAAAAAACAGCTGTACTTGCTTGTTGACAAGCGTCAACCATATCATCTTGAAAACATCCTCATTTGACACTGGCACCGGCTCACTGGAAACCATTAGGAAATAATTATATATTAAAATCATTCATATTTGAAGTAAACAAATCATTGTTTGGTTATAATTAGATTTTTTAGAAAGGAAAGATACGAATGAGCTGTGGTAACTCTTTGTAGATTTTGGAAGAACTTGACATTATTTTGCCGCACTTTTTCTTCTTTCGAATCGCGATAAAGTAATGTACCGGAAATACGAAAGAAGACAAAGTGCGGCAAAATTCGTTGCCCTACATGCAAGTTGCTAACTAATATAAATATATTTTTAAAGTTGCCTTTTTTAGAAAGATACGATGGCTCACGCTTTCCTCAACACCGAATGGTCGCCTTTGATCGCATTTAGTGAAAAATGTGCTTTCCAAAATTAACTCGTCATTTTTGACGAGTTAGTGACTACTCGTCATTTTTGACGAGTAAGATAAAACGTGTCTTGGATTGCCTGTGGGCGAAAATCAAGCGCGCGAGAGCGCTTTACAAAATTGGCACTGGATCTAGTTTGATGTCATCAACAGAGCACGCTCGATGCGCCATTGCATTAAAGGCTTGCCGAATAAAGCTCTCCGAAACGTTTAGCGTGATATTATCATATTTTTCGGTTATCTATTCAATTATTTTGCAAATAAGCCAACGCTTTATACCCGCGAACAGACGAGTTCTGTTGATAACGTCACGCTTTATTCTCTAAGTGTAGTCGCTAAAAAATAATGAAAACATTATTATAAAAAAAAAAATCCTACCTTTTAAGGTCTAAGCTTAAAACAGACATAACTGGCCAGGGCTTATATGCACTTTAAAAGCAAAAAGGCAAGTGCAAGTGACTCGGTAACCAATGAGATTATCAAAACGTCCATGCATGTTTTAGCGCCATATTTTGTCAAGCTTTTTAATGTGGTTTTGTATAGTGGAGTATTCCCGCGCGTGTGGTCAAAGGGTCTTATTGTTCCTTTACACAAATCTGGACTGAAGTAGGTTAGATCCTGTTAATTATAGGGGTATTTGCATCAGCAGTTGTTTAGGCAAGCTTTTTAACATTATTTTTAAATGTCCGCTTGAATACCTTTGTGGAAGTGTATAAAGTTTTAAATAAGTACCACATTGGTTTTAGGCAAGGTTTTAGACCATCTGATTATGTGCTAGTTTTGAAAACGTTAATAGATTTTTATAAGAAAAACCGCAAACCGTTGTTTGCATGTTTCATCGATTCCAGGAAGGCATATGATAGTGCCGTGTGGAGGGAAGGATTATTTTTCAAGTCGATTCAGTATGGCTGTAGCAGGAATTTTTTGCGCATTCTTCTTAGCATGTATTCCTTTGTAAAATCAGCGGTGAAATTAAATCAAGGAGTTACGCCTTTTTTTCAGTCAAATATCGGGGTAAAACAGGGGTGTAATCTTAGCCCTACGTTGTTCAATATCTTTATTAATGATATTCCTGATTTGTTTGGGGCCGTTTGCGCGCCGGTAGCGCTTGGTGATTCTAAGCTGAGTTGTTTGCTGTATGCGGATGATTTAGTACTCTTGTCTGAATCTGAATCGGGGTTACAGAGTTGTCTTCGAAGACTTACACTAGTAAATGGAAGTTAAGGGTGAATATGAAAAAATCTAAGATTTTAGTCTTTGGAACGCACGCTCAGAGGCGTGTGTTTGTAGCATCTCGATGGTATTTTGGTAATGACCAGTTAGAGTATGTGGATGACTATACCTCTGATTTACGTATAACATTTCATTTCTCTGGTCTTTTTAAACTCGCCCAAAATGCTTTGTATAATAAAGCATTGCGGGCGTATCACAGTTTGTTTCAAAGTTTTAGTAATCTTGAGAATGTTCCGGTTAGAGTCTTTCTGAAACTCTTTTCTTCGCTTGTAGCTCCAGTCTTGTTGTACGGTTGTGAAATTTGGGGTGTGTACCAATGGGGAAAGTTTTCTACATGTAGCTTCGATATTTTTAAGAATACATTTGTTTATGTTGTTAATGATATCGAGAAGCTCCATTTGAAACTTTGCAAGCGTGTTTTAGGAGTTCACGCCAAAGCAACGAATCTGGCAGTATACGCAGAGTTAGGTAGGCCACCCTTAATCTTACATGTATATCTGTTTTAGTTGTGAAGTTATGGTTACGTCTAAACGATCCTTGTTACAGTGATACTTTGGCTGGCAAAGCATCGCGATTTTGTATTTAGCTAAACTCTCTCAGTTTGGTTTTTACTAATTATCTTTTGCAATTATGCGGAATTGACAAAGTGTCACATCTTAACATTCCATTAAAACAAATAGATAATTTTGCAAAACACATAAAATCGAAGTTGTGGGATTTATTTTCATTTTTTTGAAAACTATATAAGGTTTCACGTGGGCAGTCTGACCCTCATGATACTAACATTGGCGGAAAATTGCGCACTTTCCGTTTAGTTAGTCAAATGTAGGATATGAGCGTTACTTGAATGATATTGCCAATGTATAGTATAGACAAGCTATTACCAAACTGAGAATTTCTGCACACAAATTACCGGTTGAGACAGGACAGTAGTATGGAGAGAGGCGAATTAGCCCCCTTTTTTGTGGCGCTATGCTAATTTTTGTGGCGCGCTCATTAATTCAATGACGTCACGGTTCTATTGTCTTTCCGCATGAACAAAGTGCGGCGCTCTCATGAATAAAGTGTGGCGCTCTCATGAATAAAGTGTGGCGCGCTCATGAATAAAGTGCGGCGCTTTCATGAATAAAATGGGGGTGAATAAATTATCTTTTGTCTGGGGCTCATGAATAAAATGCGGCGCTCTCATGAATAAAATGGGGGTGAAAAAATTATCTTTTGTCTGGGGCTCATGAATAAAATGCGACAAAAGGGATGAAAGGGTTTACTGACAAGAGACGTGTCCACATTCGGATATAGTTATCTCCGTTCATCCTTTTCATCTCTTTTGTTGCCTCTCGTCCCGCCTTTTTATTTTTTCTATTTCAAAAAGAAGTGTTGTTCGAAGATATGAAATGGATTCACAGCTTAAGAAAAGATCCTGATTTCGGAAAAATCTTGGAAACAAAGCAAAACTTGATGAACATGGAAGATTATGGATGGAAAGAAGCGACCGAGGCTGCAATTCATCACCGAAAATTATTGTTGAATAAACAATTCCAAAAACAACCTATTCCGGAACAGAGTGTTCCCGTGATGAACAATATTCGCGACCATCGAATAGTTACTGCGTACCCAGTGAACCCTATGTTTTGATGTGTGTTTTATAACTGGAAAAAAAGCGACATCTATAGGCTTAGAGTAAACCATGTCCATTGCATTAAATTGTTTAGTTTCAAAGAAACGAGACAGCACCCGAATTCAATGTTCAACAGAAAATTCACTAAGTGGATGAGTGCGACGATAAGGAAAACGAACTGTAAATTGATGTTTTTGAGATTGAATAAACTTTGTTTAATTGATCTGGTGGTTTGTTTTTATTCGTATGGTAATTATAGTTCAGTTTTAGAGAAGAATTTGCATCTCAAGAGTTTTCCTCAAAACAATAGGCCCTTCAGTTATCGCTAATCCCTAAGAACAATATCAGAGTTGATCTAATGAACCATACCGGATTTTGTATACAATTATCTTATGAGTTATTAACTATCACGAGTAGTTTGTTCTTACTATTTACGCTACAAAGGGGTTTAGATATTGCGAGATATTTATTACTTTTTTCAACTTCGAATGTATTCAGGGCCGATCGCTCCTGGTTTTAGAGACGACCCCAAACAATAGGCTTTACCCAAACATGCCCAAATAGGTCGATGACCTCATTCACAGAAATAATAGATAATCCTCTGAGTTAATGAGATTCCACTTTATTCATGAGCGCGCCGCACTTTGTTTATCCAAAGGAACAATAGATAATTTATTCACCCCCATTTTATTCATGAGAGCGCCGCATTTTATTCATGAGCCCCAGACAAAATATAATTTATTCACCCCCATTTTATTCATGAGCGCCGCATTTTATTCATGAGCCCCAGACAAAAGATAATTTGTTCACCCCCATTTTATTCATGAGAGCGCCGCACTTTATTCATGAGAGCGCCACACTTTGTTCATGCGGAAAGACAATAGAACCGTGACGTCATTGAATTAATGAGCGCGCCACAAAAATTAGCATAGCGCCACAAATAAGGGGGCTAATTCGCCTCTCTCCATACTACTCTGGATGCTATAAGAAAATCCCTTATGATGCACGTGTTTGTCCCTTGTATGCAGGTGATAAGGTTGGTGACGAGTTTCATTATAACAATGGAATGTCATTATAGTGAATTTGCAAACATAACAGAGACTTTTCTTAGTAATACTTTTGCGATACTTACTGCCACGTCATCCATTGTCATTAATGTACCAACCAGAGATCCATTGGTTCCTGACACAAAGCGGCCTTTTGAAATCATGATTGACACATTAGCATAACAATTGTAATGTTTATCAACACAAAGTATCGCTATAGAGTAAATGATAATTTTCGTTCCTTTGATAAGAGGTCACTGTTCTTATATATTCTGTCAATGAGAGACAAATCTATAATGTTATTTATTGTCAGCTAAATATTTTCATGATGTTTTGAAATTGGCGAGCAGCCTTTTTTAATATCTCGTACATAATTGTAATTTTGTTTATTATTTTTGCTGATGTACCTGTATTGGTATAAGGAGTTAATAAAATTATTATTATTACTATTCTCACTGCATTAGCTCGGAACATGGAAAGCAGATAATTCATCAAATTCCATTATGTTCGGGCCCGCGCACTAGGAGGAGGATGCATTGCGGCCCTCTCTTTTAATAACATCGATCGGATTGCTTCTTGACCAGTTTGCCGGAGTTCAGGAGCACGGCAGGTTAAAATTTCGTCCGCCCCACCTCCACTGGTGGCGGTTTGTACCGCACACAATGCTCCGCACACCTATTGCCTCATCAGTCGCGATATCCTCCCATAACTTAATTGCAGCGTGACGGGGTAATAGGTATGCAGTGAGGATAAATAACTATTATTATTTGTCTCAAGTGCAAACGTCTTTAACAATTCGTGTTTTAGCAAATTTGTAAGACTACGCCCAGTGCAAACAAAACATCGCTCGTGAGAGGATTCTCGTTTAACAGCTCTTACGAAAGTTAAGCATGCACCAATAATCTAGCGGCTGATAGGGAATTATGCTGTTACTGATCCTCTCGATCCGTACCGATTAAAGTAAAAAATAATCCCAGTCGGTGGCTTCCGGTTGACCTTTCACGATTATCCCTCATCAACATTATTTTATGCGGCACCAGTGCATTTGAACAGTGTGAGCTGATTGGTTAACGGTACTGGAAGTCGACACGGAGAATAAAAATAATAACAAGAAACACTTGCGATTTCTGACTCGTGCCGGCCAAAGGCTACCGTGTATAAATGTCTCTATCAATTCCAAGCCCGCCCATCTCCCCCCTGGCAAGATGGGGCATTTGACAACCTATCTGTCCCTGGGATGGGGCATTTGTTTTGCGTCAGCTCGGGCCCGGAGGATTTGTCAAAAAATAACCCCTCCCCTGTGTTTGTTTTTGTTTTGTTCAACTGATCAACACGTGCTTGCTTCATCGATCAACAGGGCGGTGGAAAAGTCATCCGTGAATGTTACCATGGCGTTAGGAATTTCCCAGTTTCTGGGTGAAGTGTGCGGTTTGTTGGGAACTGGCTAGTGAGTGTGGGATTGGGGGCACTTACGAAAGTGTTTGAAGGTGAGTAGTGCATTACTTTAATAAACGAAAAGCGGTGAAATGTGGCTTTGAAACGGCGAAGAAATTTGGCACGTTCGCTATACTTGCCTCGGGGTGGGGCATTTGACAACTCAGCTGGTCCCACCACATTTGCGGTGTTCTTGGAAAGAAATAATAAAATCTCGACAAATGCCCGGGGGGTATGGGCGGGCTTGGAATCGATAGAGACATAACAGTAGGTGCCAATGGGTAATGTTGAACCGTTATTGGGCTAATTACTCGGGCCAGGCCTTTGGCCGTTTATTATCGCGTTCGCAGAACGCAACCCTATATTAGTCAGTCGATTCGAGATTTGGTGTCACATGATTATGGACTGCCATTTGGTCCCCCAAAGATCTTTTTGCAGGAGCAAGGCTTGGACCATTGTTTCGTAGCCAATCAGCATAAGCTTACAGAGAAGGCAAACTGCAGCACTCCGCGTTCTTCAAACTCAAAGACAGAGGATTGTGTGCGCTCGGTAAGTACTTTTTTTCCGTTCAGATGTAATACTTCCTCGAAATCTTCTAGGTAACATTTATCGAAGTCGAGGTGTGCTATCCCAATCACTCAGCTCTGTCTTCCCTTACGAACGCGCTTTTTTAATCTGTGATTACTACTGGTTATTATTATTTTTTGTGTCGCTGATTTGCGATGGCAACCAATCAAATTGCACTGGTCACGTGACACATTGCGCCATACATGGCGCGTCAATCGATCTCTTTCTTTGCGGACTTCGAAGCGAGAAGCAGTGACCTTATCCATATTTCTGCGCTGATAATCCTCGGAAACGGAAGGAAAAGGTTTGTAGGACTGGTTTGTATGTTTGGTATTTCTTTTTTTATTATTATTGAGTCGCTCTCTTCATACCAGCGCACACGAGGTCGGCGGTAGGCTCACCTAAATTCTGACATTCATTGGTCCCATTCACATTTGAGCGAATCATTTTGAATCGAGCTTTTTCCGCCGTCTCAAATATTATACCAGAATACACTCAATATTTAACAATTATTCACTGAAGTCGAAGTGACTATTGGTGAATATTTACCGAGACGAAGTCGAGGTAAATATTCACCAATAGTCACTGAGACTGAAGTGAATAATTGTTTTAGTATAATTTCATCAGTGAATATCAGAGAAATTAAAACTAGAAATTATTAGTCTGACTTCCGACCCTTTTATGAAGTTTTACAAGCGCGCGTGACAGGATAGTTTTGTGACAACATTTGCATAATCACATGCCGCTACGGTTCACTGCACAAACCGACTCGACACGAGACTTGCAGGGACTACAAGAATGGATTTGCTAAAGACAGAGAATTACCGAAAAGCAGTCCAAATGCACACTAGAATTCAAGTTGAAGCAGCAGTCCTCACTTTTGATACCTCGAACCGTGTTACAAAGAGAGGAAATGCAGCGAAAATGAGTGGAAGTGGGCAAACTCGGCTGACTGAAAATCTGCCACGGCGAGTGTAAATTTATCGAAAGGAACCGCTTTCATGAGTTCACTTCAAAGGACAAATTTGCTGGAAACTACAAACTACGGTTTGTAGTTTTGTGGATTATAGCCATCACAGAATCAAAGACAATGGTAAATCAAGAGACAAATGATTTCGGTATGAGATAAAACTTGAAAACACACCGAGAGCGGCGAGAGAAGAGCATAACAGCAACCGGCTTCCTGAATGAAAACTAGAACTTGTTGTTTTTCTATCAAGAACCACGGAGAAAATAACTCAAGTAAGTACACTCTTTTTAAGTCGAACAGTTCCAAAGTCTCGTTGTGTTATTTATTGCTCTAAGTAGACGTTATTTCAGTTGTGATTCATGAGGACCGAATAAACTCAACCCCGGCCAAAAACTCGTAAGTAAACTTTGTTTGTGACGGCTTATGGATTAAAATAGTTTAGCCATACTTATTTAGTTGCTTCTTTAGTGGGTTTTGGAAAAGCTTTTTCTTTCATATTATTTATTTCTTCGTGAGAAACATCAGTAAATATGCGAGCGGCCATTTTGGTAAATGCCTTGTATGTTATATTCACCGCTCTGGAGGTGAATATAGCGACGTATGACGTAATTCTCGACCAATCAGAGCACGGGAATCTCTATATTCACTGATGAAATTATACTAAACTCAAATATACTGCCAAATATACTGCCAAATATACTGCCAAATATACTGTACAATACAACTGAGAAGTCGTCTCTTGACCAAAACCAATCAGCTCTAGTACAGACAAGAGCTGAAGTTGGTTGTCAGAGCGCTGAACCGTGAACAACTAAAATACCTGCCATGAAGGTGAGCTTGAAATCATTGTGTGTTTATATCTGCATTTGTTTGTCGATTTTTTGCGATATGAAAGCAGATCTTAATTGTAGTCAGTGTACTTTTTTACGAAGTATAATTATATCCAGTGGTATCCTTCTGATCATGATTATATTCGTGAATTTCTGGAAGAATGCAGAGATACCACTACCAGCAGAAGATAACTGCAATGAAGTCGAAAAATCAGACATGAACAATAATAATCACACAGACATTTTCACTGAAGTGCCGTTTTGCAGATCTCGCCATGATATATTAGTTTGTACTATTAGATGTTGGTGGTGGTGGAGACTGTTTCTTTAAAGCTGTGTCACATCAAATGTATCAAGATGCTATTAATCATTCTCAAGTGCGGTCTGCAGGCATTCATTACATTATATCTCATCCAGAACAATTTATTGAAAGTAATACTGATCAGTCGTGGTTACAGTATGTTAATAACATGTCAAGACAAGTATGTATGATTTAATAACAATTTATTATGGCCTCAGGGCCCATACATGGAGCTTCCAGGAGCTCATAACAAAAGTAAGTTTTCAACAGGGAATGTAGGGGTAGGGAATTAAGGGAAGGTCATTTCTCTCTGTATGTTAACTAGCTTGATGTAAAATAGCATTCCCACATGTTGTACTTCCTGTGAGGTTGGCCTAGTGAACTCCTGTACTTCCTGTGAGGTTGGCCTAGTGAACTCCTGTATTGTTCTCCAATATAGCTGATTCAGTCCAGAAAAATAACCAGCCTACATATTACATATGTCAATAAGGCACAATATTACCAGGTTAACCATATTGCCCAGGATCCACAAATGGAGCGTCCAGGAGCTAACAGCAAAGGTAGGTTTTCAATAGGGAATCGGTAGGGAGAGGGAGGGTTATATTTTCTCTGTCTGTTAACAAGCTTTGCTTGTCAAAACCAATAATATATTTACACACCCATACATTGTATTTTTATATTTGCAGGCATAATTATTATTACCACTGTTGTAATTCCCTGTGAGACTGGCTTAGTGAACTCCTGTAGTGTTCTTCAAAAAGCTGATTCTGTCTTTAGTCTTCAATGAAAGCACCTATTTGGGGATGGTACATCTATACAGTTGATAGTGGAAGTTGTTGCTAATTTACAGCTAAATAACTGAGTGTTCTCAATGACATGGAGAGGAATTGTACCCACTGTTGAGAAATAACACGGCTTCTTTGGTTTATAAACTCAACTTTACTGACTACGACATACAACATGGCTGGTGTTACAAAACTCTCCTCACAGGGGAGGGATACAAATGTAAACCACAGGTAACCCGTTACAATATTACATGTCTAGTTTCTTAGGTACTTTCACGGCTCTTCCTGAACGGGTGTACCTACTATGGGCTGTTACATCCTCCCCACCTTGTCCTCTTTCATGGGGGACAACACTCGTCTTGCGCTTTGCTCTTGAAACATTCTGAACGGGTGCAACGTTTGGTTTCAGCTTCTCCCCACCATGTACAGGAACATCTTCTTTGGATCTAGTGTGTGCGGCTGCTCCATCTATCTCCAATCTGTGCAAACGTTGCACAGGTCCGTTGAGGGTACTCTTCTCTGTTCTCACCGTCGCAGTTCGTACAAGGCCATCCCTTCCAGGGTGGACTTCTTCAACTCTAGCCAACGGCCACTTTCCACGAGACACATTATCTTCGGAGACAAGTACAAGTTCTCCTACTCGTAGGGGAGGTTCTTCCTTGTGCCACTTCGCTCGCACAGTCAATTGATGCAGGTATTCTTTCTCCCAACGCCTCCAGTAATGATTCAGTAATTTCTGCAAATATAGATACCTTCTGCATGACTCTTCTGCTGGTCCTCTAAACCTTCTTCTTGGGCATCGGGTAAGCTATTAAGTGATCTACCAATGGTGAGATGCGCAGGTGTTATCGGTGATAGATCCCTATGATCATCATTCACTGCAGTTAGCGGTCTGGAATTGATGACACCTTCTATTTTGACAAGTAGCGTGTTCAGCTCGGTGAAGGTAAGAAGTGCTTTTCCAAGTACCTTGCGCAATGGTTCCTTCACTGCTCTACAGATCCTTTCCCACCAGCCTCCTCTCCATGGCGAGCGTTCAGTAATGAATTTCCACTTGATCCCCTTCGATGATATCTCAGACTTGATTCGATCTTGATCCAGCGTGTCCCACACAGATTGGCTCTGTGTCTTGTGGTTGTCATACATCTTCTTGATTTCGTTACTCGCAGCCTTGAAGTTCTTAGCATTGTCCGACCATACTGTATCACATAGACCTCTGCGACTTGTCATGCGACTAAAGGCTTGTAGGAACTCATCCGTCGTCAGGTTATTTGTGAGCTCCAGGTGAACCATACGAGATGACGCACACGTAAACACACATACATATGCTTTCTTTGTGCTTGCGCCATCTTTCACGTACAGGGGTCCAGCAAAGTCAATGCCAATATGCGTAAATGGTGACGAGGGCGTAACTCTTTCTTCGGGTAGTGGTCCCATCTTCTGCGCACAAGGTCCAACTTTCTGTCTTTGGCAAGCTACACATCTTCTGATAATCCGTTTGACTTCTCGTCTTCCTTGGGTTAGCCAAATCGTCTGTCTCAGGTTTGCTAGGATGGTTTCTGGTCCAGCATGTAACATCCGTTTGTGTACGTATTGTACCATCTTTTCAACTACTAGATGTCCATGTGGAAGGATGACTTGGTGCTTATTCTCTTCGGGAAGGTCTGCAAACTGTAAACGTCCACCCACTCTTATTACCTGTTCAATCTCGTCGTAATAAGGGTCTAACTTCAGAAGACGGCTGTTGCTGGCTAAGGTTTCTCCAACTTTCAACTGTGTGTAGTCTTCTTTATACACCTCCTGTTGTACCCACTTGTACCACTGCACCTCTGCCTGCTTCAACTCCTCAGCTGACAGCTCAGTTACGGAAGATGTAGATTTAGTCTTGAACAGCTTCGTGGCCCTAAACAGGTACGCGGTTACACGGATTAGCTTTATCCATGTCCCATAGCGCGATACATCGATTAAGGGCTTCACTACAGCAGCTACACAGCTATGGACTACTCTTCTCTCTTCTTCACAGCTTTCGGGCACTTCTTCATCCTGCTGCTGGATGAGACGAGATTCAAGAGGTAGAGACAGCCACGAGGGTCCATTCCACCACAGTTCACTTGAAGTCATGTCGTTGCATGGCAATCCACGTGTCAACAAATCTGCCGGATTGGCCTTGCTTGCACAGTAATTCCAGCACTCAGGATCCCACGTGGACTGTATCTCTGCTACTCGATTTGCTACGAATGGTTTCCAGCAAGAACTCTGCCTTCTTATCCAATGAAGTGTCACCATACTGTCCGTCCAACATACAACTCGATCTATCTTAACTGGCAATGTCTCTACGATAAATTTCAGCAATCTTGCATTTACCACTGCCGCTAGTAACTCTAGCCTTGGGAGTGACACTGCCTTGATAGGTGCAACTCTGGATCTCGACATCACTAGTTGTGAAGACACTTGTCCCCGCTCATCTGCAATACGAATGTACACTGCTGCTCCGTATGCCTTTGGGGAAGCATCTCCAAAACCGTGTAGCTCAATTGTCGACTTTGAAGTGATACCTGTTCCGAAGCATCTAGGGATGGTCACGTCTTTCAGCTGCGACAACTCTGACTTCCATAATGACCACTCTCTTTCAGTGTTGCTATCCAATGGATCGTCCCATTGTAATCCTCTTCTCCACAGCTCTTGGAAAATGATCTTTACTCTAATCGTGAATGGTGATATCAGTCCCATTGGATCGAATACTTTAGATGCTAGACTTAATAGGCTTCTCTTTGTCATTGGATCACGAGATGAGATAACTTCTGCAGGTGCAATGAATCTGAAGCAATCAGATGTCATGTCCCATGAAACTCCAAGTGCCTTCAGTGGCTCGCTTGATTCAAACTCTACTAATGGCGACGATGCTCTCCTGTCTGGATGTGTGCTATCCATAACAAGCTTTGAGTTACTTGCCCATTTCGTTAAGTTGAATGCTGCAGTCTTCATAATCTCTGTCATCTCCTGTTGGAGTATCAAAGCAGACTCGTCTGTGTCGGCTCCCGTTAAACAATCATCTACATACATGTTATGTAGGATTTCCTTCACAGCATTAGGGAACGTCTCTACATACTTGTTGACATGGGCGTGCACTGTTGCTATGGCAAGAAATGGACTAGAGTTCACTCCAAACGTCAATCTTCCCATTCTGTAGACTTTAGGTGCTTCATGTGACTTGAGGTCTCTCCATAGGTACCGGTGGACATCTTGATCCTGTCGTGCAAGCTTTACCTGTAGAAACATTTTCTCAATATCTGCTATCAGACCAACTCTGTGTGTACGAAAACGAATGAGAACAGATGCAAGATTAGGTTGTAGTGCAGGCCCAGGAAGTACACAATCGTTGAGAGAAACGCCATCTTTATCTCTTGCTGAAGCATCGAAGACGATTCTACACTTCGTTGTCTTCTTGTCATTGCGAAACACAGCATGATGTGGCAAGTACCGGACCTTCATATCTTCTCGTTTGTGGTCAGATACCTCTTCTGCAAAGCCTTTCTCTATGTATTGGTTGATAACATTCATGTAAGCCTCAGCTTTCTCTGGATCACGTTTCAACCTTCTCTCAGTGCTTTCTAGTCGTTTCACAGCTTGTGGGTAATTATTCTCTAACTTTATGTGATCTTTCTTCCACGGCAGTTGGACTTCATAGTTGTGGCCATCAAATTTCAGTCCTTTCTTAAAGTCAGAGATTGCATGCTCTTCTTCTTGTGACATAGTTGGATTCTCCTTTTCTGTAATGCCGATTGACTCTAACTCCCAGAACCGACGCAGACTTGCAGTGACTCCGCTATTCTCTGCAGTTGCTACCATTGACGCGGTGTGCGGCTTTGGGTGGCCTTCCACAGGCCCTGTAAGTATCCAACCGAGGTGTGATTGCACAGCTACTATTGAATCCGTTGTCTTCCCTCTCTTACAAATCCCAGTCACAAATGAATAGTAATGATCTGCACCGATAAGAACATCTACTTCAACTGACTTACGAGGATACAAATCTGCAAGGTTCAAGTTCTTTAGGTGAGGGTTCTTCTTAAAATTTAACTTAACCGGTCCTAAAGGGTTACACATTTTGGGGATGGTAAGGGCTTCCATTTCAACAGCTCCTATGGGGTGGCCCTTGATAGGCGAGAGGGCAAATCTGACTCTCTGCAATCTCTTGGTCTCACTGGTCTCTCCGCATAGTGTTGTTATGCTTAATACCTCTGAGGGACCTTGCAGGCCCAAAGATTCTGCAACATTCTTACGTATATAGGATCTTTGACTCCCAGAATCAAGCAGAACACGAACTGTGACCTCTTGGCCATTTACTGATAACTTAGCCAATGCGGTTTGTAGGAGCGTCTCCTTCACAGATACTGCAGGTTTTGTGGCAGCCAATCCACTCAATGTAGTATTGGTCGGACCTTGGGGTGTGGCCTTTGGATATTGGCCATGCAGTAGCCTGTGATGTTGTTGGCCACAACTGATAACTGAACACTTGGGTTGACGACAGATTTTGGAGAAATGCTTGTTGTTGGTAGGTCTTAGGCAGTTAAAGCACAGTTTGCTTTCTTTGACTAC
This sequence comes from Actinernus sp. WN-2022, assembly GCA_030867875.1. Taxonomy (NCBI): domain Eukaryota; kingdom Metazoa; phylum Cnidaria; class Anthozoa; order Actiniaria; family Actinernidae; genus Actinernus; species Actinernus sp. WN-2022. The sequence goes on from JAOWCC010001589.1 coordinate 57,904,126, forward strand.
CTTCCATCTATCGTCTACTGCTTTCCCATTGAATTCTGGGCAATCTACTGACTCATGATCCGCTTTACAAAATCTACAACTTTGATATGTTGGTGCCAGTTTGGCCTCACTGAACAGCGTGGATGCTGTTGATACTCGTTCCTGGTTACTTGTCGGTACAAATCCTGGCTTTCTTCTTTCATCTCTACCTTTGTTTGGACTACGACTACTCGTGCTAGGATTTGCATTTACATTTCTCTCGCCTGCCTCTTTGGAAACAACCTGTCGATTAAGGAACTTGAAAAACAAATCCAGATCTATCTCATCTTCTGGAGTGTCGGCTAATTCTAACTCCCACTTTTCTAACAACTGTGATGGCAGCTTGGTTTCAAATATGGGTAGCAGAATACATCCATGGCTCATTGGGTTTTCCCCGAGAGCCTCTAGTGCCCTAGTTCTGTTCTTTAGTGTATCATAGAGATCACGAAGGGAGGATGCAGATGTGTTTGACTTAGCCTCCATGTTGACAACTGACTTAACGAGAGATGCGATTATAACACGCTTTCTTCCATACCTATGTTTCAGCGATTCTACAGCTGGCTGGCAGTTAGCACCAGTAACTTCAAAACCTTCTATCGTTTGCAATGCATTGCCTGTCAGCACTGAGCGTAAATATGTAAATTTCTGGACATTTGGCAAAGCATCATTGTCATGCACTGCAGCTTCAAACTGATCCCAGAAGTTCTGGAATTTTAGCACATCACCATGAAACTTAGGCAGCTCTATTCTGGGCAATTTGAGGTTAGACGATTTGCGATTTTCATTATGAGCACTGCCCTTTGAGGATTGATCCTCACATGAAGAATTACATTCTTTGTTTATGTATTCTTGGGCGACATCGACTGCTTGATCTATTTCTTCTAAGAAATCTCTCCAGCTACTAAGCTCATTCTCAATCCCCTCTTCTGGGACTAGTGAGATGATCTGATCTCTCAGCTCAAGGCATGTCATACGATATTCTATTAATCGTTCCACTCTGATCATTCTGTACTTTGACTTTATTTTTCGGTGTTTCACTTAGTTCTGAAATGGCATGAATCAAGGCGTCGATATCCCCTTGTAATACTCTTTCTTTACGCTTAAGCGAGCTAATTTCTTGCAACAGTTCCTCGTCTTGAGCTAGAGACGTTTTCTGGGTGACCTTGGCAAAATTCAAACAATCAGCTTTCTCTGGCTTGGCTACAGATTTCAGCTCGACTTTAGCGTGTACTAACCTTTTAACTAGGTTCTTCTTCCTTCCAACAGTGGGAAGACCTTTTCCTCGGAGAATTTTGCGTAGTTTCTCGACCGACATGCGAGATAGGTCGTCTTCTAGTTGCATTTCACTTTCAATCGAGGTGGCGGCCATTTTATCGAGCACGTGCTTGCGATTCAGATGTTGACAAGACGGAGTTTTGTAGAGTCCAGTCAATCCACGGCAGCTTGAATCGATTCACAAAGTGCTTGCTATCTTCTAATCTTCTAATCCGGCTCGAAGGACCATTTAATGTTGAGAAATAACACGGCTTCTTTGGTTTATAAACTCAACTTTACTGACTACGACATACAACATGGCTGGTGTTACAAAACTCTCCTCACAGGGGAGGGATACAAATGTAAACCACAGGTAACCCGTTACAATATTACATGTCTAGTTTCTTAGGTACTTTCACGGCTCTTCCTGAACGGGTGTACCTACTATGGGCTGTTACACCCACCATTGTACTTTCCTATATCAGGCTGTAGGTCTAATGAACTTCAAAGTTGATTCAGCAAGTCCAGAAAAATTACCATCAAGGCACATCATATTACAAGTTCAGCACAGAACTTTATACTAGTTCATTGGGAGCAAAACGGCATGCAGTTGACAATGGAAGTACATCGTAGTTGGTAATTTTACAGCTAACTAGCTGTTTCCAATGACATGGAAGGGAATCTCATAGACTCTGATTAAAAAAACTGTGAATGGAAGGATCCAGATAAAATAGCAACACAAAAATAATGACTGACAGCTGTACTTTAGGAAACTCATTCACCTACTTCAACAACATCCAAGTTTATAATCATCAACATCCTGAAATAATAACTATTCAATTTCAATAAAAGTTTATAGACATGATAATGGACTATACGGAGAGGCTCCGCCCGAAAGGGGTACCTTTTCAGGCTGGAGGTATATAAAAGGGTAGGGATTTCACGAATTGAAGTATAGAACAGGGTAGGGAAAACTCATTTAGGTATTTAAAAGGGCCTTTCAAAATATCTTTAAGAGACGCACTTAACGGCTGATTCATTCAAGTATTTTAAGGGGTTACTCAAGTGAAAGGTTTTGTAAAAGGTATATGAAAGGGTTACCTTTTCTGTGAAAAATGGTATATAAAAGGGTAAGGGTTAGGACCTCGGGGCAGAGCCTCCCCGTATAAAACTTTGTCGAGTACCCCCCCCCCCCCCCCCCCCCTCCCCCAGGCCTCATACTAACGCTAGCATCTTCAAGACCCGGCATATCCTGATGGTGAGGCTTTCTGTGATCTATTAGCCTCAATGGGTCTTAAACAGCATGTGACCTCGGCCACCCAAATACATGGGCATACGCTGGACTTGATCATAACACGCCAAACTGACAATATTATTGTGGATACACCAATCGCTGACAGCTTCCTCTCCGATGATGCCACAGTGATATGTCACTCATCTCAACATGGCTAAGGCTGATCTGGCGGTAAAAACTGTCTCCTACAGGAAAATTAAATCAATTGATTTTGACGCATTTAAAACTGACATCTGTGCATCTGGTCTTTATCAGGACATACCCACTGCTCTTGATACATGGTTAATGATTACAATACTACTATGACGTCACTTCTGGACAAACACGCTCCCCTCCGTATCAAAACGGTTGTCACTCGTGCGCGTGTGCCTTGGTTTAATGACGACATCAGATCTGCAAAAAGGCTTCGCAGGAGAGTAGAACGGAAATGGAGGACCACGGGCCTTGAATCTGATTTATTAGCGTTCAAGACCATAAAGAATAAGACTACGTACTTAATGAACAAGGCTCGCTGTGTCTTCTACACAGACTTCATAGATAAGAATTCTTATGATCAACGGAAACTGTTCTCTGCAACGAGCAAGCTATTACGCCAAGGCGATGAGACATTGTTTCCACCACACAGTGACAAAGCAGTACTTGCTAATGATTTAGGGTCCTATTTCGTGAAACAAATTGCAGACATACGGTTGGATCTCGACTCAATCCCTAACTTGCTCGGTCACCACCTCGACTGCCATACCTGATACCGCAGCATGTCCTACTTCATTCTGTCAGTTTGAACCTCTGGATGAGGATTCTGTCAGAGCGCTTGTGATGAGTGCACCTACAAAGTCTTGTTCTCTGGACCCTGTACCGACCACAATATTTAGTGAAAGACTGCTTAGATGAACTCCTGCCTTTGTTGACTGTGATGATCAATATGTCCCTCCAGACAGGTGAATTTGCAGATGCATGGAAAGAAGCGCTTATTAATCCATTGCTTAAGCGCTCTGGATTGGACCTGATTTTTATTAAGAACTTTCGGCCGGTCAGCAACTTGCAGTTTACATCTAAACTAGTTGAGCGTGCTGCTACTAACCAGACATACCCATACCTTGCTGATAATGGTTTCCTTCCGGTGCTCCAATCAGCTTACCGTCCTGGGCACAGCACTGAAACCGCTCCACTTAAAGTGAAAAGTGACATACTAATGAATATGGACAAACAACACATCACCCTACTTGTTCTCCTCGATCTAAGCGCCGCCTTCGACACCGTTGATCATCGGATCTTATTAAGTGGGCTGCATATGGACTTTGGAATATCGGAGGCGGCCCTGCATTGGTTCAAATAGATAATTATCCAATAGATCTCAGCGTGTCTCAGTTGATGGAGTGTTGTTTAAGCCCTTTGGGCTCGACTTCGGTGTCCCACAAGGAAGCTGCCTCGGACCATTGTTATTTGTCATCTACTCCAGCAAGTTATTTATCGTCATCGATAAACACCTCCCACAAGTCCACTGTTATGCAGACGCTACTCAGCATTAAGAAAATATATTTCATGCGAAACTACTAAACTACTTGTACACGCTTTCATTACTAACAAGATCGATTACTGTAACAGTTTACTATACGGCCTCCCTAAATCTCACATAGCTAAACTCCAACGTGTACAGAACGCTGCAGCTCGACTTGTTATGAATGTACCACGCTTTTGTCATATCACACCTGTACTCACCGATCTTCATTGGCTACCTGTTGTATATTGTATTCAGTTTAAGATTTTGATTATTACGTTTAAGTGTTTATACTCACCGATCTTCATTGGCTACCTGTTGTATATCGTATTCAGTTTAAGATTTTGATTATTACGTTTAAGTGTTTATATGGCCTAGCACCCTTGTATTTATCTGAACTTGTATATATATATACTCCTACTGGATACAACCTACGCTCTGGTAACTCTCTACGTTTGGTGCCGGCAAGCGCCAAGTCTAAAATCACACTTGGTGATCGTTCATTTAAAGCTGCCGCACCTAAGCTGTGGAACAAATTACCCTCCGAACTACGTAATGTAAGTAACCTGCCAAGCTTAAGACTTACTTGTTTAAACTAGCCTTTGATCTATAGTTTGTATATATTTATTTATTATTTATCTAGACGTATATGTAATGCGCGCATGAACATATTCACATGTAATGTGCGCAATATAAATTAAATATTATTATTATTAGCATGTTAGTATCCTGTATCATTCCATACAGGATTCTAGTTGGCTTATATTTAGTACTCTGTATCATTGATACGGAATACTAATAGGCTAACTAGAATGTTGTATGGGGTTATACAGAGGTATCCATGTGACTCGAATGCTGGCTCTGGATTGGCTAGTAGCCTTATGAATTATTAATGAATAGTGTAACTTCCTATAGAGCTTATTCTGCCATTTAATCTCTGATAGGTAGTGGTCAACTCGAAAGCCTTTGCTACGCACAATTTACTTTTTCTCCTTTAATTATTTACTACGCCTTTTTAACGTAATATTATTCAGTGTATATAATCTTAGTCAATAATTAGACTAAGTGTTAAATTAAAAAAAATCTGAATCTAATCAAACCTGTAAAGTTGTACTAACTATTCCATGTTGGAATACCATACGGCCCGAGTAAAGGTTGGTACAGCCTCTTGTTCTTGTTCTTCTTATTTTTTATGTCGCTGTTTTTGCGCCGGCAACCAATCAGATTTCATCTTCTTTCAAGTTCACCACCAATCAGATTGCAATGTGCTGGTCACGTGAACAATCGCTAAATACAAGATGGCAGACCCGGGAGAAAATTTATCACAAATTTGGAGTGGCAAATGTTTCGCCAAGCGCTTGTAATGTAAGCAGTTTATTGTTTTATTTAACTTCACTCGTGGGAAAGCCTTCCAACAGGCTCAGGATATTTCAACTGGCGCCCTTGTCGGAGCCGAAGGACCGCGTTTTTTACCCAGATCGGCAGATAGCTAGAGATTTTATATAGTGTCGCCAGGACCCTTCTGATCCACAGATCGAATTGGAATTTAGGTTTCGGAATTTAGCATGTTGATTTTCTGCTGAAACCGAAGGCTTCTTCGATAGAAATAGCAAGATGTTGAGTTTTTCTAGGAGGACTTTGGATGAAAATTTCTCACATTTTACGAAAGGATTATGGATAATTGGCGCTCGATCCTAAAGTCTAAACGCACATGGTGAAATTGCATTTGTAAGTAAAATACACACAACACTTGTTGTTACATAATATTTGTTTCTGTTAAAAGTAATGGCATCAAATATAGTAGTAAATGGACCGATTCATCAGTAGTTCCAGGCCAGCGTCGGCACTTTCACTGAACTGAAACTTTGTTTATCCAAATTCGTATTGCCTATATTGGTTTTCATAGAAGCCGTGTTATAAATATAGTCGCATACTTTAGTAAAAATACTCAAACTAAAAATAACAATGCATATTCATGTTTCAAAAATTGAGAATTTTAACTCGGTCACTTCATGACATGTATTCAATGTCTCAGATGAATCCATGGGAACCTTGCCTGTTGGTGAGAGGGGGGGCTGATCCCTGGGGGAAGCCACTGATACATGCATAACACTGCTGTAGTAACCGATACAGTGCAAAACTGAATGCTAAATCACTGGGAGGAAGTTCAAATGAGCATTGCATCTGTTATTTTAAAGACTTGTTGTTGAGGTTTCACTTGGCCCTTTGTATTCTTCCCTGAAAACCATGCCTTGAACCATGTGAAATTAAATTTGTTTGGTAAAGAGTTGTAAAGGACTGATCATGAAGTAAAGGGGGGGTGGGGTGGGTGATGAAAATTAGGGGGTGGGTCATCAATTTTACAAGTCATAAAGTGGGGTGGGTCATGGAAATTTTGCCACCACATTGAGGGTGGGTCACACTAAAATCTGCTTTGATTTTACACTTGAAAGGTATTAACAGTTATTTTATTTTGTTTTTACGAAGCACAAATATTACATGAACTGATGTTGTATCTATAACAAATGTGATTTTCATTTAAAAAATTTTTTTTTATAAAAACAACAAACTGTCTGTGTCAGAAAACATTGCAAATCAACAAAACAATTAAATGAAAACAAATGCATACATATAATAACTGAACTATGTGTATTACCATTATTTGTAGGCCAAAATGTACTAGGGGGTGGGTCATGATGTCTTTCAGATGCAAAATAGAGGTGGGTCATGTGTAATTCTGCACTAATCCAGGGGTGGGCCACATAAAATCCAGCCTTTGAAAAATCGAGTTTTATCACCCCCTTCCTGTACTTTATGACCATTCAGTCCCTTAGTCTCATAACTTTACAAGTGTAGCTATTGTTTCTGCGTCCGAAAACAATGGCTACAAGTGTAAAATACACATGTAAAACTTTTATTGAATTGGTGCCAGGATGGAATTAATCATCCGTGTTCACTAAAATAATATATTTCAGTGAACACGAATATATTTTTGTCTGAAACACATGTAGCTACTCTTAATGTTAAAACATGGCTGTAATTTGCTTTCCGCTTTCCATGGCAGTTCTCATCATAGGCACTGTAAAATTGGATTATTTTTACATGACTAATATGATATCCTTATTATATGGCTTCTCTGGAGACAAAGAATCACAATTCTTCAAAATAATTTATATATGTAACTCTTGTAAAAAGAATCTAAAATAATTTATTATTCTCTCAAAGGCTAAAAATATTGCTAGTATAAAATACTTTTTTATTTGAAGCTGCCAAAGTTGCAATTGTACCACCTATTCCTTGTTGAAATTCCATATGGCCCGATTAAAGGCTGGTACAGCCTCTTGTTATTATTATTTTTTGTGTCGCTTATTTGCGCGGGTAACCAATCAGATTACACAGGAGCCCATTGTCCGATTCCCAACACGTGGCAGGATCAACCAATCAGATTCGACACCCGCCGGATCTTGGTTTATAGCAACGGAGCGAAGGTTCGGGGCCATTCTTAACCATTATTTTGCTGAAACCAAAGGTTTCTTCGAATGAAATATCAAGATGTTCAGTTATTCTAGGGCTGACATGACTTTTAGGGGCTTTCGATGGGAAATTCTCACATTTACGAAAGGGATGTGGCGATCCAATCGCACAGTCAGCTAGTCTGACCGGCCGGAGGAGGAGTGATGGTTTTGGTCCAATAATCCACAGAAACTGAAAGAAAATGTCTGTACTTCTGCATCCAAGTGCCATACGATTGCAGTGTTGCGTCGTTGATATTGTTGAAATGCTCTTCATTACCATCACACTGTGAGGAGGTCAAATGAGGGATTGATTGTTTGCAATGTTGGCTGTAATTGTTTACCGCAAAGGCCTTCCTCTCCTGAAATACTCTTGAGATTATACAACTGGGAGGTTTTGACTAAACCAGTCAATCAATGCCGAGCTTTACTAAGACTTCAACTCAAGAGTCACAAAACCTGGAAGTCAACAGTGATTGACCCTTGTCTTTGAACGCGAAAGGAAATCAGAACTGGTGAGGTTGAAATTATGTGTTTATATATACGCACACACATCTTACTTGCTCCTAGCCTGAATGTCAGCCGTCCCAATTCGCTCTCCCTCCGAAGAGCGAATTGGGACGGCTGACATTCAGGCTAACTTGTTCCCTACTTTTAAAATTTTATTTAAGTGTAATGGTGACTATTATTAGAACTGGAATTGAAATCGTCCGTAAGTTGAAATGTATGTGCCGACTTTATAGAGACCAAGAAGAAAAAGTTAAAATTGATACAGAGAGGCATTCGAATTTTAATACCATGAATTATATATACCCATAAACAGAACAGTCGGCTGGTTTCCCAGGCTACCGAGAATACCGTATTTAAATTGAATTGGATGTGACTTTGTAACCCGAGCTAGTTGAAACTGTCAAAAGAAGAGCAGGATTTGTTGTGTAAGGCCGTAACTATAAACCGAACTACATGTATCTTAAAACCAGAACTGGAGACTACAATTATATAAGTTAAGGCTCTAAAAATTCCAAACCTACCCATCGCCCCTTCCCCCCCCCCCCCCCCCCCAGGATATTTGTGGCGCATCAGAACGTTGCAAATGCCCCACTGTGGGGTCAAATGCTCCATGGTGGGGCTTTGGCCATTGGTACAGGTGCAAATCTCTTATAAAATTCGCTATTTTGACTCTTTCTGCAAATGAATTCCCCACCCTGCCAACTTTTGTTTGTTCCCAAATGTCCCATCCTTGGGACAAAAACTCAGTCAAATGCCCCACTTATAAATTATGCCCCCACCCTTGGGGGATGGGCAGGTTTAGAATTGGTAAAGCTATACACAGATACTGGAACTGATTAGAACAATCATAAATATAATTGGGTGTGGAGATTTATTTACCAAGCGAACACTGTTGCCCTGAAAAATGTCGAAAAAGTCAACTAGAAATACCAATGAAAGAAGAAAAATGTAGGACTGTCAAAAGAAGAAAAAAAGAAAATTTAATTAGAGCTGACTCAAAAAATGGAATGACTATCATCAGAAAATTGTAAAATACTAAAAATAGAATAATTTAGGTTTTGAAATTGGGACAATGGGATTTCCTAGGCCTGTGCATTTCTCTCTCGGGCCCAGCAGAAGCGGTTAGAGTTGGAATGGTTAATTAATGGCCACATTTATATAGCGCCATATCAACCACAGTTTCATGGCGCTTTACATATGACTGACATATCCCGTCAGTGAATTATTTCGGACTGCTTCACGGCGCTAATAGCTGCCACGCAGTTTACAATGTTGAGTGTGGTTAGTGCAATGGCCAGGCTGCTGTACCGGGTGACAATCCCCTGCTCTTTTTCGAGTAGTACAACAGGTTCTTTCACGTCCCCTTCAAATACTGATTAGAAGTAGAAGGAGACAAGGCCAACGGCTTATAAACGTCCCTGCCCAAGGACGCGGCCGGGATTCGAACCCCGGACCTCCCGCACTCTAGACCGTGCTCTACCAATTGAGCTAACCAGTGAGGCGGTTAATTACTGATCCTCCAAGCCTAACCCAATCCGTGGTCCAATCTACTTTTATTGTATTTCAGAAGTATTTATGTTTTTAGATAACAAATTGAAGTGATATATAATTTAAATACATTCACTTGTATAGTGATATTATTATTACAGTCATGAACAGACAATATTTAGCTTAATTAGTGACATATTTTAATTGATATTAATCTAAATCATATTTTACATTTGTTTAATTTTTTTAATTACAGGGAGGGCCACAGTCGTTTTTAGCTCCCCCACAGTCGTTTTTAGTGGCTCATATCTAGCCTCTAAAAACGACTGCGGGGGAGGCTACGCATTTCTGTGTGTGTACTAGTTGGTGTTACCCTCTTTAAATATAGTTAATTTTATTTTCCAAGTGGACTACATGCATGAAATCAATGCACACAAAATGTTATTAAACATAAAGGACCGGTCAAAAATTAGCAGGGGAGGTGTAAAAGGGGAGGAGGGAGGGGGGTGGAGATAAATAATCTAAAAATGTATAATCCTCCCTGGACAATGAGTATGAAATATTTTGACCCTTTCCCCCTATAACCAATCCTTTTTCAGTTGCCAATTATTTATGACCCTACAGTTTTGGCCAAAAACATACGACCCTGACCCCCTTTCACAACCCCTCCCCCTGCTAATTTCTGACCAGTCCCTTCAGCAACCACCCTCATGCAATAACCCCGTTTTAATTATCAGTAAAACTTTGTAATTATAGAAGCACCTGTAAGCGACCGTGACCACCTTTGGGGGTTGAGAATTGGAAGAAGGTGGAAAATAGCATTTACAAACAGGTTTTGCTAATAACACTACCGATCTTGTACAAGTGCCTTTAAATATTTGTTTGCCGTCTAGTACAACCACGTGATTGCATTCCTGTAAAAGGTCCATTCATTATATATAAATTATCACAAGCATCTGAGTAGTGAATCAATTATCCGATCCCCTAGCACAAACCATGTATGACACAAAAATATGCTAGAACTCCATGTATTAACCTATTTATAGGTGGCACGAGTTAAGGCCAATCAGGGCCTCTTGTTTGCATTAAAAGAAGACAACATAACATTTACCACTGACAGGTCCATTCCACGAGGCAGGAAGCAGTACGTCAGGTAAAACACTGATGTAATCAACAATTTTGTGTGGATTTCAGAGCTTAATTGCTATTGATGTGTTGAAATACAACACGAATACGTTATCAGACTCAGTCACTGCACTAGTACTCGCGGTCACTTTGCAGTCGGCTTTTGAGAAAAGCTTCGAAAGTCAAACTGGACCTTTGGGAAACTGTTAAACTGGAGGTCTAGAAAACTGTCAACCTGGAGCTGCAGTTTACGTTTTGAATCAACTGCAGATATATGTACCGGCGACTCCACTCATCACTTTAGAGTCACGACTCCCATTCTCTTCTATCGAGCCACAGTAATCTCTAATGTCTGATCACATCAAGTCGAATGATCAAAGTAAAAGACTTATTTCTTCAACAAAAGTAGCAGGTCTTATATGTACATCAGTCTGTTCCCGTTTTCGGAGCGGGATTATGTAAATCGTTGTCTCCACATCTATATTGCGTGTGCATACAAAACTCAAACCGGCTATCAGTTTCTCGCTGACAGTCAGTCGTTACCGATCATCGTTACTAATATACAGTGGCAGTTTTAATTTTACGGAATAACGATACACAAGGTAGGGCGTTGAAAACTTTTAAGTAGTAGTTAACTATGCAATTTCAACTGCGTCATAGCCCGCTCAAATCCGACATCAATTGCTATCTAAAATATGTCTAGAACAGTTTTAGTTTTCAGACATTACATAAATTTGTGCGGAACTAAAGTCATAACAAATGCACAACTATGCCTGATATTCGAAATAATTTTAAACAATCTAAATATCTAAATCTAATATATTTCGAAACAACAACTCCATAACACTTCCCTAAAAAGGGAAATATCCCTGGGGATATTTCACTTCACCTCGTTGAAATTTTTTTTCCTCAGTACTTTCAGGAGAATCATACGGATTCTTCATTACAAAAAGAAACAAAGAATCCGAAAATGGATGAACTCCGACCATAGTTAATAGAGTGGAATGGTTATGAAACACAGCGACCTTTGCAATGTCTAAATTTTGTTGCTCGAGGCCCGAGGGCACCAAGACAATAGGCTGCGGTTAACCGTAACTGACTAACGAAATGAGTTCAATAAGGCAATAACTACATTGTAGTTCAATTACCATTATGTGTATAACGTCGCTAGGTAGCATCCAAAGTAATTATTTCATTTAGTTTATTCGATTTAAAAAAAATGTCTTTCTTTACCATTCGACAACACATACTGCTGCTTGAAACTGACTTAATAAGCGTGAATGCGATTCCTGACAGTCACTGATGATATACATTTGTTACTAATGCCGGCTTAGCAAGGTATAACAGAAATATGCAACACAAGGATTACCTCTGTTTCTATCATAATAAAAGTGTCAAATATTCCTCCATTTTCGTTTAATATTTTTTTACACTTGCTCACAATTTTGCAAGAAATGCTTCGCGTCAGTAACCTGCTTCTGCTTCTCCCTTTATAACCTCTCGTATTTCTGCTTTTGTTTCCTTGTCTAAGACAGACTAGAAGTATAAGATAATCATGCAGAAAATGGAAACTATGGAAATAGAAAAAGACATGTGTAACTTACGTTACCTATAAAAAGAGATGTAGACCAAATGCATAATTTATCTGAAACAAGAGGCCCTGAGTGGCCTTAACTGACTGGCCACCTAGGAATAGGTGAATACATGTAGTTCATGGAGTTGTAGCATATGTTTGTGTCATACATAGTTTGTGCTAGGGGAGCCAGATAATTGATTCACTGCTGATGCTCATGAGAATTTACAAATAATAGAATATACATTTTGCAGGAATGCAATCATATGGTTGTACTAGATGGCAAACAAATCTATTTCATATATTTAAAGGCAATTGTATTTCCCTGAATGTTGTTTTAAATGTGAAATAGTCATCTATCTAGATCTGCATGCAGTTATATTTTCGAGTAAAGTGGTGACTTTTCAAATATATTCTCCATTATAGTTCAGATGCATTTAGACTCGTTCTATGAATGATTTGGGATTTTAAATGGGTAGGATTTTTAAATTTTGGGGTTAGATTTTAAAAGGTTTTGTATGAAAATTTGAGAAAATGAATTATTCAAGAGTCAATTGGTGGGGTATTCTGCAATCGTTCCGAAACGAATATTAAACCAGAGATAATAATCAAATATAAAGAGGTTTCAGGCCATGAAAATAGAACTAAATATAAAGTTAACCGTGTTAGGTGGTAATTGTCTCTTGGTCTTGTGTTTAGGAAAGATTGATTTTTACCAGTGTCAATGACACGCCACAGAAAAATATGCGATTTCCACATCAGAGTCATTTATCGTTCGTTTAAAAAAATCTTCATGTCGCAGTTCTTACTCAGTTGCTCAGTTACTGCATGCTAGATTTTCGTTCATGTGCATATAATACCTGTCAGATCAGAGAACTGAGAAATCGGGTCATTTCTATTATACTTTCGTTTTACTAAATGAAACAAGCGAGGTTTGTCGTCTTCTCTTCGGGACGCTGCTGCCAGCATCGCTACGGCATTTTTAGTAGCGTTTTGTTTGTTACTTGCATCTTATTTTAGCTACCAATTTCTTTCTCTCACGCTTGATAATAATAATAATAATAATAATAATAACTTTATTACAGTGTCAATGTATTTAGCTGTTCAGCTAATGGGGGACACTTTAACAAAAGATAGAGTAAAATAAGATAAAAAGTTAGCTAGAGTTATGTACAATTTTAAAATCTACTATAACTATACTTAAATATATTTTCAAAAACTCATGAATAATTAATGAGCATTTTGTCCAATCAGATGAAGCAAATCAGTCACGTGCATGCTCCTTTATACCTGATAAAATCTCATCATTCTAAAAAGCCCGGGGAGGGCTTTGATTTCGGTACCAGGGGAATATGGGGTACAAAGATATTACAAAAGAATGCAAATTAGGATGAAGACTTTATATCAAGAATACCAATGAACATGAAATTTTATATAAAGTTTCATCCTAATTAAGAATTCACTGATAAAGACCCAAAGATAGCAAAAAGTGCACGGAACATAAGGTACCTAGATAATAAATTTTGCACTAAATTTACTAATATCAGCAGACTACCGAGATACACAGATAATATTTTTAAAATGAAGTTATCCAACTACCATTACTTGTTTACCGAGCCACTGTTTAGTTTAATTATTAAAACCAAACTCAAAGCCGTAAAATAATAAAAACATGCATTAAACTTACATATTTTGTGCCGGAGCCAAAAATTTAGAGTCTGCCGTCACATCGCTTTCCAAGTCTTGAACTTTATCGAGGTAAACTACGACACCAAATCCTTCAAGTGCAGGTTATTCTTGCATTGCGAAACGCGGCTTCAAACAACATAGTATGGTAATTTCTTCATGTCCTTCCCTTGAGATATTCGTAATTGCCGGCGGTGATTACTCGAATATTTTGCATGGCGTTGTGAATACAAAGGTTCAATGGTTCATTAAGTAACCATTCCCTTGAGATGTGCGACTTTCTTTCATTGCATTCTTGAAGCGTTTTTGAAGCCGTTTAAAACACTCACAGCACGTGTTTTATCAAGTCTAAAAATTCTCGGGCTTCGCCCTCGAACTTTTAAACTTGATAAAACACTGCTGTTCGTGTTTTAAACAGTACATAAAATCTAAAAATTTATATGCAGAGCTAATTATATCATGAGCTGCATAATATGCAGCAGTAAGAATTGTTATCTATTAAGCTTGATATATCTAACTTTCGTATATTATGTTTAAACGAATTTAGACTGGACACAGTCCTAAGACTAGGCCTAAGCTTTGTCCATATAAATGGTCCCAAGTATCTAATTGAATGCTTTCCATAACTAACTGTTTCAAACCTAGGTATATCGAATTCACTGTTTCTGAGCGAGTAACGCGTACTTTTACTTTTGAACAAGCCCGAGACACTACTCGGTACAAGTCCGTATTTAACCTTGTACATCAGTGTAGCAATATCCTGTAAACGTCTATTATACAATGTTGGTAGCTTGGCACGGTTCAGGAGTTCCAGGTATGACTCTGACTTAGACCTGTAGACTGCCCTCAACGCTCGCTCCTGAACACGTTCAAGCTTCCTGCAGTCTGATGACTTACAAAAATGCCAAACTAAATGACAGTAAGTTAAGTGGGGCAGAATTGACGACATATATAGTGATAAAGATGTAAATTGTTTCTTTGGAACTGGTTCCATTTTGAACGCTTTCTTTCGATGAAAAAGGTAAGCTTTTAATGAAGATCTAGATGTTTTGGTAAACAAAAGATTTCCCGTCTTTAGCTGGCCAGTTATCACGATGTGATCACGTGGCGGGCAACAACTGGGAATTATTGCCCGCGTGGGCAACAGTTCGTTTTGTTACTTGTCATGTGACCATAAATCAGCCAATGAGGGTGGCTATATAACAATAAACACTTAATGACTGGCCTCGAGAGAAACAGTGAGTTTTGTTTCCCCGAGATTACTTCCATGTACGAACTGCAAAGCCGGTTATTCGATAAATGTGATACCAGTCATGCATGACGTCTGTTAGCTATCAAATACATGTTTACACTTTTCCGCACCACTGATTTGCGCTACACGTGCCGACTACTTGTGTTCGAAATTCAGATAATGCAAAAGACTGACCTGCTTAGCCAACATGCCTTGATACCTCGATTCTCCAGCTCCCTAATGTGTAATCCCACAAGTGAATTTAAAGGATACGCAACTATAACAATGGCTTTCTGAGGAAAAGGCAGACCTTTCAAGTCCAAGAACGAACCGAATACAACGCGGAATCATTTCAAACACAAAGACTTTCCCCAACCAGTTAGCAGCACGGCAAAAACATCTTCTGCATGAATTTCAAAATTGACTCTTCTTGTTGAGGTTTGAGACTTTTGATCGATATCTCTGGAAAAAGCGACTTGAATGTTACAGAAACTGCTTCATAGAAATACATTTGCATGGAGTCTTCCGCTGTTTTGAACCAAAACCGGTTTTTCGTTCGCTAGGTTATCTAGCCAATCATATCGACAGATATTATTCCTAATTATATAACTACGGCAATAATAAGCCTGGTACAAATTCTGTACCAAGTTCGAACATGGAAGTGAGATTCGCAAGCCGTGCCACCAGAGGTTCTCGTCGCTTCGCTCCTCGATCGATGGAGGCGCTTCGCGCCTAACCTTCGCGAAGGGAGGCAGTAGAACCTCTGGTACCTTAGAACTTAGAATGTTGACTCCCAACTAGTGTGAACTAATACTGGGAGAGTGCAAGTGCGAGTGAGTGCAATAAACAAGGGCACCCAACGAGTACTTTTTGAAATTCGTTTGAAACCAGTTGTCTGCACCTTATCTAGCCATTTTAAGGCGCCTACTATGTCTTTTGACGTATTCTAGAAACCTATTAGCTGTTCGGATTTTCTAGGTGGAAATCTCTTCAACCGAAAATACTATGGAGTAGTATATCAAATGCCGGTTCTGGCGCACATTCCTGAAATTCTTCAAATTCCTAAGACCAATTAGTAAAATTGTTGTATTTTTTTTTTTTTTCATCTAATGGACTATCCTCACTTCGTTCGGCCCTCACTTCGTTCGGGGTCCATTAGATGAAAAAAACAACGGAAATACAACAATTTTACTAATTGGTCTTATGAATTTCAGGAATGTGCGCCAGAACACGGCATTTGAGATTCTACTATAGTTCATTTATTGTATTTATACATTATATTAATAGATCGGTTTCTACCGCTTTTTTCCGGATTGGAGCAGTTTTGTTGTACTATTTTTTTCGTTGTATTTTTACATTTTAACACCTATTAAAGGAATGATTAGTTTACAGTATATCCATCCATGGTACTGCATATATTAACATGTATTCGAACACTTGGTTTATAGTGAATTTATTGTATTCTAACACCCTATTAGAGGAGTGTTGTTATAAGGTATTATATCATGGCTGAGCATATACTAACATTTATCCGAGTACGTCCTTTAAAGAATTATTTACGAGGATGGAGGATGGATGTTCCCGATGATAATCCTCTAGGAGCGGATCCAGCTGTTTTACTTTCTAGTGTACGTAAACAAACTACCGAAAAGTTTAAGGAAGAGCTCCAAGACCATAATACCTTTAAGGCCCAATTAGCTTTAAACATAACTTTCGTACTTGATAAACCTGATGGTTACGTATACGAGACAGCTACCTTTTATAGCACACAATCTGTTTTGATCAATGATGCTGGTATCCGTGGGGTAATAGTAGAAGCACATGCTCAGATATACAACCAAATTGAGAAGTGGATCAGTCGTGGATCAAATTGGGTCATAGATAGAATCAATATTCTATGGTTAAACGTCGCTAAATATCAACCACTACGTGGAGGTTCATATTTACCACTACCTGAAGAAATAGCGAATAAAAAAGCTGTGATCAATGTAAACAACAAAGACGATCACTGTGCACTTTGGTCGATATGCGCAGCAATGTTTCCAGTTAAAAAAGATCCTCAAAGGACATCGAAGTATCAAATAGATATGGTGAAATCCAATGAGGTGGACTCACCAACACCAATCTCACAAATACCACTTCTAGAGAAGCAAAACAACATTTCTATTAATGTATATGGATGGGACCCAAAGGAAAAGTGCTTAATCATATATCATATCTCAAAGAAGACTTTTTCGAAGTACATACATCTACTACTAATAGAAGACCCAAAGAGCGGTAAACAACACTATTACTGGATAAAGGACTTCAACAAACTACTATTCGATCAAACAAAACATGATCATAAGCAGCACTTCTGTGAACGATGTCTACATGGATATTCCAATGAAGCTCTTCTTACAAAACACATTCCAGAGTGTAATGGTATCAATGACAGGGCCATACGCATTGAAATGCCTACCAATAAGAACGACAAAGTTTCGTTTCAGAATATACACAAACAGCTTAAAGTACCGTACATTATCTATGCAGATCTCGAGGCATTGACCACTAAGATCGAAGGACCTGCTCAAGATCCAAAGAAGAGCAACACACTTAAAACAGAAGAACACATTCCTTGTGGATTTTGCTATATAGTCGTACGTTCTGATGGTCATAGCGAACCACCAGTACTATATAGAGGCAGGGATACTATCGAACGTTTTCTACGATGTATACAAGAGAAAGAGGTGAAGATCAAAGCCCAAAAGGCTAAACCACTACGCATGTCATGGAAAAACTATGAGGCTTACAATAACGCAACGATTTGTCATATCTGTCAGAAGCCCTTGGTTGGTAAAGATAGAGTACGTGATCATTGCCACATCACAGGCGAGTTTCGAGGTGCCGCACACAATACCTGTAATCTAAAATTACGTGTTTTTCCTACCATCCCAGTCGTATTCCATAATCTTCGTGGATATGATGCTCACCTAATAATGCAATCCATATCCATAACATTAGGTAAGATATCTTGTATTCCAAACAATATGGAGAAATACATTTCATTCTCACTTGGTAACCTAAGATTCATCGATAGCTTTCAATTTCTACCATCATCTCTTAGTACATTGGTATCAAGTTCAGAATCAGACACATTCCAACAAATTGTCAAATATACATCTAATCAAGAGAAAGCCAATCTATTAACTCGTAAAGGAGTATATCCATATGAGTACATGGATTCGTGGGATAGATTTGCAGAGACTTCTCTACCACCGAAAGATGCGTTCTATAGTAAACTAACTCTAGAGGACATATCCGATGAAGATTACGAACATGCAATAAAAGTTTGGAACGCATTTGATTGTAAGACATTAGGTGATTATCATGATCTTTATCTACAAACTGATGTACTTCTTCTAGCAGATGTGTTCGAGGACTTTCGTACAACATGTATGCAAAACTATGGATTAGATCCCGCACATTATTATACGAGTCCAGGACTTTCATGGGACGCTTTATTAAAGAAAACAGGAGTGGAACTTGAACTATTAACTGACTACGACATGTATTTATTCTTTGAGAAAGGTCTACGCGGTGGTATATCCATGGTATCACAGCGTTATGCCAAAGCAAATAACCAAAGTATACCCGATTTTGATCCCAATAAGCCAAATAGCCACATACTCTATCTTGACGCCAATAATCTATATGGTTGGGCCATGAGTCAATATCTACCAACAGGAGGATTTGAGTGGTATACACCAACAGAAGAACGAATAACCAATCACACAATCGATTCAGATAAAGGTTATATCCTTGAAGTCGATCTTGAATATCCTCGAGAACTTCATGATACACACAACGACTATCCACTAGCTCCCGAGAGAATTCAGGTGAATAAAGATTTGTTCTCAGAGTATCAGACCAATCTATTTGAGGAACTATATAAAAGTAATGGATCTTTGAAAGTGGAAAAACTCATACCTAACCTATATAACAAAAAACGATATGTGCTACACTACCGCAACCTACAACTGTATCTATCTCTTGGTATGCGCTTGAAAAAGATCCACAGGGCATTACGATTCGACCAATCACCATGGATGGAACCATATATACAAATGAATACAGAGTTACGAAAACAAGCGAAGAGCATCTTCAAGCAGGATCTATACAAACTGATGAACAATAGCGTATTTGGAAAAACAATGGAGAATCTACGTAAGCGTGTAGATATCCAATTAGTGCGCGCATCAGAAGGAAACAAGCTACAACGTCTATTGAATAAACCTAGTTATGCTCGATCCACAATTTTCGATGATGATCTTGCCGCGGTACATAACTACAAAAGTAGGCTATTGCTAAACCGCCCCATATATGTTGGAATGTCAATTCTAGATCTATCAAAGCATCTGATGTATGACTTCTACTACAATGAGATCAAGAAGCAATATGGACAACTCTGTAATCTACTTTATACCGATACCGATAGCCTACTACTACACATTAAAACTGAAGATATCTATACAGACATGGCAACTCATAAACATCTATATGATACTAGTAACTACAGCAAAGACCATCCGCTGTATAGTATCGACAACAAGAAAGTACTTGGTAAAATGAAAGACGAATGTGGAGGTATTCCAATAGTCGAATATGTTGGACTACGATCGAAGCTCTATTCTATATTGAAAGTAGATGGTGGCGAGATTCGTAAAGCCAAAGGCACCAAGAAGGCAGTAGTGAAACATCGTATTCGTCATGATCAATATAAAGAGTGCTTAATGGATAAGAAAGTATTCAAGCATGGAATGAATATGCTTAGAAGTGAAGGTCATAAGATGTATGGTATGCATATGAACAAAGTATCTCTATCACCGTTCGATAGTAAGAGATGGATTTCAGCAAACGGAATAGATACAACAGCCTATGGTCATGGAGACGTTTTTCCAGACGATGAAGAATTAGACGGTTTTATTAGCAATATACTATCAAACGTAGTTGATACACTATCCTACAACAGTAAGAACGTCATTACAGAGGATGAAGATATAGACGACTTTATTTGTGAGTTGCTTCTATCTTAGAATACCTTTTGGTGGTAGTTCTGTATCTGGTGGTATCACTTGTATCTCTTCACGAACGAACCCTCGCTTTGGTGCATCTTTTCCTAAATAGTATAGAACTGGTTGATTTGATGATACGACATTTCGAGAAATATAGTATGTTTGTAAACTCCATACAGGATCAGTTGCTCGTTTTACTCCACCTTCCAATTCTCCCGGTGAGTATAGATATCGAACTAAAACATCGAATGGTAGTCGCTTTTCTTTCAATCCAATAATTCTAGAATATGTAGGAGTCTTTATGTTTACTTGTTGTGCCTCTATAGAATTTGAAGGCTCCTTACCTGTTAGTCGAGTAACTTCGTTGTTCATAGCCTTGATAACATCAGGAAGCCTCAATACCCATTCTCTACTACGCGCATCCGATCCTTCAGATGTAAGTACCATCTCTTTTGCATATTGATATCCAAATAATCTTTCAGCTATCGTTCTATTTGCTCGTTCAACAAAACTTTGTGCCCTATGATGACCGGCTTCACCTCGTTGGACTTTAGTACCATGTAGTTCTAACGTTTCAGACATACGTCCCATGAATTCTCTACCAGGATCTACTTGTAATGTTTTTGGCCATTCTAGTGGACTACGTTTGTAGATTCGATCAAATGCTGCAGACACTTCACCACTATCTTTCGATGCTAAAGGTTCAGCCTCTTTATATCTAGAAGCTACATCGATTACCACTAAAGCATACTTATATAGTTTCCTTCCACGTCCAGGTCGATCGTGAGGTAGAAAGATCAAATCAGCTTGATGAACTTCATTAGGTTTCGATACAGTCCAATATGGTCGTGGAATATAGTGTGGTGGTGATAGATATATTTGCCACACGGCTTGTTTCTCTAACCAACCCTTAGCTATGTCTTCTGATACGTTTGCAGCCACCGATAGCTTACCAATTGCAGCATGACCTTTCCAATAGCCCATAGGACCATAGAGGATATTCGCAAGTTTAGCATCCATTATATATCTATGTATTCTAACCTTTAACAAGCAGAAAAAAAGAATAAGAACTTATCTAACCAACTAGTTCTTATTCTTTTTTTAGTATCTCGTCGATCGTAAAAATTCTCGTTTTTTAAAAAGCATATCGACTAACAGCGTATCCACCAACTAGCATTCCACTACCAACGAAAATCAACTCACCAGTCTTCTGTGCGTTGGATGGTTGATAGTAGTCAGATAAACGAGGTTCTTTTATTGCATCGAGACGTTTTTGGAGTGATAGCAAGTTTTGGAATCGTATGAGAGATCGATTGCTATCGCTTTGAAGCTTAGCAGCATCGTGCTCATTGTCTTTCTGTGTGCGGTCCCAATCGAATACCGCTTGACGCTTCTTATCGTATTCGATGCGAGCCGCATCAAGTTTCTCATTGGCCATATCGTGTCTCTTTCGTTCTACATCGGCATCATCGTCGCCTTTCTCAAACAGTCTAGATAGTATGCCACCACCAGTGAATGCTGCTGCGTTTACAACCGCCGTGAAGAGCATCATTGCGATAGCTGAAGCCATAGTATACTACGAATCCTATGGTTTGGTCTTTTGTTTCTCGAGATATTGTTTTGCATATATGCTACCAGCTATTACAGCAGTCCACTTCACGTAATTTATAATAGAAATAGAAGGATCGTTAAGCATAGATTCCTTGGCAACCTTTTTTACGATCCAACCAATACCAGTAGCTATTCCAGTTATCATAGCAGCATCGGTTGCTGTTTTCATCAATTCTTTATCCATCCTAATATATATCGTATATCTCTAGTCTTTAATTGTTACTCCATATCTGGTACCGTAGTCTTTATCGGACTCGCGGGTCGTATAGGACTAATGTTCTTAGAAGTGTCGTCTCTGTATCTTTTGTATTGATAGTATGCGCCAAACAATGCAGCACCCGTACCAATAACTGCGATAGTAGTATTAGTAGATATGTTTCTAGTCCAACTTTCATCTACGTCGGTTTCTTTAGATAATTCACTTTCACGCGAAATCTCTCTCTTTTGAGCCTCTCTAGCAAGTTTATTACTTAGTGCTAATGCTTTCCCAGCAGCAACCCTCTTTGGATCTTTTACTTTAGTTGGTGTTGTTTTCGGTGGATTCGCAGTTATCTGATCCGTCTGTTCTTCCATCTTGATTCGATATAGTAATTATTTGCGAAGGTTCAATAGGAGTACCAGGAATGACTATGTGATCAGCTACATTGAACAAAACACTAGCTAGAGCTACAAATCGACCGTGTTTAAGTGCTAATCGACCAGCCGCCATAGATATCTGATGGCGGGCTAATTGGTTTTCTTGTAGATCCTTAAACAGTGCTTGTTGGTCGTCTAGTGTAGCTACGTATGAGACTGCGCGAGTAGCTTGACGTAGTACACCATCTACTAAGTGTACTGTTATTTGATTTGCTACTACGGCCTGGTATCTACTATGTAAACGTTTTACGTCCTTCTCAGATAGTTTAGTTATATCTGTTAGGGAGAAATTCTGTCCTAGACATTCTTTCGTTTTACCCAATACGGCTAAGGTCTTAAGTTCCTCCCGCCATTCTTCGATATCCTCCAATTCGTTGAAAATTCCAATTTGGTTGTAGGACAAGTAATAGCGCACTCATCTTTCAGTTCTTTGGTGTATTCATCCATGATAATATGTTATAGGTGCGGGTAGCTCTAACACTACTGCAAAAGGATGTCGCAAACAAAAACATATGCGAGCAAACTTGTGAGATCGAAGTATCGTTCGTAATTCATTACATTCTTGTGAACCTCCGTAATCTTCGAATATCCTCTTTCCATCTATAACCGATGCCGTATGAAATGCTACTACGATAGCTACGTTCTCACGAAAAGGTTTACATATACTCGTTAATTGTTGGGATAGTACCCAAATAGATAGTCCTATATGTCGAGCAGAGAATGCTAAATCTACTAGTTTGTCAGTTCTTCGTTTTACATCTTTTGATGCGGCACAATCATCAAGAATCAATAATGTATTGGTACCTGACCAAAAGGTTGCACAAATATTTAACGTAGCATTGATAGTATCCTGAGATGGAGATATAACATAGAAGTGTGGATCTCGATTAGCAAATCCATGATATGTTTTGTTGTGGGCATACGTAGGACAAATTAATACTATATAATCGAACTTACCACGAAATGGTCCACGAAGTTGTTCTATGAGAAATGCAGTCTTTCCACAATTCGTTGGACCTACTATAAGTGTGTTGAATGGAATGTGTTCTACGAGGGAATCCATCAGTATGTTATACTATCTAAAGATCTGTTCAATATCTTGAGCTGAGCATCTGCAAGGACGTAGATATGCATGTTTACAGTGCTAACGATTTTACCCGCAGTTCTATGTATACGAATATCGATATCTTTTCCACCACCAGTTTGTGCCATTCCATCACCATGAGCAGAGGAATCTTTTGCTGTACGACAATCGACTAGGATGGCAAATCTGTTATTGTAAAATTTGGTAGGAGTTATGGAAGTATTGGATGTGGCAAACCATCCTTTTGCAGACTCCCAAAAATCTGGTGTTAACATACCTCCTGGAAAGAATCTATTTGGAACTCCATTTACGTCTATCTCTATCTTTGAAATATCAGGATTTACGAATGCTTCGCTATCTCGTGAACCGGCGGTGGGAGGATCTACGAATAGAAAGAGTAATCCAGCGAATGATCGTCGTGGAACATTTATATTCTGAGATATCAAAGTATCTGATGCCTTAGCGATAGGTACTAACTTGAAGTGAACTGCGTGATCGTATAGGAATGCAGTACCTTTTTCATATGCGCGAAATGCCTTCCTAGCTAGCGTTTCATTCTTGATTGCTTCGTATTCTAACTGGATGTTGGTAAGCTTGTACGTACCTATCTTTGTCGAATCTGATCCAACGATTATATCGATAGAGTGGGTTAGAGTTAATTCGAATGAAATAGTGTCTTCTAATGCATGTGGATATAGAACTCCATGTTGTGTAAGAATATCAACGTCTAACGGAATTCTATATTTTGAACCATATGCAGCTAACAATGCATTCTCACCAACATCTGAAGTACCTGCATCACCAGCCTTAGATCGTAGCTTATTTGTGTTATCTGATTGGATACCTTGTTGTACTCTCGATTCTCTCTCTTGTGTAGATAGATAGATATCGGAATATGTTTGTAATAGATCCGATCGAGCAATGTCTTCTACTATTTCAGCTCCTATCTTACAAACTCGATGTATAACTAAGCAACGTCCAACATTTGCAACGACTCGATTATTAGCATGTCCACCAGACAATACGATATCACCCAATAATGCTAAACTACCAGGTACTAATACGATATCTTCTCCCATCGTTGGAACTTCCACATAGAGCGTCTCACCTGGATTGGCAGATGATGGAGTGAAAGTTTTTCTATATAAAGTTCGTTGAGCTTTGAGTGCGAGTGGCACTCTTAGTGCTTCTATAGGAATTAACTTCGACGATATCATGTTGAATATACCAAGATATATAGTTATGTTCAATATGGAAGATAGGATCGACGTTGATGTGAGACCTGAGGATAGTACCGACAGATACGAAGAACAACAACGAGATGAAGAAAACCGACGACAACGAGATGAAGAAGATCAACGAGAACGAGAAGCAAATGAAAGATACATGTCTTACTTATTGAGTGGCAATCAAGATGAAGCTGGAGGTAGTGAAACAATTACCATGGATGTTTTGCATGACTACGCTATAGTAGGCGACCCACTTCGAGGATTCACATTCGAACAAACCTTTTCAGATTCGAAAAAAGAAATGCTGGTTGACATGGTAAAGGGGCAATATCCGGATGCTGGTGTTCGGTATAATATAGAAATCTCCTTAGTAGATGGAAACATCACCGTTCGCGAACTTGGAAGCAAAGAACCCTTTAAACGTCTATTCGTCGGTAAGGATAAAGATATGAAATTACGTGTGCAGATGAGGAAAGCTCTCAAAGATGCTTTAGGTCCAAATAATGAAGAGGCTGCTAATGAAGTAATATTTGCAGAACGACAACTCGCTGATCGGGAAGTAAATAATGAATCTATTCTTGAAGACTCCGAATCGACTGACGCTCAGAAAGAAAAAGCTAAGACAGAATTAACATTTATCCATAAGGCAAGAGAATTACTTGAACGTCAAGAAGAAGCCATACTAGAACGTATATCGCTACGTGAAAGGGTTAAATACATTTTCAGGAAGTATGGAATGACTGTTCTTGCGGTGACAACTGATATTGGTGCTATCGTTAGCGTATTAGTTTCCCAGTTATCGAAATCCGTACCGAAACCAGTAAAAAATGGTATCGACAAAGTGGCAGATACAGTAAAGAAGGGGTTAAAAACGGTAGGTGATTTGTTAAAGGAAATGGGAAAGAAACTTGGACAGATACTACCTGGAATGATTGGATCAATTGCGAATTTCATATTTACTATGGCTGGTCAAGCTCTAGGAGTATTAGCAGAGAACGTTTGGTTATTTATCGTAGCTATAGTGGTGATCACAATAGAGCAATACAAACGACGTTAACGAAATAACGCCCATGCAATTCCAGCTCCTGCAATAGATACTATCGCTAGATTGATCTCATGTTGTAGATTAGGCTTCGATGTGCGATACCTCGCAGTGGTATGGATAGTTTTTCTTATCGTTGGAAATGAACCTTGATGATTTGCGCTATGCGGTAATAGTTTCTTCGTCGTAGTTCCTTCCATATCTGGTGGTTTTGGTTTACTATGCTTGTTGATGATAGAGGTCGACGAGCCTAATCCCATACTCTTCGTAGCCTTCTTAAATGCGTTATTATAACCAGTTACCATGCCGATGTCGTACACCAGATTGCTTGGTAATAACCACACTTTTTCAGCTATTACTAGATTGAGCCTCTTCTTCGTGGTATTGATAGCGAGTTGATAGTTATCTACGCTTTTCTTTAAATCGTCTTCAATAATTGCGGCTTCGACTGAAGAGTTAAACATTAATTTAGCGTTATAATTATCTACGATGGACGCACGTTCGGAGGATTGAGCAGTTATGATGCAATGCCCAAAAGCCTCAACTGATCGATCTAACCTTCCAATTCCAGCATCAGTTAAACCCTTACCAGTTTGTGGAACGAACCAATTGTGTTGCTTCTTAGCCATATCGTTATGATAAAACCTCACTGGAATATCAAGGGGGGTATTGGTATCGAATCCCCACGACTTATCAGTAAATCTCGCTCTACGTAAAGCGAAGTTTAAATTAGTTACTCCGAACTCTGCCCTTATCCTATCATAAGCAACGGAATTCCATGGCTCGTTATTGTTCTTATTAAATATAGAATCTTTGGGAAGTGGGATTCCCAATTCGTACAGTAGTCTCCTGGTCGTGAAGTACACGTGGAAGCGATAAAAGCTACGAACGTTATTGGGGATTGGTGCGCCATCTGAAAGATGATCGTCGAATGACACTCCACAACCCGCCGTCGCGCACCAAAGCGCGAAGCATAATTGTTGTTGCCAATGTCTCATTGGTTTAGCATCTAACCATTCTTGTGCTTTTTTGGATTTATCGTCTTCGTCATCGTCGTTGTCGTTAATGGTATCGGTAGGAAAATCAAATCCCAGTTCTTGGAAGATATTTTTCGGTTTATATATGAAGAACTGATTGATTGTTACGTAAATCTTTAGCTCTCGCATAAAAGGATCTATGTCTTTGGCGTCGATCTTCCAGGGAGTGGCTGGAACTGGATACTTAAAATCTGTTCTCGTGAATGGGAGGGGGAAACCACCAACCATCACACGTTTTTGCGCTATCCCTCGTAACGCTTCGTGTAGATGATTTCGTACATCTACTGGTATGAGACCACTTATATTCCAATGTTGTCCATTATCGTAAAACATGATTCTAGTCTCGTATGTAGACTCATCATGTATGTCGGATGCCGTTGTCCTAGCTGAGAACTTATCGAAGTCCGCGTGAGGATAATTTTTCTTAAAGGACGCGAAAGCCTTTGCATTGCGAGGTGCGATATAGTCGCCCCAATCTCCTTCGAAATGAACTTTATGAGACATATTAAAGCTATACATACATACAGTTTATACCTTTAATATATAATGGTTATCTTAAATGTCACATGTCCTACGGCTGAGCATACTGTCTACTTCGATAACCCTATTCTTATCAATAATATTTCGCTAGTTGAGGTCACTCTTAGCCACAATTGGTGGAACCTAGCAGAGAAAGGGAGCTTTAAGTGGGATAACAATAGTGTAGTGTTTCCATACGAAATTAAGCCGGGACATTATAAGATAGAAACTTTGATAACCTACTTCGATCCCGCAGTCACGGCTGGTTTCTTGGAATTCATAGACTACTCATTTAGGAAATATTGGCTTATGAAGGTCAAGAAACCAATCCAGTTCACTAAGAATGTCTGCGATTTGTTTAGTATCGAAGTAAATGAAGATGTGACAGATTATGTGACTATCAATAAAGGAAAATACGTCCTGGTGCCAAAAGATATTAATCACATATATATCTACTGTGATGTGGTGGATTCAGATTTCTCACTTCTTGATGGGAAGCCATCTAAAATCCTACATACTTTTAAAACGACATCACACGTTTTTGGTGAAACAACTTACTTTCCACCAACCCTCATACCCATTCGAGCCCTAGGAACGATACGGAACTACATTCGCCTCACAGTTTGCGATGAGAAAGGCAATCTCATAGACTTCAACAAGCAGCCTCTACGTTTCGTATTGAAGCTTGAGTAAATCATACGTATATACAATGGATGGCGATTCGATTCAACCGTTTCCAACAGCACCAGGTATCTATCCATCGGGAGCTATAAAGGAACTTAGCGATATAAATGGATCGAGCTTTAGACTGCAGAAAGTCTGTGATACTCTTGCCGAGCTAGAACAACAAGCAAAGCACTACGAAGTTGTTCGCAAAAAATATGCCCGAGCGCGTGGTATCGTTCATGGGATCGCTGTGGCCACAGGTAGCCTGAGTGGCGCTCTATCAGTCTCTGCGTTAGGTTCATCATTTACGGGAATTGGGATACCTGTGGGTATTTCCTT
Organism: Actinernus sp. WN-2022; assembly: GCA_030867875.1. Taxonomy (NCBI): domain Eukaryota; kingdom Metazoa; phylum Cnidaria; class Anthozoa; order Actiniaria; family Actinernidae; genus Actinernus; species Actinernus sp. WN-2022. Next base: position 57,932,532 of record JAOWCC010001589.1, read on the forward strand.
AGTATCCGCGGGGTTCCTGTGTGCAGTCATTTCGGCTTCGATGACTGTTGTTAGTAAGAAACTTGGCGTTCGCGTCTCTAAGCACGAGAAAACTGCTATATTGGCTAAAGCAAAGGCTAATTCCGTGGAAGCTAAAGTCTCAAAAGCTCTAGACGATGGTAACATTTCAGAAGCCGAGTTCAGAAGCGTTATTGATGAGAAAAGGAAATATGAGACGCTTAAACTCGAAATACGGCAAAAAAACAGACAAGAAAGAGGGTCAAAAAACGTAGAACAACTTCGATCCGAGATCCGAAAGGAGATGAGAGCAAAACTTAGCAGTCTAGTGGGATAAGAATCAATATAACCAGCGTGGATTTCATAATCTTAGTATAAATTAATTCTGACGTCTGGTTCGTATGCAAATTTCTGTCGATGGTGCCCAGCGTGGATTTTATAATCTTAGTATAAATTAATTCTGACATCTGGTTCGCACACAAACTTCCGTTGGTACGCAAGTGGTATTGATGGCGCAATACTTATGATATCGATGGTGTAATATAGACCACGAGGCCGGCACGCAGGTGGTATCGATAGCGTCATATAGACCACGAGGCCGGCACGCAGGTTGTATTGATGGCGCCATATAGACCACGAGGCCGGCACGAAGTATGACATCTATCACGCAGGTGTTATTGATGGTATAATAGAGATCATGGCCCATCCCTATCGTCATTATCGTTTACCCATGGAGCACGGAAGGTTTCTCGCGCTCGTTAGAGACTTAAATGGCGTTCTTGATCAAGTTGGGGAGTTCATAGACACGGGAAAAGCTAAATATACCGGAGAATAATTCATTTTAAGTACTAATTGGATAAGAACTCGCGATCGGTCGACCAACGAAGAGTAAAATGCCACTCGAAGAGATGTCGCAATGTAGGATGTACGGTGGAGTCGAATATCTTCGTTCACAGTCTGTGAATCATTTTAAGAATGTTTCTATAGTGTTCCTTGTCCTTTTTACATTAGTAATAGTGTGTTTTGAAATTTTCTAGAGATGAATTTTGATGTTTAAATCGTGTCACAATGTAGGATGTACGGCGGAGTCGAATATCTTCTTTCGCAGTCGGCGAATCATTTTAAAAATGTTTCTATTGTGTTCCTTGTCCTTTTTACATGAGTAATAGTGTGTTTTGAAATTTTCTAGAGGTGAATTTCGATGTTTAAATCGTAAACGGCTGATTCAAGGCGCCTTGAAAGTAATTATGTAAGAAACGGTTTGGTAATTCAGTATAAATTATGTAAGAATGCGGTCCTGCAAGGACCGGTTTGGTAATTCAGTATAAATTATGTAGGAATGCGGTCCTGCAAGGACCGGTTTGGTAATTCAGTATAAATTATGTAGGAATGCGTCCGACAAGGACCGGTTTGGTAATTGACATACAATAAAAACTATTTGTGTACATAGCACGTTGAAGTTGTTTTTCCCCAGTTCTTCCTCTATCAGGATTTTTTCTTCTTGTGTATTTAACTATCGCTAGTTAGACCGTGTCTCATATAGATTGGCTCAAAGTGGGAATTGTAAGCAATCAACTCTTTGATAAAACGCACGACCGAACCCTTATGTATACCACACCGTTTAACAACGTCAATAACAGACATACGAGATCCCGAACGATGTAGTACCTCGTAACTCGCTCCAACGACTTTAGTTCTAAGTATGGAGCTGGTACCTATATTGTTTTCTATTGCCTTATGAACAATCTCATAGACTATTTGTTGGACATTCTTAGGTACTCCTTGGGGGTCGAGTTTAGCAAAAGTCGTTGTAATGTGAGGAGCTATTCGATCGGTATTCAAATCTATATCGATCTTATCGTCATCATGTAGAGAACGTATAAAGACATTTCCACGACATATGCTTTTATCGTTTAGTTGCATAAAACGAGCGACCTCTCCTTTAGATCTAATGAACCCACATTGTATACATGCTTGATAAAGTATAGCAGCTAAAATAGTTCGTTTCGCATAGCTACGTTTGATACAAACTTTCTGTACTTGAATGAATGCATCGGCTACGATTACTAATACATTTGTGGGGAACGAGAGGTCGTAATTTTGTTTATAAATAGTGTTGTATGCCTTTAGTTCTCGCATTATCGTTCGTAGTTGCAATTCTTTGTTATCGCTTTGCTTTGGGATTGTGCGGTCTAGATCATGTTGATACCTAAAGCTATCCGGCCCTACTATGCGTAACCTAGTAGTAAGATTGGTAGTTGTTTCTTCACATGATTCAGTCTCGGAAATAAGACCACAGGTGGTACATATGAATTCCGTTCTTTGCATTTCCATCGGGCATAGACATTCGGAACATGTTTCACCAGTGTTAATATGTAACCGTGGTTTGATATGTAGGCTTGCACAAATTTCTGAACCAAGTAATCTAATAAGATCATCCATACTAGTTGTATACCATGTGCCTGTCAATTGTCCAATTGTTTGTTCGTTTTTAAAAAAAAAGAAAAAAATGAAGAGAGGTCGCATAACAATTTCTCTTCATTCTTTTTTTTTTTTCGTATCGTGATTTCTACTTATCCTCCGATCCTACCACATTTAGATCTTTCTCACTGATGGAGAGGTCATCCAATGCATTATCGAGATCGTGAATGTCCACTACATTTAGATCTTTCTCCGATTCTACTACATTTGAACACGTGATATTCGCCGACTCGTTAGCTCGTTTCTTATCAAGGTTCTTCTTATTGCGAATGGTACGGCGTTGAGGTGCACCACATTTTGCACAAAGTTCGTGAATAGTACGACAGCCTCGACCATACGTCAAACATGGAACGAATATAGCACATCCTCTTCCTATCTGGAAGTTAATTATGTTGAGAGCAATACTCTGACGTCTTTGAACACTTACTTATACATTTCGTGGTCTTTCCTCGCATCAACCAATCACAAGTTCTTGTCTCAATCATCGTGCAATATACCTATATATGTTATATATCTAATTGGTATCTTAGTTGTGACGTCTACGTTGAGGTTCTTCAATTATACGCACTTGTCTAATCTGTGTGGTATTAGTACGTACTAAGATAACAGCATACGTTAATATCGTGAAGTAGAGAATGTATGTTAGTACCATGGATGGATATACTGTAAACTAATCATTCCTTTAATAGGTGTTAAAATGTAAAAAATACAACGAAAAAAATAGTACAACAAAACTGCTCCAATCCGGAAAAAAGCGGTAGAAACCGACGGGCTCTATCTCCACTTCGCTGCTATCTTGGAGACATTCGAACCACACCAAACAAGAAGAAGGACAGACTTGCCACCATATCTATCTGCCAAGACTAGCCAGACGTTGGAATGCTGGACTATCTGGCCAAGGCAACACAAGGCCATCCTCGTTGCACAACGAAGGAGTCTCGAAGTCTACATCTCGCACAAGATACAATGGACCGAGAGCAAGAGAATCGCATAGTGCTTTCCCAACATTTTCTATTCCAACATCTTCCATACCTACATAGCACAAAATACCTTCCCCCTTTGTTGGCGATGCGAGATATGCCTCCAAAGACATCTGGGTCGCACCAGAAGACACTGCCGTAGCCATGGCTTCCTTCCAGGCCCGTATTGGATAGAACATTGGCCACTTTCCCCAAGAACCGTACATTCGTAGAATATCCATACTTTGTTCGAATAAATGTTAATATATGCAGTACCATGGATGGATATACTGTAAACTAATCATTCCTTTAATAGGTGTTAAAATGTAAAAAATACAACGAAAAAAATAGTACAACAAAACTGCTCCAATCCGGAAAAAAGCGGTAGAAACCGATCTATTAATATAATGTATAAATACAATAAATGAACTATAGTAGAATCTCAAATGCCGTGTTCTGGCGCACATTCCTGAAATTCATAAAATTCCTAAGACCAATTAGTAAAATTGTTGTATTTTCGTTGTTTTTTTCATCTAATGGACCCCGAACGAAGTGAGGATAGTCCATTAGATGAAAAAAAAAAAAAAAAAAAAACATTTACTAATTGGTCTTAGGAATTTGAGGAATTTCAGGAATGTGCGCCAGAACCCGCATTTGATATACTACTTATGGCAAAATATTCCCGGCCTACGAATTTGTTAGTAGTCTAGAACATAAACAAGAATGTTCTAGCCCAAGTAACTTCATGTTCCAAAGTTTTGTGGAGGTACGAGTGATTATTTTTTCCTTTAGGCAATTCTTAGGGAATGAAAATGTGTTGTTCTGACTCTATTGATCAGACGAATTGGGACGTACGAATATTTTAGGGGAAACCTTTTAGTCTCTCTTTTCTTCTATAATTTTCTAGGGATTTAAAACAAATTTTCTAGCCAGTATTTCAGAAAACAATTTTCTAGGGACAATTTTTTCAAATCCGAAAGTTTTAGGCTAACTTACTCTCCCGAACAGCTTTTTAACCGAAAACTTCGCTGGGTGCCCTTGAATAAATCAAATGAGTGAAATCGCTCTAAAAATGGCATTAAAGTAAACTAAACGTAATAATACTTATAGTGCAAGTGTAGTTGAAATTAAAGAAATGACAAGTAATGGTCATCAAGAGTTTATCGTCTCTTTAGATGGGCAGGTGAGCTCATTGTACGTATTTTTGAGAGCGCTAGTGTCTGAAATTGTGTTATGTTAGATGCAAGGACCACTGGCTCAGTAAGTTTGTTCCAAATACGAATGGCTCGAACAAAAGGAGAGTAGCTGTAAGCAAGTACATTTACATGATCTAGATGACTGTTTTACACATAATGGCAACTCTGATCTATGTCAGCTAAACCATTCCTAATTTTATAGAATATAGATACTTGATATAATAGTAGCCTCCTGTTCTCTAGAGAGTCCCACCCGAGGTCATAAACTAGGTCTTGAGAGTTTGTTAACCGACTGTAATCGGATCTCACAAAGCGTGCCGCTCTCTTTTGGACTTGCTCGATTTTTTGTACATCTCTGTCCGTATAGGGATTCCAAGCACTGGAGGCATACTCCACATTGTTAGAAATCGATACCACGCGTGCGCATTAGGCATCAAATTACGACCGTAAATAGACATTGTATTGCTCAGAATTTTACAGTACTTTGTATGGAAGTTTGTGTGTGGAGTCCAATTGTGAAACAGAATTACAATAAACCTTCAACAGTATCGTTTGCATCGTATTTTCTAGCATGTTATTGACTGTAAAATTGCATGTAATCGAGTTGAAGCGAATAATTCTGGCTCCCTGAGCTTATCAGAATTAATGCACTAACCGTGTGTTTTGGCCTCCATGTTCACTGTAATTTCCTTCATTTTAGCCACACTGATGGTTGCTTTGATCAACTTAGGAGAATAAGCATAAGCGTTTCCTAATTTGAAACGATGGAAGTAGCTTAAATGTCATTTTATCACACATGTACAATTATAGGCAAATGTGACTTAGTATTTACCGACAGCTTCCCAGTGAGGTTAAATTTGAGTGATTTTTAGGTATCTGTACACTAATACCACAGCTCGAAAAACCATCAAAACGAAACCCGTACGGCCGTCGACTTCTACTTCGCCATATTGCCATTGATATAGCCTGTAAGAACCTGGTAACTAGTTTATTCGTAAGTCAGTGTGATTGGTTGAATCTGACTTTTAAGTTTTGTCTTGGCGGTGGCGAGAATATAAAAAAAAAAGGAAAAAAGATATCGAGTGTGTTCCCGGTAAATATCGATAAAATTGTCATTCTTCAGCTAGCTCATTCCATGATGTCAGAACTTCTGCAATACTTGCCAGAATATGTAGTGAATGAGAAATAGAGATTTATGATTGACAGGCGCTATTGCACAATGGAATAAATTTCTGACAATATATGGTTGGGGCCTAACCAGTGTTTGATAGGCCTTCTCTTTTACCTCAGGGGTACAGACTCATAGTGTGCCGTATAATTCCCAGTGTTTTGTTACCTTTCAGCTTGACACCTTTTCAGTATGTTCTCTCCAACTGAGGTCAGAGGTCTGCCTCACACCAAGATAGTCTTGGGAGGAGACTTGCTCTAGGGCACTATTCCCTCCATATATAGTATTGCAGGCACAGTGGTCAGCACGCTTATTTGTGATAGGAAGGTAGTAGCACTTCTTGTGATTGAACTCCATTTGCCAACGTGTAGACCATTTCACTAGTTTGTTGAGGTCGTCTTGAAGGATTTTATGGTCCTCTGATAACTTAATTTGACGATAGATTACAGTGTCGTCTGCAAAAAGCTTTATTATTTGATTCGATACAACCCACCCCTTCAGTTGTATTATTTAATTTCTATTGGTCACTCCTCCCTTTCTATTTTTGATTCACAAGCCTACAGAGTACTCCTTGCCTCCAATGTGTTTCCCTTTCCCTCGCTGGCATGTTTACTTCAAACTTTATTCACGGTATTCATACTTCAATGTGTTTCCTTTACTTTCGCGGCAAAGTTTTGTAGATTTTACATGTGAGTTTCACGGTGAAAAATCTTAGTTCATTTCCTCAAGCATGTTAAGGCATGGTTTTTGAGCAGTTCTGATAAAACATTCAAAATTCGCTATCTTTGTCATTTATGTATGAAATACCCCATAACTTTGGAATAATACGGTAATCATGTGTCTTAACATTTAAGGATCGGTATTTTTTTGTTTTGAAGGTCACGTGACCTTAAGGCTGATAAAACAAAGACTGATCAAAATGGGGTGGCGGAAGTTATTGTTTTGTTTCAGATTTTCGGTTCGAAATGTTAAGCTTGTTATGGGAAATGAGACTGTGTCCGGAATGGTTAACTTTTTATCACTGAAGAGGATATAAATGGCGAAAAATGCTTCCAAGAATAGGTCACGTGACCTGTTTTCTATATTTTCGCCTTAACAGTCTATCAGGGTCAACCATTCCGAACTGATGTTTAAAGTCAACCACAAGTGTAATCAGATAAACACAAAATCCTTACTTAAAACATACAATGTACCACCCCGTTTTGGGTTTAATTTTCAACTTTTTGTGATCACGTGGTTGATCACGTGATAGACATTTTACCAAAATTTTATATTTGGACGACTAAAAACTCTGAGATTAGTTATAACTACCATTGTTCTAGGATTGGAGCAAATTCAATTCAACAAAATAGCCGTAGCCTCGTTTTCATGTTCAGACCATGCCTTAACATGCTTGAGTCGGTTCGATTTGAGTTCCACTTTGAGAGGAGTTCATTGAATAACTGCACTTATTCACCATTACTCGTATGTAAAACAATAACAACATAGTACTCCAAAACTTGCTCTTAAATCATTCATGATACTCTCTAGGTCTTAAATACATCGAATGCATTCCAATAACAGCCCTGAACTGCTATAGTGAATAAGATCCCATATTGATTCAGTTTGGACACGTACCTTCGGCTTCGTCAGTTCACTTCACTTGAATGTCAGCTTCTGGTTCAGCAATAGCTTGTCTCGTTTACAGAGTTTGACAACAGTTTTGTATATATTACCTTATATTCATTTATATTTCTGTGTACATGTATTTCTTTATAAGCTATTCAAGTTTGCTTTTACACCTGGCAATACAACAGTGAAAGTGAAACTCTCAGCACAACTCAACAAGACTCGATTCAAAACAGCTCTCAAAGATATTCTAAGGCTGTGTATGCAAATGTCAGTTTGACAAGAACACAAACATCGAAAGCAAAGCAGGACAAAATTCTCACCGATTATTTTTCCGCGAAGTCAAAGCACTTTCACTCTCGAAGGAAGGTGCCGAAGGCCGCGTTGTCAAGTCATATATCCCATGATTTAGTTATTAAGTTTTTAGCACACCGGCGGGGTCCCTCGGGCTTTCCGTTAAAATTATATTTTTATTCGGGAAACAACGAAGAGCCAACACATCAAAACATTTTACTTGCAATAAAACTAATGTTCCGTTGTCGAATATAATAATAATAATAATACTTTATTAATCACTCCAAAAACGGCTTTTCAGTAATTAATTACAAATTAATACTTAATACTTAAAATACGAATATCATAATATATGTATATATAAAAAAATATGAAACTGTCCTAATAACAATGATATAATATAAATATACGAATATAAAGATATGCCTAAGTACACCAACATTCCTCTAGGAGCATACTCTTAAAATCAACTTTAAAATTCTTGATATTATCGATATCCTAATGCTGTCCGGCAGCTCGTTCCATAGTCTGAATAGAAACGAACGCTGGCCAGCAGCAGATCTATAGAGCGGGACGTCTAACATATTGTGGTGTCTTGTGTTACGACTATGTACTTGCGATCTCAATGTAAATCTGCTGCTTACATATTAGAGAGCTAAGCCCTTCAGACATTTAAAAGTAAAAACAGCTTCGATCCTAAGGTCGCAGCATGTGCCTTACCTGCAGCCAGTGAAGCTGCTGCAAAGCTAGCGTTATGTGATCATATTTCCTCGTGCCGGTTATAATGCGCGGCAAAGTTCTGAACGCTCTGGATTCTTGGTGGTATTTGCCCAGACAGAGGAGCAATAATATAGCTTACTAAAGATCGACCAGAGCGTTTATTATGGTTATTAAAGTGTGGCTATCTAAGATATACTTAACACGGTTGATTTGGCAAAGACTAGCTGTACATTTAGAAACTACCTGAGTGACATGTTCATCGTAACTCCAACGAGAGTCCATTACAACCCCTAAATCTCTGGCCAAGGGTGTCAGCGATATTTTCTTGCCAAGAACGGTTACGTGAAAGTCCTCTGGTACCCGTTTCAGCATCTGTGGTGTTCCCAACAAAAGAAGCTTTGTCTTATCAGGGTTGATAAGTAAACTATTTGAGCAACACTAGGCAACGATCATCCTTCCGACTTCCTCGTCCTTGACTGGAAACGACAAGTAGAGCTTTGAGTCGTCCACATACGACTCAAAGGAGAACACGTCGGGTATGCAGGGTAGATCATTTATGGATACGTTAAATAACGCCGGCCCAACGATAGAACTATGGGGCACGCCGTTTGCTACCATGCGAGCATTTGATAATTTACTACCAATACGCACTGATTGGCTCCTATCTGATAAGTAGCTTCTAAACCATTCTACTGCATCTTTGGATACGCCTAATGCACGTAGTTTTCCAAGGAGGATTGAATGCTCAATGCTATCGAAAGTTTTGGACAGATCCATTAGGACCAAAGCAGTCACATCCTTACGATCCATGGCGTCTAGGATCATGTCCGACATAAATATGTTTAGCGTTTCTGAGGAATCAAACGTTTTATTCCCGCTTTAATGCTCCGTCATGCGCTTTCTCCGAGTCATGTGATCGGATAGTTGGTTGAGAGCTACGCGCTCACAAACTTTGGAGGCCGCAGGCAACAAGGGCACAGGACGATTATCACTCGCTGTCTCATAGTCTCCTTCCTTCAGAAGCGGGACGTCTTTCGACTCTTTTCAAGCTGATGGAAACATAGAAGTCAATAGGAGGGTCTGAATGGGTTAACTGATTACTTTATGGGTTGCCTAAAAGCCTAATCCAAAAGCTTCAGCGCGTTCAGAACTGCACGGCTCGGCTTGTTACTCGCAATTCTAAATTTAGCCATATAACGCCAGTCCTTAAAGATCTACACTGGCTGCCAGTAGAGAAACGAATAATTTTTAAACTTCTTCTCATTACCTATAAGGCTCTCAATGGCTTAGCGCCATCATATATTAATGATATGCTTCATACTTATGTGCCCAATCGCAACTTAAGGTCTGCTAGAAAGTACCTATTAATTGTTCCACCCTCAAATCTGAGGACATACGGGGACAGATCTTTTTCCGTTGCTGCCCCAAAACTTTGGAATGGTCTTCCACTGGACCTTAGATGTAGTTCTACTGTAAATATTTTTAAATCTCATCTAAAGACTCATATTTTTAGGGAAACGTATTTGTAAATATTTTTTCTTTTGTTTTTAATGTATTTTAACGATCTTTGTATTTAGTTTTTAATTTTTCAACATTGTAAAGCGCCATAGAGCATTTAATGGATATGGCGCTATATAAGTACACTATTATTATTATTATTATTATTATTACTGACAAACGGCCTTATTTTAATAAAAATAACTGACATCTGACAAATGACGATTTTTTACTGACGACTGACAAATTTGGTTTTTGTGGGTCAAACATTGTAAATTTTCTCTAGTAATGATTAACTAGGGATAACTGACAACTGACAAATGGCCAAACTTTTAACTGACAACTGACATGTAGACCCCCCCATTCAGACCCTCCAATAGAACAGTTTACAATCTCAGTCAGAACAGGAAGGATGGCTGGTAGAGAGTCTTTAATCACAGCCATTGGAACCTTGTCCCTTCCTGGTGCTTTATTAGTCGGAAACGAATGCACAATTTTACGAATTTCAGCAGACATGAACAACTGCAAGTGGTAATAATTGTACTGATGGTAGGTTATATTCTAACGAAATAATAATTAAATAAACAAAGATCTTTATTCTACAATTGCGCATGCACAATGGTCGCCTAAAAATGGCACTACAGCTAGCTAGACCTGACACAGAAAGGTGCTCGTACTAGAATGCAGTCACGGACAGCTGTTTCATCCTCATTTGGACTCGTCAGCATGACATAGCAAGCAAAATGAGCTTCGGTGAGAACCTACTGCTCATAAGGCCACCAGTACCCTAGTGGGGAGCTCAGAGAATAAGCTTGGTTATCCGGTGTCACACAAAGAGATGCGTGCATGTGGCAAAGCCGCAAAGGGTCAGAATTTCTCGCAAAACTCAACCTTTAATGTGTCAGTACCAAAGATAGAGCCTTAATAAACGCTGGCCAGACCAGCTTAATAAAATGATGACAAAACATGCAGGAATAGTCAGATCCGAAGAAGACCTACGGTGCAAAAATGTATAAGAAAACTAGACTGCTAAGCAAATGCCGTATACAAAAATCCTGCAAAAACAAAAAGGTGTGGAGCTAACCACTCAGCCAAAATATAAAATTATGACGACAATAACTAGTCCGAAGACTACAGCAAAGCTGATACGGTGTGATACTCTAACAATAATTTCAAAATTTTGGCGAGACAGAGCTGAAGCCATCGCGTTGCCGACCGAATTGACCAAATATTCCCACGTAAGCTATGTCCAGAAGCTATGTCCAGAAGCTATGTATTTTAAAGGTTAGCTATTGAAATATCCAAAAGAGTGGTGAATTTCTTCTCTGTTGTGGTGACTACGAAAAGCACGCTGACTTCTCACCGTCGTGGACTCGCTATGGTACAATGAAACCAACACGAGTGTCTCGTTCTAGCCCTTTATTGGTGCCCATCCGTAGTTGTAGACCGTACGTAGTCGTATCTTAAAGTCCCTAATGCAGTCGTTCTAGTACAAGCACCTTTTGGACTGCATTCTAGTACGAGTACCTTTTTGTGTCACGTCTAGCTAGCCGTAGTGTCATTTTTAGAGTATCACACCGTATTAGCTTTGCTGTAGTCTTCGGAGTAGTTGTTGCCGTCATAATTTTATATTTTGGCTGGTTAGGTCCACACCTCGGTCCGGTATTTTTGCAGGATTTTTGTATACGGTACTTGCTTATCAGTCTAGCCTTATGAGCAATTAGCCCTTACGTTTTTTTTAGTTAAGTGAGATTCGAATACTAACATAATTGCTATTTCTAACTTACGTTTCAAAGGGGTGAAACTGAACAGCCCACCATATCATGGTCCTCTTTTTATTCCGGAGAAATGGAGGAGCGGCCCCTCACAAGCAGGACGGTCCCTGGTCATGGGTTGTCCTTGTCTCTGTGTTTATTACCATTTGGTTGTGTGGAGGTGTTGGTACCGTATTTGGAGTTTTTCTTCCGGTTTTCGTAGAGGACTTCAACGAAACCAGAGATACAGTGGGTAAGTAGCTGTAGCTGCATTATACAATAAGCTCTGATGCCGTTACTTTATTCAGCACACTTGATTTGGTTACCCGGTTATATATTTACGTGAAAAATAGAGAATAACAGCGTTTGATTTTCACTGGTTTCCTTTTCCTTGTATTGTTACTGCTGTAATCTGTCGAGCAAGGACTTAACAGGTGATTTAAGGTCGGTACACACGACCCTCGTCTGATCTAGGAAAAATCTTGTCGTGGGGACAATATTTTGTCCCCGAGACTTGTCTCTTCAAATCAAACTGGTTTGAATTGAGGGGACAATCCCGGAGACAAAATGTGATTGTCCCCTCGTGTGAACTGTTCACGCAACATGTCCCTAGGACAAAATGAAAATAAACCAATCGTAAAGCGTCATTTTACTTTCCCACAAGCCCTTACGAACTCTATTTCAAGATGGCGTCTGCTGAAAGCACAATGTCCCTGCAACACGTCCCCTCGTCTGAACACAACAAGGGATTTGTCCCCGGGACATGTCCCTTGGACTCGTCCCTTCGTGTGTGCCGACCGTTAAGGCGCCTTGAGGAAATATCATCTATAGATACGTATACCTCAACCATATATCATTTTAAAGCTTATAAAACTGGCTACAAGAATATATAACAAGTTTTGAGTTATTTGAAATCACGAATGTTCCGCCATCCCGTTTCTCCGATCTAGTGAGATAGTTTTCAGAAGCTCCAGCGCCGAAAATATTTAATTTAAGGTTTTTAAATGTTTGCTTTACATCATTTCGGAGGAATTGTATTGCAAAACTAGCTGTGTCGGGGAATATCAGATTTCGATTTAGTTCAAAAGTTATAATGCTTTACGTGAAAAGGCGAAAACATAATATGAGTAGATACACGGCAAAGGCCATCAATAGCTCTGTTTTAGAATTCCCCAATTCCCCGACACGGTTTTGTGCTGAGATATCAATTGACATTTTGTGCAAATTTCAGACAAATGGAATAAATTCGTCTTGAGCTTGAAAAAACTCTATTTTGGATGAAATCGGAAGCGCAGAAAAGAGCAATTAGCGATCTCTTGAACAATCATTCTGACAAAATTCTGACAAGTCGACGCACACCGAACATTTTATTGTTATTCGCTCGGTTATTCGCTCAGTTGTTCGTAGTTTTCTTCTTGCATTAACGGCTATTGCTGAAAACGTGAAAGACTAAAAGGCCTCGAAAGCGAAATGGAACATCTACAAAAAGCAAAGAAAGGTCCGAAAGGGGAGGGGCAGGGGAGGGGGCGGGGTACTCCTAGAAATTTAGGATAGAGGTATGCCTCCCTTACCATATTTAAGAGTAAAAAAGAGTAAATTTCCGGTTAGCTCAGTGGTTAGGCAGGAGGTCTGTTATGCGGGAGGTCACGGGTTCAAACCCCGGCCGGACCAACACTCAGTAGTAGAAGTAGAAGGTGCTGCCTTTGTGAAACAATCTCGTTCTCGAACTGCAAATGGGTAGACGGCTTCACGTCTTCTCGGATAAGGACTTTAAATCGTAGGTCTTCCGTCGGCCTCAAGTTTACCAGTCTTTCAAGACTGTTACGAGTTACCGACGTTAAATAAGGTGGCTTTACCTTTACCTTTCCAAGGCTTGAAATTAAAGTGCATATGAGCCCTAGCCAGTTATCTTTGATATCGATTGTACATGAAGTGGATAGTCCAACGGTAGAATATTTCTTGATTTGGGTGTTGCGTCTACGAGACATAAAGGTGTATATTTCCAATATGCTGATGATGTGATGTCATCACCGACATTTGCTGAATTTCTTTGTGCTTGTGAATTAATTATTTTCTAATAGAGGTAATCGGCTAACGCTGTTGCCACCCAATTTAGATCATGTGATGTAAACAGATGCTACTCTGGGGAATGATTCCTTTTTCATTCTAATCATAATGCAGTCATACCTATCTGAATATAATTATTTTTCAAAGAGACAATTCTCCAGAGTAATGTGTGTTTACATCACATGATCTGAATTGGGTGACAACAGAGTTAACCGATTACCTATATTTAGAATTGTTTTGGTAAAATCACTTTGATAAGCTTCAAATATAGCTTTGAATTTAAAAATAGGTAATTTGTCTCTACCAGCATGCTTTTGTATAATAAGTGATGTCGGTGATGACATCATATCATTAGCATATTGGAAATATAAACCTTCATATCTCGTAGACGCAACACCCAAATCAAGAAATATTCTACCGTTGGATTATTCACTTCATGTACAATCGATATCAAAGATAACTGGCTAGATAACATTTGCACTTTAAAATATGAGAGCCTATTTAAGGGACAAGTGAATTTATTGAACAGATCGTTTTTATTTCTCTCAGTATGTGGGTAGTATCATACAACACTTGAACTCTGAATACTTCATTGTTTTTTATAATGTAATTAAATTGTTTTGGTGTCGTAATGATTTTGAAAATAATAGTCGGCATGATGACTGAATTCTGATTGGCTTACGAGCAGGGTATTTTTTCTTAATCAAGGACCTGATTACTATGGTGTTCCATTCCCGCCAAAAATCGAAGTTGACACTCAACATCCAACTTTAGTGATCAACATCGCATTTTGTAATGTCAACATTGATATTCGCGATGATCAACTTCAAACTTTCAAACACAATATCGAATCGACATGAATCAACTTCCAACATGAGTGTTCAACATTGAACTTTCTGTCGCTGCTACAGAGTTTTCAATTTCGACTTTGAACATTTCAACGCTACGGTGGCCGGTATGAACAAAACACGATAACAAAAGCTACAACACGATAACAAAAGCCACAACACGAAAACAAAAGCCACAACACGAAAACAAAAGCCACAACGCAAAAACAAAAGCCACAACGCAAAATCAAAAGCCACAACGCAAAAACAAAAGCCACAACGCAAAAACAAAAGCCACAACGCAAAAACAAAAGTCACAACGCAAAAAACAAAACCCACAACGCAAAAACAAAACCCACAACGCAAAAACAAAAGTCACAACGCAAAAACAAAAGCCACAACACGAAAACAAAAGCCACAACGCAAAAACAAAAGCCACAACGCAAAAACAAAAGCCACAACGCAAAAACAAAAGCCACAACGCAAAAACAAAAGCCACAACGCAAAAACAAAAGTCACAACGCAAAAAACAAAACCCACAACGCAAAAACAAAACCCACAACGCAAAAACAAAACCCACAACGCAAAAACAAAACCCACAACGCAAAAACAAAAGCCACAACGCAAAAACAAAAGCCACAACGCAAAAACAAAAGCCACAACGCAAAAACAAAACCCACAACGCAAAAACAAAAGTCACAACGCAAAAAACAAAACCCACAACGCAAAAACAAAACCCACAACGCAAAAACAAAACCCACAACGCAAAAACAAAAGCCACAACGCAAAAACAAAAGCCACAACGCAAAAACAAAACCCACAACGCAAAAACAAAAGCCACAACGCAAAAACAAAAGTCACAACGCAAAAAACAAAACCCACAACGCAAAAACAAAACCCACAACGCAAAAACAAAACCCACAACAGTAGTATGAGAGGCACCGAATTATCCTGTTTTTTGCGGCGCTATGCTAATTTTTGCGGCGCTATTTTTTAAGGCGCTATGCTAATTTTTAAGGCGCGTTCTCATTAAATCAATGACGTCACGGTTCTATTGTCTTGGACTCATGAATAAAATGTGGCGCTCTCTTGAATAAAATGTGGCGCTATGCTAATTTTTGTGGCGCTCATGAATAAAGTGTGACGCTCTCATGAATAAAATGTGGCGCTCTCATTATCTATTGTTCCTTTGGATGAGGTCATCGATCTATTCGGGCATGTTTGGGCAAAGCCTATTGTTTGGGATCGTCTGTAAAACCAGGAACCGTCGGCCCTGAATACATCCAAGAAATTGAGTAGCAACAAGATCGATCGACCCTGAAACCATTCGAAGTTGAATAAAAATAAATAAAACATACCTCGCAATATCTAAACCCCTTTGTAGTGTAAATAGTAAGAACAAACTACTCGTGATAGGCTCTAAACTGTCTTTATTATTTTCCTTTACTGTTAAAGTGCCCCTACGATCAAATTTTGACATATCAATGTTTTTGCATATTCATAAAGTAGAGTTCATATATTATTACCAGTTCAAATTGTTTTTCGATACAACGACAGGAAGTCTTATTTTTTTATCTCCGAATATTGAATCTACACGTCCGCCATTACTGGAAGCCGTGCCCTTTGTTCAGCTCTAAACAAAGGTTTATTCACCGGAAATGATGTCATACACTTAACGCTCGCCTGCAGAACACAACGCCTGGAGGCATATTTCTACTAAAAACGTCTTCACGTACATAAGAAGAAAGTTATATTTATCTTTGCGAGGTTGGCTACTTTTTTATGCACGCTATTTCGCGCCACGAGGTTGTCTGTTAAGTGTATGACATCACTTCCGGTGAATAAACCTTTGTTTAAAGCTGAACAAAGGGCACGGCTTCCAGCAATGGCGGACAGGATTTTACCGGTAAACTCTCCTAAAATTTGTGGTTTAAGATACCCATTTGGGAATATTTTTTACTATTTCGGATATTTCTAATACTGATTGACCTACAGACACTGAAAAAGTGGCAAATCGAAATGGTAAATTTTCGTCGTAGTGGCACTTTAATAACTCGGAAGATAATTGTATACAAAATCCACTATGATTCATTAGAGAAATTTTGCTATTATCCTTAGGGATTAACGATAACTGAAGAGCCTATTGTTTGGAGGAAAACTCTTGTGATGCAAATTCTTCTCTAAAACTGAACTAAATTACCATACGAATATAAACAAACCACCAGATAATTAAACAAAGTTTATTCAATCTCAAAAACACCAATTTTAAAAACAGTTCGTTTTCCTTATCCTCGCGGAGTTGATAACTTTCTTATTTCTCAATTCTTGGGTTGATATAATATACCATGTTACAAGATTACACTGATTTATGTTTCGTTGATTTTTTCTTGTTGACAAATGCTACAGACAGTTGTGTTTTTACCGAGGAGAGGAAAATTAATGACCTAGGTAGTCTGGTCTAGTCTAAAAACTCTACTTTAGCTATCATTTTCTAGTCTAGAAATTGTATTATTTTCTAGTCTAGCCGTTCTAGACTACAAAGTATCTAGTCTATAAACTCTAGAAAGTCTAGCTAAACTAGACACAACACTCACAACGCCCGCTGACGCCCGTCAACGCCCGCCGCCCGTCAACGCCCGCTGACGCCCGTCAACGCCCGTCAACGCCCGTCAACGCCCGTCAACGCCCGTCAACGCCCGCTGACGCCCGTCAACGCCCGTGTTAAGGTTGTGACTTTATCAAATATGTCAAAGTGTCAAGAATATATCTCACAAGCACAAAGAGACAAAGAGATATACCACCCCCTCTTGATTTGTGGCAGCTATATTGGAGACCCATGCCTTAACACCCCTGAGCATGCTGCATAACGCATAACGGTATCTCGGTATACTCTTGTATTATGGCGAGTTCCGAGACATCGTGTCATCGCGCAGTAACCCATCAAAGGTCCAGGTCCATTTTATTCTGCATTGATAGCTCGCCTAATATCATGAACCACGGTTTGCATGGTTTCCTCTTCTTTTTAGGGACAATTTATGGTTTACAAGGTATCTCAATATTAACACCGTGATAGACATAAAGAAACGTCACCATAGCAGAATGTTTGAGGTCTCGAACGTTGCCCGTGTAAATATTTATAGATATATATACTTAAACTTGCTAACGTGTAGCCAATACTCCAGTAGGCACGTATACAATCTTCAAGCGTAGCGAAGTCACACAGAAAAGGGCATGCGGGCAAAGTATTTACCGAACCAAACCGATATAACACGATCGCGAGAAAAAACAAGATCATACAAGCGGCCATCTTGGCACATTCCCCGAAAAGAACATAGGAACGAGGTTGAGCCAAGTGACCATGCCTTGTCTGCGTTTTGAGTTTTGTTTTTGCGTTGTAGGTTTTGTTTTTGCGTTGTAGGTTTTGTTTTTGCGTTGTGACTTTTGTTTTTGCGTTGTGACTTTTGTTTTTGCGTTGTACTTGTGGGTTTTGTTTTTGCGTTGTGGGTTTTGTTTTTGCGTTGTGACTTTTGTTTTTGCGTTGTGACTTTTGTTTTAATTTTGCGTTGCGAGTTTTGTTTTTGCGTTGTGGGTTTTGTTTTTGCGTTGTGGGTTTTGTTTTTGCGTTGTGACTTTTGTTTTTGCGTTGTGACTTTTGTTTTTGCGTTGTGGCTTTTGTTTTTGCGTTGTGGCTTTTGTTTTTTGCGTTGTGGCTTTTGATTTTGCAGTGTGGCTTTTGTTTTCGTGTTGTGGCTTTTGTTTTCGTGTTGTAGCTTTTGTAATCGTGTTGTGGCTTTCGTTTTCGTGTTGTGGTATTTGTTTTAGTGTTTTGGCTTTTGTTTTCGTGCTGTGGCTTTTGTTATCGTGTTTTGTCCATACCGGCCACCGTACAACGCAATATCCAACAGCACGCATGAACTCCACTTTCGAGTTCAACACCGGAATATCGATATGAGTAAATTATCATAATTTGGATCAATTCACGTTCTGGGTTGTCACGAGAGTCGTCATAATTTTATCACATTTCGACAATCAACACTGTAACGCAACGGTTCTCTACAATCATACATTGTAACGCAATGTTGACTTCGTATCTCAATGTTGACTTCGTATCTCAATGTTGAATGTTGCGTTCCCAATCGGTGTACAAAATCCGCCAAAAAGTATCGTATGTCAAGGATTACGTCATTGTAACAAAAGTAACTCTTCCGGGGAGGGCCAGGGGTGGTATATGCGGTCACGTGGTTTGCACATTTGTCGGTATTAGAGTCAGATCAAGAGACCCTTGACTACATCAATCGGAACTTATAAATCTCCTTCGAATCTGGAACTGGTACCGTACTGGTACTCAGCTTTAAATACGCTTTATAATATTCTAGTCTTATTCTGTATGTTCGTCGAGTCGCAGATCATAGTTTATCAATATCTAGAACAAAACATTAGCAAATAATGGGCCGTAGTATATCTTAGCTTATAACTTTGATCATGCAGACTGTTACGCCTTTTCCATCGATTCACATATGCTTTCAAGCAAGTTTTATGTTTATTACAACTCTGAGTTCGATCACCATTGTGTTATTACCCGTCCGGCGTTTTCGTTGAAGTGCGACCTGAAAGTTTCAAGGGTCTTTCAAGTCTCGTTTAGAAAATTGTATTTAGCTGACCGTCAATCCAGCAAACGCGGAGTCTAGTCTAGAGTCCTAGACTTAAGGGTGCCTTTACCAATTGTTTTGGGCCGTTGCTAAGTAGAATTTAAAACGCCATAAAACGCCAACAATTTGAGTAAAATAATTAATAAATCACTCAGGAACTCCTGGGAGACGGACCTTTTTATTTTGAAGACGTCATTGTATGACGTCATTATTACGTCATCAAGGCAGAAAAATTCAATCAACTCATGATTGCTTTGGGATAGTGCTTTCATATTTGCATATATTATTGGTCTGGGTTAGGCACAAAAGGTGTAGCATGCGTTTTACGATATACCGAAAATTGATCGTTTTACAATTTTTTCCCGTGAATTTTAACAGTAAGATGGTCATAACTTCCGTGTTTTAATTTTTTTCGCTAAACCCATGCTTGGCTCTGTGCAATGCGACTTCAGGACAATTTTTATGTGAAAAAGGATTGACTTTTCTTTGTTTCACGAACTCAGTTTCATTTTTTGTGAAACCGGAAGTATAATATTGTTACCAGGGCCCACGGGGCGCGGCCGCGTTTGGGTGGTTACAAAGCAATTATCTTTACATACATGGATTCTCGTGTACCGATGGAATTTGCGAGGGCAAAGCTAACTTGGAAAGGCATTGGACAAGAAAATGAAATCAGTGAAATTGAAACAGAGCTGCATTATCAGACATCTAATTCCAGTGGTTTATTCACGCAAAGAAGTCGATTTGCACCATAATCAGTCACATGTCTAACCGCCTTCCGTTGTAATAAGCGCCGGTCTGTCGAGCGGGAGGTTGCAGATTCAAACCCCGGCCGGACCAACGCTCAGGGTCTTAAAATAACTGAGTAGAAGGTGTTGCCTTTACATAATACAGTAAACGGTTAGACCTTCACGTCTTCTCGGATAAGGACGTATAAAATCGTAGGACTAGTGACGTGTCCCCAATTAGCTGCAAATCTAAATTATAATACATTGACACTAAAATAAAGTCACTCACTTTTATACTTTACGTCGCGTCGAGGAGAAACAACCCGATTCAACTTACGGTAAGCTCACATCAAAATCTGACTCAGTTTTCTATCCTATAGCAATCAAAAACACTGCTAAATATGTCAATTCTAGAGGAATATCTTGCTATAATGTGTAATATCATTCGCACATGTTCGTAATCCTTATAATATTCTCCATTGATCAATAAAGAAATAATTACAAAATTCGGCAAGTAGGCCTTAGGCTTTGTTCGCCCTAAAGGAATGGTCGCAAGTTAATAGGAACTTGCCATCGTTCGTTTCCGTATTTATGTTTAACTTTCGCATTTTTCACAGACATTTCCGGCCTTATAAATAGTTGTCGAATTGTTCAAGCAAGCAACCGTAAACTGCGACAATCTACGTTCTACGTTGTATCGGTCTTTGCTTCTTTATAGTTAGAAATAGTGTCCAGGGTATCAGAACACTCTGGTATCAGAATATATGAAAACGTTTTGGTCATTATTAACCGATTACTTCCAGTCAAGTCCCTAGTATCGTGACGAGCCGCCGTAAAAATGGAGTTGATTTCTCTTTCGTTGGCACTGTATTTTTCTTCGCTACTTTCTTGTGAAAGTGGCTCAAAACCAAACTCTTCGAAGACTCCTCTCACGTGTAGCTGCTCACTTGTAAGTACATTCTGACTCCCCTCGTTATCAACAAGCTCTTTCCGAGCACTTTCCAAACTTTCTTTATCGAAATCCGAACGAAAATTAGTTTGCACTTGACACCCGAATTCCACGTACTGACATCGGAATTTTCCCTCGTCCAGCGACCCTCCGCAGCTAGAATGGTTTTCTCGGTTTTCTCGATCTTTTTCGGCATTATATTAAGTAAACTTGAAGCATGGAAAGTAAAAAAAAACCGGGTTCAAGTAGCAAAAACAACTTCATTGTAACTTTTACGAAATGTAAACAAAATTAAAACTGAAGGAATGGAGCATTGCAAAGCGCGCGCGTTGCTTTTTCACTAAACCGGAAGTAAGTTTTTCCCGCCATTGCATGAGCGCGCGCGCGCGCCGACCCTTCATAGCAACGTCGCTGCTTAGCGACGAAATTGGTAAACGCACCCTTAATAAAATTTTTTATCGACGGCTGGTTAATATATGATTTTCCAAACAAGACTTGAAACTGTCAGGGGCCGCACTTCAACGAAGGTTTCACCTTTATACATTGTTTGTATGACGCACTTCCTAACAAACTTCCCCTCCAAATTAAATGTTGTCCCTTACATTTGAACTTATACTAAAGTGTTACAACGTGTTATTGTCAAACATAGCTAAAGTATATTCTTGTTGTGCCTACATCTGCTAAGGGATGCAAGCTCGAGCTGGTTTTATGCCCACTAACTTGAATGAATGTCTTATAATTTTTAATTTACAAATAAGCTATGTAATTATAACATAAACATTTCCGTCTATAGCGGGATCCCAGGCAAGTACGAGCTCCGCTGGCCGTCTGGTCAACAGCGTACGAGTAAAGTTTCACGCCCATTTTCCATTTAATAGTACTAGTAAAGTTTTTCACAAACGTAGCGTGTATCGAATGTCCCCAACTTTATCTGCCCAGGAACATCAAAGGTTGTTCCCTCAAAGAAGGATCCACTCAGTGAGTGGAATCTATAATTATAGTGTACGTGGTATAGGTAAAGGCAAAGGTGTTGCCAATTACACCTTGAAATTCGTTTGCCTTTCCCGAGTCAAGGCTTCAACATGAAGCCACCTCAGTAGTGGCATCAGGGAGAGAACGATTTTGTTGAACGGTGGCCTGGGGGAGGCCAGCATCCAATTTCCAATGGATTTGAACAGCATGCACTACCACGAACAAATCGTGGCCAAGTTTCCTAAACTATCGGAAACAGGCTATGAGATTGTTGTACCAGCGTGGTGGTGAAGAGGCTGGATTTTACGACATTGCTGCTCCGCACACTCCCAGATGCATGAAAGATACTGCCGGAAACGCAAAAATATTTTTGCGTCCTCTGCAGAAAGATCTCGACGAAAGTGCTGTCGGAGATCCTGCTGGTGCATCTCAGGTAAATACTTTCGTTAGGAGTATATAGTGATGACTTCATTTTTTTTTTATATTGGCAATGAATCACTGATGACCACATACTGTTTCTCCAAAATTAACACTGAAAATAATTATCCTGGTCCTGGTTGTTCGTAGCAAGGATAAGCGCTACCCCGGGGTTAAATCACTGACTCCCCGGCACACCACTGAGTTCTCACACTTTGAACCCTTGCTCCAATAAAAAAGATAACTGTTCCCTAGTTATCTCAAACGAGGGTCTTCCACGACGTCCAGTTTCACTTAACTGATATCCTTGACTGGAACTGGAAGTCGACGGCGAGGAAGTGTACTTTGACTCGATGGCCAACATTCTCATGTAAACTATTCATAGTTTCCACAATTTCATCCGCCACATCGAGACTGACTAGTATTCTATTGATATAGTCTATTCTTAAAACTACTAACCCAATTTCGCTTGGATCTTTCAATATTTCTATTCTGACTATAATGTCATTTATGGCTTCAACGGCACTGCGTACGTCCGCCATTTTTCACCGTTCCAACGCGAAAGCCCTCCCCGTAAGAGTTACTTTTGTTACAATGACGTAATCCTTGACATACGATACTTTTTGGCGGATTTTGTACACCGATTGAGAA
The DNA here is from genome assembly GCA_030867875.1 of Actinernus sp. WN-2022. Classification (NCBI taxonomy): domain Eukaryota; kingdom Metazoa; phylum Cnidaria; class Anthozoa; order Actiniaria; family Actinernidae; genus Actinernus; species Actinernus sp. WN-2022. The sequence continues at coordinate 57,955,466 of JAOWCC010001589.1, forward strand.
CGCAACATTATATTTAGGCCTGGATACAAATATCACGTAAAATCGCCTAAATATCATTCCGGAATATCACGTAAAAAGTTCTAAATATCAGGCAAAATTTTCTAAATATCAGGCAAAATTTTCTAAATTTCCCACTAACAAAGATAATGTTAATACAGTTTTAAATAAATATTATAATATAACAACCTTTTTTATTATCGTACTCGCATTTTTCACAAAATAAGCTTACAACCATTCAGTAGTCGGCGCACTAACCTGAGGTGGATCCGCCATTTTGCTCTGAGTCTGACCTCTGTACTGACTGCACTAAGCATCATGGGATACATTATTAAGTGGGAAACCGCTGATCCAGATTACTGTTGCCACTGAATTGAGCTAACGAGTTTCAATCACCTAAAACCACGCTGAAAATGCCTAGACCCTCAACAAAATTCCTAAATATCCCAACAATATCCCATTTTTTTTCTAAATATCACATTGTTTTCTAAATATCATGGAAGGTTCTAAATATCTAAAAAAATTACATGATATTTGTATCTAGGCCTAATTATATTCAACATTGAGATACGAAGTCAACATTGAGATACGAAGTCAACATTGCGTTACAATGTTTGATTGTAGAGCACTCAACATTCAACATTGAGATTCAAAATCTACCATTGCCGTTACAGTGTTAACGTTGATTGTAGTTACCCAAATCGAAATGTGATAAAATTATGACGACTGTCGTGACAACCCAGAACGTAAATTGATCTTAATTATGATAATTTACTCGTATCGATATTCCGGTGCTGTACTCGAAAGTGGAGTTCATGCGTGCTGTTGGACATTGCGTTGAAATGTTCAAAGTCGAAATTGAAAACTCGGTAGCAGCGACAGAAAGTTCAATGTTGAACACTCAAGTTTGAAGTTGATTCTTGTCGATTCGATATTGTGTTTGAAAGTTTGAAGTTGATCATCGCGAATATCAATGTGCGATGTTGATTACTAAAGTTGGATGTTGAGTGTCAACTTCGATTTTTGGCGGGAATGGAACACCATAATTACTGCCGTCTGATTGGAACTGTTGGCTGTTTTGCAACAGGCTGTTTGCAGAAAATGTCCAGTTCGCTTCAGCTCGTGTGCACTTCTGCTCCAAAAAGCAACCAAATAAGGATTTTACGACCATTTCATGACAACAGAAAGTTTATAGATAGGTCAACTAATCTATGCTATTTTACAAATTCCTAAAGGATGTTTTGAGTGAATACTGTGGTATCTGTGGTGTATTTTGAGACTGCAAAGTTGACTCAGTTTATCCTTGATCATGTTTTTTGACATTTGTTTGTTTGACAAAATAAGTGCAAAAGCTTCTAATTCTCGCTTTAATTACATGTAACCTCTCTGTAAATGCAAATTATAGTTATCAATTAAAGTGCCTATAACCCTTCTTGCAATTTTGATAGCTATGAACCGCCATAAATAGTCCAGTCATTTTACTGATAGACCTACCACTAATTGTAACAGAAGGTTTTTCTGCATAATATAATCTGGAATACCGTCTAGAACAACATACTAAAAGTCTACATGAATCTATTTAAGGGAACATCCTCAAAATCGACTTTATTGGAAGTCCAGTATTGGATCGACATGAAAACGAGGCTCTGAACCGGAAGTTGTATTATTATGCCTTTTGATACCTTGTAATTGCCTGAAATATTCTAGAATTGTGGTAACGAGAGAGTATAACGATCTAGAAACATGAAACGGGGAGCGGGGTTTGTGGGGGGGGGGGGGGGGGGGGGAGGGACAAGGGTGCAGACAATAAAAGGTGAGGGGTGGGGGGTGGGGGGTAGTGCCGGACAAAGTGCGACCCGTGTATAAACCCACTGGTAAGATTTGTTATCTAGCATATTGCATAAAATCCATATACTAGCTATATGGCAGTGTGGGGCTTTGCGAAGGCTGTATATGTGCTGGTTCACGCTCTCAGTGTCGAGTATTTAGCTCGTAGCTTACACTTTATACCATTAACACATTGTGTCATCCTGAACCCAGTCCTTGTTCAGTTAGTCTGTTATTGTCAGTACTACATATATGAATCTCAACCTAAAACATAAAGTACTACATAGACATTAAAATAATTCATTCAAATAGTGCATGCTTTGGATATAAAGTTTAATACACGTAAATTACATACCATGCCTATCACGCTTATCTTGATACGGTTTAGCCGTTAATGTTATTAATTATGACTTTGATTCTTTATTTGTTAAACTGAATACTGCTCTAAACGCTTATTAATCGAGCCTCTCAGCCACGGTTTTCATACCTTTCTAGCATCTATCGTCGCCTGTCCCCGCATCCGCACTTGTATCGTGTTATGATCGATCGATTGGCAGCCACTATCTCAACTCACTCGCTATTTCATGTTCAGCCGCATCATTTTTGGGAAACCTCATCGCAATCCGTTCGTGCCTTGGTCTTCTGCTCAGAAAGCTCCATTGGTTACCAATGGATAATTTTTAAGGTTAATTTACTTATACTTTCAAGACCCTACATAATTTCGCTCCGTTCTACCTACAAGAATTGCACAAACCAAGAAGACTACTGCGTTCACCTAAGTCTGTTTTGCGCCTAAATTGCATATCTTATAAATTAAAGAACTATAGACCCATTCGAAAAATGGCGTCCAATTTAATTAACTATTGTCTAGGACTGACTAGCCTCGCTTACACGTTCAAAAGCTTTTGTTTGGACTGACTAGCCTCGTGTTCACGTTATCAGGACAATAGCTTTTTAAATTGGACGCCATTTTTCGAATGGGTCTATGTACACCGAGTTTTGTCTGTGCACGTTCCCAAGTTATGGAACGATCTTCCACTAAACATCAGATCTTCTGAGAATGTTAATACTTTCAAATCCAGGCTTAAAACATACCTTTTTTAAGATTGCTTATGATTTGTAATTAGTGTTTATTTTTCTATTTTTTTTAACTCGTTATATCAATTTTAGCTATGATTATTATTTTTGTTATTAGTATTATAAGCTATATTATTCTATTGCAATGTATAGCTTAAGCATTCGATAATTGCTTAGATTGTAAAGCGCTTAGAACATTAAAAAATTAATGTATAAGCGCTATAGAAATTGTATTATTATTATTAATATAATCGCCCTGTATATACCGGTTGATTGTCAAGTTGGATGTTTCATTCATGGTTATTGTGATAAATTCTAAGCGGCCTCTATCCGTGGTCTCTAAAGTCCTAGAGCGCCACGTACACTTATCTTTTTACGACTTTCTTGCTCAGCACGAGCTCCTAACAGACTCACAGTTCGGCTTTAGAAGCTTTCGTTCATGTGAGCTGGTCATCGCTGATCTCTGGCCATCGCTGGCCATCGCTGATCTCTTATAAGTGCATTCGCCTTTTCAAAACAACTGAAACGTTATATACTGTCAGAACAACACTCATAATTTCTATATATCATTATTTTCTCTCTAATTCTCTAAAATCATTTTGTTAACTCTTAAATTCCTTTTTTTCTCTACCGACGACACTACTATACTCACTTCTGGCCACTCTTTCTCCACTGTCAGTTCTCAAATGAATGAAGTCGCCTTAGCTGTGTCTTCATGGACAAGGCAAAACAAAATGGCACTCAACATATCTAAGACCAAGACTCTACTTGTAACTTCCTCTCAGTACGCTACCTTGCTCTACATTAAATGTGGTAGTCGACGGTAACGGTATCGAGCAGATCGACCACGCCAGGATACTAGGCGTCACTTTAGAGTTTCATGTCATGGGAAGTAATATATACAACACTGTCAGCCGTGTTTTATCACATATCCAAACACTGAGAACTGAACTTGAAAAACGACGCGAAGCGGAGTTTTTTAAACTCAGTTCGAGGTGTTTGGATATGTGATAAAACACGGCTGACAGTGTTGTATATTGCTTCTCCAACAAATTTACCATTGAAGAGAAAACAGAGAAGAAAGTTTGGATAATTTATGCAAGTGTTTCATCACATATCCAAACTCCTTCACGCTTGTGATTTTCTTTGTAATATTCTCATTAGTTATTCATGAGTTGAGAACACCACGTCCACAACATCTGCGCCATCATCAGCAGTAGACTGTCTCTTCTCCGTCGCATTAAGCCTTTCCTCACCTATGAATGTGCATTGCGCTTCTATAATTCATGCATCCATAACCATTTCATCTATTGTTATGCTGCTTGGGGCAACTGCTCCACATGCTGCGGCTTCTTCGCCTCCAAAAACGCGCTGCCCGCATACTCTTGGATGCCGACTTTTATCAAGCCTCTGTTCTCCCAGCTTCAGTGGATTCCGACCTGATTAAATGTAGGAAACTTCTACTTCTCTTCAGCACATTTCTTAATCCTGATGCACCTACATGTTTTAAGAACATGTTCCATTTCCTCTCTACTACTCGTAGAGCTTCTGGCCGCTGCACCAGAGCCAGCATGCATAACCTCGCTGTACCTATCCCTCGCAGTAATTCTGGCAAGAGCACTCTGGCTTATAGCGCTGCTATTCTTTTCAATTCCTTGGATCCTGACTTCAAGCAGCTTGCAACATCTACTACTACGCTCTCTTCTGATACTTTGCCTACCAGGCTGGCTTATATTAAGCATAAGGTTCGTAACGTTTTTCTTCCGCTCATCTCCTCTATTAACCATCTAGAGAAGCTCCTCTGCTATAACTTTCGCTCCTTGCTTCACTGCTGCTGCATTTCTGGCGCCACGTCCAGGGCATAGCCCCTTCCATTGCGCATAGTCTTCTAGTAAGTATATTTGTTTTTATTTTATATTAATTCCATTTATATTGATTCCAATTATTCATTATATCTTGTAATGTTGTAGCTCGTGCGTTAATTTTTCCCATACTTCCTTTCCTTTCCATTACGTTTTGTTAGATAATTATGTAAGGTTAATGTGTCTTCCCTCTGTAAATAAAGAATATTGTATTGTATTGTGTTTGTTACACGCTGTTTCATGTTTCATGAAAGTATTAACTCTCAATCTAAATTAAACACACTCTGGTTTTAAAATTGTAACCGGGCTTGGTTCATAGCCTATTGACTTTGTAGATGGCCGTATATTTGTCATTTTTATATACATGTCATGTTATACGCCATACCCTACCATACTGGCTAAGTTGAGCCTGCAGATGCAACTTGCCAGCGGTACGTATTTTGAAAAGGTGTAAGAATGTTAGAATCAGTCTAAATGCTTTCCCCACTCCAGAAAACACAGCTTTCACAATGTTTTAAGTCATATCAAAAGCACAAAATATTTTTATTTTTAATCTCGTTTTCATGATGTTGAAAAGTGTACGCATATACATTTAGTGTTGATTTTAAGCACTTTGCCTTCATTGGATTTCTGTAGACTTTTTATATGTTATAGAGGGTATGATCATGCATGCAATTGAAATCAGAAAATATAGATAACAAGTCTTACGAATGGTTCATAAAGGGTCGCACTTTGTCCGGCACTACATCCCTTCACCTTCACCTCTTTTAATTTTTTAATGCCTGCATCCCCCTCCCCCCCCCCCCCCCCCCCCATCCCAAGGCATTCAAAGGCATAATAATACAACTTCCGGTTCAGAGCCTCGTTTTCATGTCAATCCAACACTGGACTTCAAATGAAGTCGATTTTGAGGATGTTCCCCTAAATAGATTCATGTAGACTTTTAGTATGTTGTTCTAGACGGTATTCCAGATTATATTATGCAGAAAAACCTTCTGTTGCAATTAGTGGTAGGTTGACCTACTTTTTTCGTAAAATGACTGGACTAAAAGTTTTGAGTACTTCTGTGAAGAACTTTTGGTTTACAGTGAATACTTTATGTTCTACGCTTGTTTGAAATCGTGTAAATTTGACCTTTCCTGACCCATGACCGCGTCAGTAAAAGCCTGGGTCGATTCCTTAGTATAAGTCATCTTGACGTCATATAATTAATTTGACTTTGCAATCATTTGAAGAAATACTTAACATGTTGACTAAAATGACTTTTTTCTTTACTAACAACTCACAAACTGTGTATATTTTCTATGCATCGATGTCATGACGAGCTTCATGGGTCTCTGAATCTCACAGCGGGGTGTGGGCTAAATTTCGGGGTTGGCATAGCAATGAGTTAATTACATTACATGATTGATCATCGCTTAGTACTTTGCGGGTTTTGAATGTGTTGCTTCATGTCACTGTAAACTTAGAGAAAAAGCATGAGCCCGCTAAGATTAGGAATAGTTAATATGAAACCGAGTTATATTATCACGAGCCAAAGGTCATACCAGAAGCAGCGCTGGAGCAACATTCTCTTCCTTTGAATTCGTTATTCCGACCTTCTAAGATTTGGTATGTATATGTAGGTTCTAGCCGACTGGCTGTGCAGGAAATAAGGTAAGTTGGGGGTAAGTGATGCTGCTAAATGTTTTTATTTTCGATAAATGATCAAGGTTTTCAACAATTGGACATTTGACTGATCAACACAAACGGAGGACAAGTCGGTAAAATTCCCGCGTGGTTTCGCTCGACAAGTAAGACCTCAGTTGTATCCGAATGTTGTTTCACATTTTCAGAAAGAGATTTCAGATGAACAAACACACTTTACACGAAGAGACATTTATAGCTTCTAGCAGATGTGGCTATTCTGAATTCCCTGAAGCTCATGATCAGTTGATGGAAATTTTAAAAATTGGCGCCAATTTCCGAGAATATTAAAGCACGCCATTCATTTCAGAGACTGATCCAAAGCATTAAAACCCAATCAAAGTTTTCTCCATAGCAATTTGCAGCCAAAGCAGGTCTATCATTCTAGATGTGGGATGCTAGTTTGGTTCATTAGAAGAGCTTGAGACCACATTTTGGCCTCGAAAATTTCTCCTGGTGCGTCCTCGGGAAATAAAATACATTTCAGGAGAATTGTTTTCCATGTGTTAAGGTTATGTTTAATAGGTTTAATTGGCTTCCTGGAAGCAGCGGAGCAACTTGGCAGTAAGGCTGTTACCCTGCGAGAAATACTCGGATTTCTCCTGGTGCGCCCTCGGGAAATAAAATATATTTCAGGAGAATTGTTTTCAATTTGTTTAGGTTAGGTTTAATAGGTTTGATTGGCTTCCTGGAAGCAGCGGAGCAACTTGGCTGAAAGGCTGTTACTCTGTGAGAAATAATCGGATTTCTCCTGGTGCGTCCTCGGGAACTGAAAATTAAATATTTCAGGAGAATTGTTTTCGATTTGTTAAGGTTAGGTTTAATATATTTGATTGGCTTCCTGGAAGCAGCGGAGCAATTATTTCAACATATTCCTGAGTTGTAGAAACGCTTCAGCGCATCACTGCCAGAACTCGTGTTTTGGTTTAGTTCTTGATGACAGATTAGAATGACAACAAATTAGCTCTTCTACACATTCAGTATTAGGGACGGACCATTAGATTATTGATGGGGGGGGGGGGGGGGTTGTGAGAATTTTAGTTGCTCGATATTTTTTTTTCTGATTCTAGCCCTGCACGATATTTTTTTTAAGCGCCATGACCTTGCACGATATTTTTTTCTGAACTTATCTAATGATTTTTTCAGTTATATTAATGCAACATATTTTGTACCAACAATCCTATATATTTTTTTAGCGTGACTGTTTTTTTTTACATTGCACGCACTCCCGCTCGCTCAAGTAGCATTCCTGGTTGGGCCTTGGAAATTAAAGAAAGCCACATAATTAATGGCAAATGCCAAAACAAAGCATTGATATTCTGTGGCTGACAAACGGGCTAAGAGAAAAGGGGGAAAAGGACAGTCAAAGCAAGAAATCACCACATAGAGATCAGCCCTCTATCAGCAGAAGTGAACACAAACTGGTACCCAAAACCTATCATTACCATTTATATTTCATATACATATTTCAACTTGATCTATTTTTTGATCAAACATTTTACTGTTGCATTAAGATTACCAGCAGAAGTGAAACCAGAAGAGCCTTGTGTCCGGGCCTTGTGTATAAACCTGCGAACATTTATAACCCGGATCATGTGTGCTGTACGTAATGTCGGCCGACGTATCGGTCGACATGACGACCGACGGTCGGCCGATAGGCGGCCGAGGGTCGGACGAGAGTCGACCGCTACTCGGCCGAGATTTGGCTATTCTGTATGTCGGCCGACATGGTTGATGATGCACCGACAGTCGTCCGATTGATCACCGACACTCAATAGCTATCGATAGTTTGCCGACAGTCAGCTGAGGTAACGGTGACTGTGATATTTTCAGCTACCGTATATGTACTTCAAAGGTTGTAGAGGCCACAACTATTAATGCTTTCGTACAAGGCTAACCTTTGTAAACTTAAGATAGCGTAAACTAGCAGCTCTTTATTTATTTTCCAACCAAAATTTTTTTCAAATGTTATTTTATGTCGAATACTGGAAGCCGGCGCGGGGTTTAAGTATCGACGAATTCATTGGGATAGCTCGGCCTATACATGTGTCAGTATAAGTCGCGAACTTAAGTTTAAATTGACCCATTTATACGAATCGTTCGCTGCTTAGCTAAGCGGTGCGGCTAACTTCCTCTCGTATAAATGGCCCTATTGTTGCTACTCTATTCCAGATTCTAGGCGAAATCTCCCCTTCAGATAAAAAAAAATCGGTACCCTGTTCCAGACCAAAACGGTGCGATATAGCGATTTATATATGCAATCGATCTTGCGCGAGCGGATGTACAAAAGACACTAAAAAAACACAAATTAAGATATTAAACGTTGCATTTGAAGTAATTTCATCAGTCACTATGAGATATTTAATTGTATAAAGGAAGATTTTATACCGCAACAGAAAGGAATATTACTATACTTAGACTGAATTATATTCAATACAGTAAACCTTCCAGGTAAAAAAAATCCAAAAGAGTCACTGTTTATTTGAGTGAAAACAGTATGCAGAATAGTTTAATTATAACTTAACATCTTACCGATACCCCACCGACATATAACCGACACCTTACCGATATACCACCGATCCACTATCGGCCGACACATACACAGCAGGAGGGGGGAAATCGACCGACGTGTCGGCCGACACACGACCGACTGTCGACCGACATGTCGGCCACCCCTTGACCGATTCGCTACCAGCAGTCGCCCACGGGTCGGTCGACAGTCGGCCTATATGTCGGCCAACCATCGACCGATACGTCGGCCAACATTGCGTACAGTACACATGATCCTATAACCCTATATCCACTAGGCCAGTGAGAACTCATCGTTTACCAGATAACTTCTTTCCGAAATATATACAGTCAGTTAATACAGGGTAAGTTTCGATTTATGAGTGCATGTGATTTTTGCGATCGATCGTCCCATCAGTTTATCTGCTGTCTTGATTACGGCCATCTTGGATAATTTACATATGTTGACTGATTCCTGGTAACCAGTCTGTGTGATCTTCAGATCTGTATTGGGTTTCCTGTGGAAATTGTTCATAACAACAAACCAGTCTTCTTCCCTGGTTTATTTCTTTGCCTTTATTAATTTAATTTGTAAATGCGTATGAGACCAGCTAGTTCTTGCTCGAAATTGTTTTTTCTTGATTATTGTGTTGCTCGATATTTTTTTTCCGATAGAAGAGCTTGCTCGATATTTTTTGGGGGATTTGCGCAACCCCCCCCCCCCCCCCCCCCCCCCCCCCCCCCATCAATAATCTAATGGTCCGTCCCTTATAACAAAAGGGTCAGATTATTTCTAACCTGATGAAAGCTTAGGTGAAATAAGATTAAAGATCCCCTGCTGATGTTCGCCTATTGAATAGGCGAACATCACCAGGGTGCCATCTGTTCAGAACCCTATGAAGTTAGAAAGGCGCCATGGAGAATAATGCATTAATGAGATGACGTCTACCCAGGTATCGACCCAGGCTTTTACTTACGCGGTCATGGGTCAGGAAAGGTCAAATATACACGATTTTAAACAAGCGTAGAACATTTAGTATTCTTTGTAAACCAAAACCTTCTTCACCGAAGTATTCTTACAATTTTTATAGCTATGAACCTTGGAAATGTTTTGAAGGGTTATAGGCACTTTATAAAAAAAAACAAGTTTCAAATAATTTCATTCAAAACACTGCGTTTTTCTGTCGAGTTTGAGCACAGGTACCACAAGCTCCCTATATGTATATAAACTTGACTCAGTTAAAATATGAAATTATCTCTATTGCTTTTGGGAGTCTAAAGGCCATTTGAAGGGTTTTATGATTTCACTTTTTCCACTCTCTAAAAAATAAGGAAAACACATATAAATGAAAATACATTTGAATAAAAAGATGAGCCTTTATTTCATATTTATCGATTTTAAAATTTACAAACAAATTTAGGTCAAGTTTATATACATATAGGGAGCTTGGGGTACCTGTGGTTCGAGTCTCAAGCTTTTCACGCGTTCTGTAAATGCACTCCGAGAACCCTCGCCGGTTTGTAAAAACTATAACATTTGCGAATAAACTATTAAGGACAAATCGAAAATGCATTGTTGTATTTTGTCTTCTTTGATCTCATTTACCGGTTAGCTCAGTGGTTAAGCTCCGGTCTGTCGAGCGGGAGGTCGCGGGTTAAAACCCCGGCCGGACCAACACTCAGGGTCTTAAAATAACTGAGTAGAAGGTGCTGCCTTTGTAAACCAACTGCAAATGGTTAGACCTAAACGTCTTCTCGGATAAGGACGTAAAATCGTAGGTCCACTGACATGGCGGAGACAAGCCTCGTAGGGGACCTTGAGTCCTATTGTTTGTTTCCTGTGGCGTTACGCCCGAATGTTGTAAATAAAATAAAAATTAAAAATAAATAAAGTAATTATAATGAGAATGTGAAGATAATGTAATTGAATACAGAGCAAGGTGAGTTGGACTAAGTTTGAAAGTGTCAGTTTTACATTCTGATCAATGGCATTGCCATTGAGGACTCATCCACAGGTATATTTTGCTCGGAAATAAATTCCCTCTATATTATAAACAAGTAATCGCACGGGTTCTTGAATTCGCGACATCGGGCCATTTAGTGAAAAGTTTGAAAACACGCATGGTTAATCCTTAATTTTCTCGGCCCCATGCTAGTACATATAACGCATTCTCAAACATTTTGTCATATTCTCAAACTTGCTATTTCTGCAAAATCCTCACAATTCGGGTACTGTTTTGGGGGAGTTGGGACTTATTTATGGCAATATCAACCAAAATTGAAATATTCTTCATAATCAGAGGAACATCCATATATTTTTCTCTGTAAAATGTCAAATTTAGACTTTTCCAATGAATGATAAGACTGCAGAGCTCCTCTAAAACCTCTAAAGGAAAGAGAAAAAATATGTTGATTTACAGAAGATTACTTTTGTTCAAAATCTTAATATCCCACAGGAGATAAAAGTTATCAACATAGCTGCTATTAGAAGGTAAGATTAATGGAGTAGAAAATGTGTTAATTGTTGAATGTTAATCCAACCTGTCTGCTCTGAAGTTCAGAGTACCCAACTCGCCTGTTCTGATTTTCAGAGTACCCAACTTGGAAATTGCCTGCTCTGAAGTTCAGAGTATCCAAGTTCCCTTCTCTGAAGTTCAGAGTATTCAAGTTCCCTACTCTGAAGTTCAGAGCACCCAACTGCCTTGCTCTGAACTTCAGGGCACCCTACTTCCAAATTGCCTGCTCTGAAGTTCAGAGTATCCAAGTTCCCTGCTCTGACGTTCAGAGCACCCTACTTGCCTGCTCTGAAGTTCAGAGCACCCAACTCAGTTGCTTGCATGCTCTAAAGTCTACTGAGAATATTCAAAACACAATACGTTCGATAATCTCAAAAGTTTTTTCTGAAATTACAAGGAAACTGATAATTTACCAAATCCTTAATCAAACGAACTAGTGAACACATCAAGGTTAAGACGATAAAGTCCAGAAAATGTACGAGAAGCAAATTTGTGATGAAGCGTAAGCAAAATGCTTCAGAAATTTCGGACACTTTTCAAGTCACAGACAACTGCAATTAAACAGTATACACAATCTATCAGATCAATCAGTAACACATATAGATTTAGATTATTATTTTAATGCATGTATTAAATTTTCACTGTTACAAATTGATCGTCGGCACCCGTGAATCTGACTTTTCTGCATGATGGAATTTTGGCTTATCCCTTTTCTATAGATGTGCTCTGCACTCAGACTACAGTAACACTTTTCTGAAAAAGGAAACATATCAGGTAGTTAATAGTGACGGGATGAAAATCAATGTTAGTGACACTACGCCGGGACAGTTTCTTAAATTGCAGTGCTTGCCAACTACATAGGCTCTAAATACATAGGCGGAAGAGACCGGTTCAAGGTTCTACATTCTAGTGTTCTACTTCTACTTTATTCTACTTCTACTTTATTGACTGATAAAACGGTATATCCGTATCACATCAGTATAAATAAAAAAAATCCAAATTACAATAATAAAAAATAAATAAATTAAGTAACAATACTACAATTTATATTAAAAAATAATAATAATATAATAAAAAAATTAGGTTAAAATCATTCCCCTAATTCAATAAAATGTTGGTTTACAGCGGTCTTAAATTTGTTAATGTCATTAATATTAGTTACAGTACCGGGAAGCTTATTCCACTCTCGAGTTGACCATGGGAAAAAGCTGTTACTATGTTGGTTACAATTCGAATGAGGTCTTAAAAATAATAATGAGTTACCATTTCTTGAGGTACGAGGCACTGGGGTCAAATACGAGTCCTTCTCGATATCAATGCTTCCATGCACAATACGGTGGAACATTGTCAATCGAGAGAGCCTCCTCCTACTCTCAAGAGATGGCCACTCTAACTCCTTTAACATATTTGTCACGACACCTGGTTCTCTAGAGTAATTATTAAAGCAAGACCTGGCAGCGGAACGTTGTATCATATCTAATTTGTACTTATCTTTTTGTAAGTATGGATACCACGCAGAATTTGCGTGTTCATTGAAGTGGAGCTTTTATAAACCGCGATAGGGGAATTATAATTAAAACTAACATTTCAATTATTCAGAGTGAAGGCTTTGCCTTTAACACGTCCGAAGCCGTCGACACGGGGGAGGTTCAAGGGTAAAAAAAAACGAACTACGATAATTTGCATCTTCCTCTTCATTACTGATATTAAAGGCATCAAAACACCACTGAGTTTGAACACTCTTGTACTGTATTTTACGTATACATGCAGAGGCGCCTACGTATATACGTGATCAGGCCCTATTTGAACGGATGATAACTGCATGATCAATAAATTGTTGTTTATATATACAAGCAGGCAATTTCGGCATTGAGAATCGTTGAATGAATTTTGAACTGACTATAAAACCTGAGTTCCAGTTCAGTTCATTTACTTGTTTCGTTTGACTTATACGCAATAATATTATCAGTTGTGTAAACCTTGGTTTGCTTTGGATTAGTTTGTACTGAGAAACTGCGACAAACTGATAGTAACAAACTGACCGGTCGAGGTACAAATAAAAGGCACCTTACACCGGAGGCCGCGGTACTGGTGAAAGAAATCTTGATCTAAAGTTACACGCCCTCTAGAGCTCTCTAGTAATTTGCAGCTTGCATGTATATTGTAAATACTGTGGTTTTCCTCATCATATTGCTAATGCTTCGTAAACTTACCTTCAGTCTTTACGTCTTGAGATTCCTATGACGAACCAGTAGAACAAGGCTATAAAGACAAATGACTCTACAACGGAGCTGCTACATTACGCCGCGGTGTAGCTGAACTTTTAAAATGTGACAGTTATTATAATTTGGTTTGTGTCGGTATTCAAACTTTGCGCGCCGACCATGCTGAAACTAATGCGTGATCCAATTGGTTAAAGTTGACACTTCACAGTTCACACTGAGCGAAATCATGATGAATATAAATGAATTCATTGTGCACAGGTACGCGTCTCACGTGTTGGCTGGAAAATTGGCCATCTGATAGTTGTTGGCTTCAGCTAACACTTGAACAGAATCGAAAGTAAAATTTATATCGGCTAGTATGGATTCTATTTTGAACAATTTGAAATTACGGCTTGCATTTTTTGCTTGCTGCACAGGCTTACAATGGAATTTAATATCCCGCTAGGGCGAGGTGTCAACTTCATAACCAGCACGGAAGCGCAACTGATTAGAATTACCGGCACAAGCCAAATTATAATTAACTGTTACTTCGGTTTCACTCAAGTGACGTTTTAGCCCCATTTGCTCTTAACCAGCATAAGCCTTGTTCTTCTGGTTCTTCATAGGAATCTTAAGGATAAATACACGAACGTTGAAGGTAAGTATACTAAGCATTTGCCATATATATAATCAATTAGGGTAAAAACCACATCATTTATTTTTAAGCTGCCAGTATCCGCGGACTGTGTAAGCTGTATGTATGTATAAACTCGACCGGTCAGTTTCTCTCAGAAACCCAGCCAAAGCAAACCAAGGTCATGACATATATTTCGAGCTAGTTGTTCTGAAAATAGCAGTCAATCGAGCCGGCAAATTATCGAGTCCGTGAACTGAACAAGTTCAAAATGTATTCAACAAATCAGTCAGTCTTCAAAGCTTATAAACCACAATTAATTTACTGACTTTATGAGTGCAAAATAGTCTACTCGCCCCGGTTGATTCTGAATAAGGAGGTTCGTTTATCACAAGCATGAGTTGTGTCCAAAGTGATGTATTTAATGGCAGTAGTATAGTTCGATCATCCTAGTATTAAACCTCTAGAACCTTCCCCGTGGCGTCACGGGCCTCGGCTGTATTATATTAAAGAAATCAGGGAACTGTTCAAAAGATGCCGAAACCGTTTGACCGCGGGGATTTAGAGACTTATATACATGTATATATAGCTATAAATTTATTTCCCTAGCGGTAGGGCGGATTATCAGTTTATGCTTGGCTGCGTGGAAGTTAATGTTTATAAAACATATACCGAAGTACAACTTCAACACAAGAATTAGAACCTTCGAACTCTTGTTTTAATATGTAGTTGTCGAATACTGTAGTTTCTGCCGTTCCGGTGTCACTTAAGTTTGAGTTTTAATCCTGTCACTCCTAACTAGTACCAGTTAACATGAACATATATTATGTTCTCTTTCCAGAGAATTGTTGATGTAGCCAGAGCAGATCTACCGCAGAAGAAGACAAAAGTAATATGTTAAGAAAAAGCCAGAAATGCTGAAGCACTTTATACTGAGTAATATCTATATTTTATCAAAATATTTACCTCGATCTTTTCTGACAAATTCAAAAATCCATTGTCAGAAGATAATTTATTTGTCTTAATCCTTGATGTGTTCACCATGCAGTTTTGGCAAATTATTATCAGTTTTCCTTGTAATTTTGGAATAATCTTCAGTTCAGAATATCCCTCGTTTACTTCGAGAGTATTGTGTTTTGAATACTCTACACTTTATATCCAGCAATTTGAATCCTCTGAACTTCAGAGTAGGAACTTGGATACTCTGAACTTCAGAGCAGGCAAGTTGGAATTTGGGTGCTCTGAACTTCAGAGCAGGCAAGTTTGGTGCTCTGAACCTTCAGAGTAGGGAACTTGGATACTCTGAACTTTAGAGCAGTCAATTTGGAAGTTGGGTGCTCTGAACTTCAGAGCAGGCAAGTTCAGTGGGTACTCTGAACTTCAGAGTAGGGAACTTGGATAATCTGAACTTCACAGGCAATTTGGAAGTTGTGTGCTCTGAACTTCAGAGCAAGCAATTTGCAAGTTGGGTACTCTGAACTACAGATTAGGGAAGTTGGATACTCGGAACTGCAGAGAAGGCAATTTGGCTTTCTGCGCATTATTTCAGCTCAAGTTAAAAGTTTGTTTTGCAGAGATTAATAAAGTTCCCTAAAATGGAGTGTATTTTAATGCGATTTTGCAGAAAAAAAAATAGATGAGAATATGACAAAATGTTTGAGAATGCGTTATATACTAATATGTAACGCTTTACGTTTATTGAAGATTGTTACCAGTTTAGCGGGCGTTGAGCAAATGCATGATATTGCATATTAAGAGTTAGGGGAACAAAAAAAACGTACACTATTTAAAGATCTGATATTTTATTTAAGATAATACAGAATACGAGAGCCTCGAAACTCCATACCCTATCCCGCGGTACATACTTATATGGGCTTATATATGGGAGTATCACGTGACAGCTACAACTGTAGGTATGCTAAATGACATCAAACTAACGTTACAAGAATTTTCCATCCAATTCAAAAGCCCGTAAAATTCCTGTCAGCCCTAGAATAACTGAACATCTTGGTATTTCAGTCGAAGAAACCTTTGGTTTCAGCAAAATAATGGTTAAGAATGGCCCAAGTCCTCCCTCCCGTTACAGTCGTCGGATCGATCTCGAAAATGGATTTCCCAGCACAGATCCAAGATCCCGCGTTGTCCCGAGCAGTATCGAATCTAATTGGTTGACCCGGTCACGTGTTGAGCCAACTCGCGACGACAAAAAAATAAATTAAACTCTTGGCAAAACTTGACTCGGGCGGCCAAAGGCTGGACTGAGGTATATAAAAGGGTAGGGATTTCACGAGTTGAAGCATAGAAAAGGGTAGGGAAAACTGTCATTTTGGTATTTAGGTATTTAAAAGGACCTTTCAAAATATATCGAACAGACGCACCTAACGGCTGATTCATCCAAGTATTTTAAGGGGTTACTCAAGTGAAAAGTTTAGTAAAAGGTATATATATGAAAGGGTTACCTTTTCTGTCAAAAATGGTATATAAAAGGGTAAGGGTTTGGACCTCGGGACGGAGCCTCCCCGTATAAAACTTTGTTGAGTACCCCCTGTGGGAACCGCAGTCCATTGAGCTGCTTAAGCGCGTGGAACGAGTCCAGAAACGTGCATCTAAGAGACTGCAGCTGACCAACCTGCTGCCAATCTCATACTGGCACGGATTCCTTGACTTACTTTTCTTTTTTAAGGCCATTACTGGCTTGATTGGCATAAGCAGTGACACTCTACCCTCTCTTAGGAACATAGGTAGGACAACTCGATCATCATCTAGTAACGATGTATATACTTTTACACCAAAAAGATGCAAAACTGTTACGTATCAGCGCTCCTTTTTCATTAGTACATGCAGAATGTGGAATGTACTTTCTGAAAACTTAAGATATAGAACTGTTACTCTGAACTCGTTTAGAAAATTATTGTTAGAATATTACTACGGATGTGGAAGTCTATCTGCCCTAAGTGTAATGCTGCCCGCGGTCTAGTCCAGTCACGCCACATCTTGTAGTTTTTAGATGTTTATCGTATGATTTATTCCTGTAAATAACTTGATAACATTGTAGATGTTGTAGTTTAAAAAATACTTCAGGTTAATTTTGTCCAAACTAGTTTATTTTTTCAACCTAGTTTATTTTTGTCTAAACTAGGTTATTTTGGTTTAACCTAGTTTATTTTTGTCCAAACTAGTTGTTTTTTTTTACCTTTTTTCCGGCACTTTTTTATTAACGTTCCTTTAATACACTAATATACAAACAGTTACACATTTACGCCTCAAACTTGCCAATAATAATGCAATACAGTACAAGAAATGAAAAGAAAAAAACGGAAAAAAACATTAAATTAGATAAAAAATAATAATTAAAAAAACTAGGTTATTTTGGTTCAACCTAGTTATTTTTTGTCCAAACTGGGTTATTTTGTCAACCTAGGTTATTTTATGTCCAACCTAGGTTATTTTTCCCAAACAGTAATTTTTAGGGTTTTTTAAATGTAGGGTAGCATTATATTTATCTGTTGTTTAGTGACTTAGCCTTTAAAAAAATTGTGACTAGCTCTAAACACCCTAAATAAGTGAGCACCAGTTGTTGACGGTTGGGGTGTTTTTAAATGTAGGGGTATGGTTTGTATTAGTTCACAGGATCATTAAATAAGCATTATATTTATCTGTTGTTTAGTGACTTAGCCGTAAAAAAAAACTAGTGACTAGCTCTAAACACCCTAAATTAGTGACTAGCTCTAAACACCCTAAATAAGTGAGCACACTTTGTGGACGGTCAGGGTATTTTTAAATGTATAGGGGTAGGGTTTATAGTGGTTCAGAGGACCATTAAAGAAGTATTATATTTATCTGTTGTTTAATGACTTAGCCGTAAAGAAAAACAAAAATTAGTGAATAGCTAAATAAGTGAGCACCAGTTGTTGACGATTAGGGTGTTTTTAAATGTAGGGGTAGGGTTTGTATTAGTTCACAGGACCATTAAATAAGCATTATATTTATCTGTTGTTTAGTGACTTAGCCTTATATAGCTCTAAACACCCTAAATTAGTGAGCACCCATTGAAAAAAATAACTAGGTTGAATTACCGAAATAAACTAGGTTTAATATGGTTCAACCTAGGTTATTTTTGTCCAAACTAGTTTATTTTGATTCAACCTAGGTTATTTTTTCAACCTAGTTTATTTTTTTCAACCTACTAGGTTATATTTTAACCTCGTTTATTTTGATTCAACCTAGTTTATTTCTTATTATGGTTCAATCACAGTATAATTTCTCTTCCCAGCTTATTAATTATTGTTTACCTGTGACTGTCTTAAGTCACAAATTAGCGCTATAAACTACATATAATTTACAAACTGTTTCTTTATTGTCAGGAGTTAGAAGTTCGTTATTTGGAAAGCGTACTTCCATTGTTCTATAGTCACACAGCGTGTTATTCTATTTGGAAAGCTGAGTCTAACAAGTACGAGGTTTAGTCCAAGATCCTCTGAACTCGTTACTTTAAGATACTGTTTAGCTCTTTCGTAGAAGTCTTCTTCCGGTCAATGTTAGCGTTGATTCGCATTCATATTATTTAGCTCAGTAATTACTCTGTAAAAGTCGGTTCGGTCGTTCACAGTTTGTTTCGAAGTACGAGTGGAGCCGTAAAGTAAAAACAATATATGTTTCTGAATTTAGCTTTCTTACTTCCCTTGAGTTTCATAAAAGAACGCAGAGTCAACACAAACTTCGTGTGTATTTTCGTCTGTGTTAATATCGTCCGTAGTCCGATTTCGTTAGCAGTGCACATGCGTGAATACATAATTTGCATATCGAATGTTTCTGTGGTAAAGTGGTAAAGTTCTGGTCTTCCAAGCCGACGGTCAGGGTTCGAGTCTCGTCTGGGATGAAACAAAGTAAGTAATAATGATGTGTAATATTAATTAATGTAATGGTGGTAAGGGGGATCAGGGTGGGGTAGAAGTAAGATAGTGGGACAAAGAACAGGGAATCAAGGGAGGGGAGGTAGAATACGAAAACCTGCTGACTTCTTTTTAGAATGTGCCCCCTAAAAAAGCTAAACTCCATTTTTTTTATGACTCCCCAAAAAGAAAGGATCCCTTTTTAGAATGATTGATATCTAACAACAATAACCTAGGTTGAAAAAAAAACTAGTTTGGACAAATTTAACCTGAAGTTTTTTTGACCTGCAACATATATATATAAACTTCAGGTTAAATTTGTCCAAACTAGTATTTTTTTCAACCTAGTTTATTTTTTTCAACGAAGTTTATTTTTTTCAACCTAGGTTATTTTTGTTAGATATCAATCATTCTAAAAAGGGATCCTTTCTTTTTGGGGAGTCATTAAAAAAAATGGGGTTTAGTTTTTTTAAGGGGGCACATTCTAAAAAGAGTTAAGCAGATTTTCGTATTCTACCTCCCCTCCCTTCGGACTTTGAAAAATATAGCACGGACGATAACACAAACGAAAATACAGACGAAGTTTGTGTTGACTCTGCGTTCTTTTATGAAAACTCAAGGGAAGTAAGAAAGCTAAATTCAGAAACATATATTGTTTATAGATGAACAGGTTTACTTTATGGCTCCACTCGTACTTCGAAACAAACTGTGAACCGAACAGACTTTTACAGAGTAATCACTGAGATAAATAGTATAAAAGCGAATCAACGCTAACATTGACTGGAAGAAGACTTCTACGAAAGAGCTAAACAGTATCTTAAAGTAACGAGTTCAAAGGATCTTGGACTAAACCTTGTACTCGTTAGACTCAGCTTTCCAAATAGAATAACACGCTGACTAGAACAAAATGGAAGTACGCATTCCAAATAACGAACTTCTAACTCCTGTCAATTAAGAAACAGTTTGTAAATTATATGTAGATATAGCGCTAATTTGTGACTTAAGACATCACTGGTAAACAATAATTCAGTAATAAGGGAAGAGAAATTCTACTGTAATTGAACCCATAATAAGAAATGAACTAGGTTGAATCAAAATAAACGTGGTTAGAAAATAACCTAGGTTGAAAAAAATAACCTAGGTTGAACCAAAATAAACCTAGTTTTTTTTTAATGGGTGCTCACTAATTTGCGCTATATAGTCACTATTGTTTTACGGTTAAGTCACTAAACACCAGATCAATAATACTTATTTAATGGTCCTGTGAACTAATACAAACCCTACCCATAGATTTAAAAACACCCTAACCGTCAACAACTGGTGATCACTTATTTAGGATGTTTAGAGCTAGTCACCAATTTTGTTTTGTTTTTACGGCTAAGTCACTAAATAACAGATAACTATAATGCTACCCTACATTTAAAAAACCCTAAAAATTACTGTTTGGGAAAAAATAACCTAGGTTGGACACAAAATAACCTAGGTTGAAAAAATAACCTAGTTTGGACAAAAATAAACTAGGTTGAAAAAAAATAAACTAGTTTGGACAAAAATAAACTAGGTTGAAAAAAATAAACTAGTTTGGACCAAAATAAACTAGTTTGGACAAATTTGACCTGAAGTATTTTTTAAATTACAACATATACATCGTTATTTTTATATTTCTTATTCACGGATCCAAAGTAATTGGTGAAAGCTGCTGTTGGTATCCCAGCCTTCCTAATATTTACTTGTTTCCGTCCATTTGTACAATGTATGTCCACCTATTACTTTTACTAGAAAGTTGTATTTCTATATGTTTGTATTTATTTAATCACTTTGACGAAACTTAATATAAAAAAATAAACTTGGGCCTCGCTGGGCCTTAACGTACTCGAGTAGAGGTGATTGGTGGGTAGATACAACAATATAAATAACTAAACCGAATTTGGATATAATTCTTCACACAGCGCTCATTGGTTCTCTTCGGTTTGCAATCGACATGTGCCTCACTGTCTTGTCCAGTCAGTTGTGTGATCAATATGGCTGCCGACTTGTTTGCGCTATTGGGCACGTCATATCCGCAGCAGGATTTGTCCTAAGCTCATTACCTCACGATATCACACCTATGTACTTCGTACACAGCCTGCTGACTGGGTTTGGGACCAGCTGTATCCAGACTGCGGGCTACCTCGTCATTGGTCAGTACTTCAAAAAGCGCCGCTCGCTTGCTGTCGGTATAGTGGCCAGTTCTTCCGGCGTAGGAGCAATCTGCTGGGGACCTTTAGTGCAAGTACTTCTAGGTGTAATGAACTGGAGGAATGTTTTTCGTATCATTGCGAGTGTTTTTGCTGTGTTCAGTCTTTTGACAGTCTTGTATGATCCTAACATTGAGAAGGATTCCGAACGAGAAGAGCCAAATCAGTGTGTAGAGAATCAAAGAAGCTTTCTGAAAAGGGTATTTGACTTGTCAATCTGGAAGGTTCCAATTTATAGGGTTGCCGTCATTTCTAATATGATTGCATGCTTTGGACATTACACGGCAAGGATACACATGGTAAGTGAACTTCAATATCTTTGTAATGCTAAAAAGTTTAACTTAAGGCTGGTTCTCATATGATCGCTGACGATCGCTGGCGATCGCCGGATCGTCCAAAATTTGACCAGCGATCGTCAGCGATCATACATGTATGTGAACACTTCTCGCGATCCAGCGATCGTCAGCGATCGCTGACGATCGCTGGAGTAGAGCAACTGAGGTTCTACTCCAGCGATTGTGGGCGATCGTCGGCGATTATATGAGAACACTTCTCTGCGATCGAGCGACCTGTGGCATCCTACAATGCAATGTTTCCTAGATCCAAACTTCAACGCCATGCAACGATTTGTTGTTGTGTTGTTGTCGCTCGTGCATTCACTTGTTCGCTCAGCTTCGAACATGGTGGGCTGCAGTACAGAATAGTTAATGGAAGAGCTGCGCAGATACGAATGCCTTTATAACAAATACTGATAGCAGAGAATGTAAAGACAAGTACAAGGAGTTGTATTTGTGGACGAAAATCAGTGAAAAGTTCAAGATTACACCGGCTGCTGTAGAGGAAAAAATATTAGGATTGCGTATGGAAAATACCTCAAACGGAGAAATAACATTCCGTTGGGTTCAGGAAGAGATTCTGTTTATGAATCTAGACTGGCTTAATTGCTGTGCGCATCGAGCACAAAGCGTGAAAGCGTCAGTTTCAAATCTGGGAAATCGGGAACTTGACAGTCCATCCAACTCACACGCACTGGCACGTAAACTTGTCAGCGATTATATGTGAACAAATGGCAGCGATCGCCAGCGATCGTGAGCAATCCTTCGGTTGAGTGATTTGGACGATCCGGCGATCGCTAGCGATCGTCAGCGATCATATGAGAACCAGCCTTTAGTCATTTCAAAACTGAGCAGTGCCGATCAAGATTGGTCTCTACCAGTTGTGGTCAGCGGTCATCCATCATGGCGGCTGGCAAGTTCCTGGCTCCGCTTATTATCTTGTTTAGTTCAATTACAGTGCTGATTAGGTTTCATAACTCCGTCTGGTTTATCAACACAAGCGATCAAACTGTTAATATCTCTGGAAAAATTTGCACAAATGCTGTTATCCTGCTTGGAAGTGAAGCTTATATGTCTTCAGTCACTCGATACAGATCCGCCATCTTGGATTCGTACTCAACTCGTCCAAGCTTATCCGTCCTCAAGCTTCTCTTGAGTAGCATACTTCTCCTGGCAGGTGATATTCAAGCCAATCCTGGCCCTCTTCACTCATCTAACTGTGGGATCTGTACGAAACCTGTGAGAAACAATCATAAAGGCATCCAATGTGACTCGTGCGATGCTTGGATTCATACAAACTGCTGTCTTATCAGCGATACGACCTACAGTTTTCTGGCTAATTCCTCTTGTACCTGGCTATGTCCACATTGTGGCTGTCCAAGCTTCTCTAGCAGTTCGGTGTTTAACTCTTCAGGCAATTCCGTGGCCACTACAAACTCGTTTACGGTTCTGTCAAGTATTACTGAAGACTCTCTTTGTCCTGGGTCGACCAAGTCATTCTCCCCTGTGACATCTACTCCACTAAAGAAAACCCCAAGTACTACTCGTAAACCTACCAAACTACGTTGTTTGGAAATCAATTGTGATAGTATTAGAAGTTCTGAGCGGGCCGCTGTTTTTGCTAGCCATATTGACATGTATGATCCAGACATCATATTTGGCTGTGAGTCCAAACTCCATTCTGATGACCCAACATATTCCTGCTTCCACTCTGAGTACACAGTATTCCGGAAAGAACGCCTCCACTCTGGCGGTGGCGGTGTCTTCATAGCCGTAAAATGTGATATCCCCTCGTATGAACTATCTGAGCTATCTACTGGTTTGGCTGATGACGATGAATCCCTGTGGGTTTCTGTACGTATGACTAACCAAAAGGAGCTGTACCTGTGTGTGTTCTATAAACCTCCCATTGCACCCATATCCCGTCTAGACCACCTCTCTGAGTCTGTGCTCAAGGTATTTAATAAGAACAGAAAATCGCATCCAAACATAGTTATTGCTGGCGATTTTAATTGTGGCGACATAAACTGGAATGAAGATCCTCCAACTACTACTAACCATATATCAGCACCTGCGATGAACAAATTACTTGATTTCATTAATGACAATGCTCTCAGCCAACACGTAACACTTCCTACTCGCCCGGCATCTCTCAAGACCTTAGATCTGGTTTTGTCCTCCACTCCTGCCTTAGTATCTGATGTAAAAATTCAACCAGGAATGAGTGATCATGACATTGTAAATTTTTGTATTAATGTCAATCCTCGAAGATCGGTTAGACCTCCTCATAAAGTGTATCTGTATAACAAGATGAACCTTGATGGACTCCGTCAGGATGTAGAGGTTTCCTCGAGGGAATTCTTTGCATCCAGTCCTGACAGATCAGTGGAAGAAAACTGGTCCTTTTTTAAGAACAGTTTGCAAACTGCAGTAAACACTCACATTCCTTCAAAAATGTCAAAATCTAAAGCTTTGCTCCCTTGGTTGACCAGGGCAATCAAGCGCCAGATGAGAAAACGCGATCGCTTGCTCTCCAAAGCTAAGCACAGTAGAGATAAAAAATCTACAGCTTGGGTCGCCTACAGACTCCAAAGGAACAAAGTTGTAAAGGCTTTGAAATCATCCTACAATAATTACCTGAACAATGTCATTGGAAGCAGCCTACAGTCAAACCCGAAGAAATTCTGGAGTCATATTAAACACTCTAGAACTGAAAATATTGGTATTCCCACATTACGTCAGGGTGATTCAGTGTTCATCTCAGATAAGGACAAGGCAGAAACTCTCAACACCCAGTTTCAAAGTGTGTTCACCAAAGATGATGGACAACTTCCTGAACTTAGCTCCACTACACGTATTTGTACTCCTATGGAAGATATAATGTTTACTGAGCCCGGTATACGTAAACAACTTGATAACATTAATACATCCAAGGCTTCTGGGCCTGATGGTCTATCGGGTCGTGTTTTACATGACTTATCTGCTGAAATATCGGGCATGCTCACCTTCATTTTCCAACAAGTTACAATTCTGGAGCTCTCCCAAGAGACTGGTCAAGTGCTATGGTTGTACCCGTCTTCAAGAAATCTAGTAAAGAAAACCCTGCCAACTATCGTCCTATATCACTTACCTGTTTGTCCTGCAAGATAATGGAACATGTGGTTCTTAGCCACCTAAATAAACACTTATCAGCTAATAACATTCTCTCTGACCTACAACACGGATTCCGTTCTGGACTCTCTTGTGAAACCCAACTTGTTCTTACAGTTCACGACTGGGCCAGCATCATCAACAAGCATGGCCAAGCTGATGCCTTGCTTCTCGATCTAAGCAAGGCGTTTGATAAAGTATCCCACGAGAAGCTATTACACAAGCTCTTGCACTATGGCATCCACGGAAGGTCTCTCTTGTGGATTTCTAGCTTTCTCTCCAATCGCTCTCAATTTGTGACTGTGAATGGCACCCACTCAAGTAGCATTGCTGTTACCTCAGGCGTACCACAAGGATCAGTCCTGGGTCCAACATTGTTCTTGCTGTTTATCAATGATATTGCAAATAGGGCTAATTCACAACTGCGTCTGTTTGCGGATGATGCAGTAGTATACCGGGACATCAAGTCTCCAACCGATCATCAGCTGCTACAAGATGACCTCATCAATCTATCCAAATGGGCTTCAGATTGGCAAATGGAATTTAACATATCCAAATGCCATCTCCTTTCAGTAACAAACAAGCACAAGCCGTACATGTCCACCTACTCGGCCAACTCGCAGGACCTATCTCAAGTCCCCCACTATGATTATCTGGGCGTACGTTGCTGTAAAACCCTAAGATGGGGACCCCATTGCTGCAAAATTGCTAGTAAGGCGAACAAAACCCTTGGGCTGATAAGACGATCCCTCAAACCCTGTAATATCGCAGTTAAAGAAAGAGCTTACCAGTCTCTTGTCAGGCCTATCCTGGAATATGCTGCTCCTGTATGGAATCCCCACACAGACACTGACGTAAATCGCCTTGAACAAGTTCAAAACAACGCTGCCAGATTTGTTTCGAACAATTATAATCCTACTGTAAGCACATCTAATTTAGTTAGGTCATTAGGTTGGGACACTCTAGAACAAAGACGCCTCCTTAATCAATCAGTGCTGTTTTTTAAAATTAGAAATGGGCTGGTAAACATCCCTTTCCCTGAGTGCGTTACTACTTCCTCCAGATCTAGTAGACGCCATCAGTATAAGTACACACAACTTCCAGTTAATGTATTAGCATATAGCTATTCTTTTTTCCCTAGGGCTATAAGAGTATGGAACCTGCTTCCGTATGAAGCAGTTTCTGCTAACAGTCTAGCCAGTTTCAAGTCAGCCGCCCTGCCTGCCATTCGATCTATGCAGGTGCCTAGCCACCTGCGCAGGCTATAGATCGCTCGTATATCGTATATATGTTTAGTTATTATTCTTATCTATTTACTTAATATTTTGGTATGTGTCACGACTTAAATCGCGTAGTTTATTATTACTATTATTAGTAGTATTATTACTACCATTAGTAGTAGTAGTAGTAGTAGTAGTAGTATTATCATTACTATTATGTTACTTAGTTTATTATTATTATTCTAATTTATATATTATTTAAACTCCCAGTATTAGTGAAAACTATCCCAGGGAGTATAACCATCTAAGTATCTAAGTATCTAAGTTTACCCACTTGGGTCAGATATTTTTTCTCTTTCCCTCGTAGGGCGTGCACACTTAGCACTACAGCTTACAACTTTACATCACATTCTCTACACTTACTAGTGCTACGCGGCAAACATGATTTTATATCATAACTACATATACCACTTTAAGAGTTTGAAACTTTATCAGAAACAATGATGAGTATGTCTCTGCTCATGTGGCCCTCTACTCCCCTCTTTTGTTCTTTTGGTGCTCTTGTCGCTTTTTTTTTAATTTCAATTTTTTATTTCCACACTGTTTACATAAATCAGGTAAGCAAAATCTAAAGTATTTTAAGATAAGTAAATATAAAAATAAAGAATTAAAAGAGAGCTATGATAGGAATATGTGTGCAGTAGTCAAAGTAGTCGAGGCTTTCGAGTTGACTATGTGCATGTAATGTGCATGTAACTATAGATTATGACTAGAAGTAATCATAGATTATTAAAGTGCGTTCGACATGTTTTTTGTAAGAGAAAGGACTGGGCTTCCTGTGGTAACACAAAAGACTGAACGATTGCTGCAATGATGTAGATGTACATGTAAATAATCCTGTTCAAAAATGCTTGTTTTTAACTAATGTGAACATTTTGAATGTCTTGACTTATAAATTAATATACAAGGGGATGCATATGGGTATAAAACTTTAAATATTTATATTTATATTGTGTAACATTAAATTATTGGATGCATGCAGTTCCTAGTATTCACAATATTAATTAGTACACTCCATGCAGTGTATAACATAAACTATATATGCATGTGTATAAAGTACACCCCAGTTCCTTCAGAACATTGAGATTATTTTTCAAGTGAGAACATGGTGGTTGGCTGCAGAATATTGAGTGTTAGTTGCAGAATAATTTATGATCAATGTTGGTAGCCGGGTCCGGGCTTTTATCAGCCTCTTATGGTTGTTTCAGTGTAGATTAATTGATTAGGGAATTGGACACAGCAATGAACTCAGTACTTTGATCATGAATTTCCCTCACCTTGTACTGTGTTGATATTTAAGTTCCTTGGCATATCAAAGTGTCATTATATATTAACTCTTTGCCTGAATGTAGTGTTAATTTGTATATATAACCAAGATGCACTCATGCATGTGTCACTGGGTGTTTAGAAAACTCGGGCCAGGTACTGTGTGTAGTTTTGGTATCTTGTATGTACAGCGAAAATCAGAATCCAATACAGCGAGCAAGCCAACAGAATTTTCGATCGCAGATTCACTCGGTGGATATAGTTCAGCACAAATTATGGCCAACTTGATTGTACTGCAGACCGCGCCGATAAAACAGACCATGTTTGACATCAGACTTTGTCTTATACACCGAATTTCCTCAGGCTTCGATAAATCGTAGCAAATTATTCGCAGATTCACTCGGTTTTTACTGGATAGTTCAACACAAATAAATAATTATGGCTGAGCTGAATGTTCAAGTATTTTGCTTCTTCGGGCCTTTCTAAGTACTTCTTCGGGCCTTTCTAAGTACTTCTTCGGGCCTCTGGAACCCAGGGTAATGTTCAAGGTGCAAAACAGACCATATTGGACTTTGTCAGTCCTCCAGATGTACTACATACTTTCCTCAGGCTTTGCTCAATTGTACTTGCGAACCTTTGAAACATCATTGCATTGAGTAGTAAGTAAAGTGGGGGTTCTGGCGCAGCACCTCCGTTTTTCCGTTGTATGCCACATTCGATGACCCCTTCCCCCACTGCATCGGATGGACCTTGTTATACCATAGGTGTTGTAATTTGATCACAAATACGTTGGACCTCCGTTTTTATTACATTTTTGACACCCAATTAGAGGAGCGTCATTCTAATGTATACTTGAGATACCGAATTACAAAAACATGTTTACAATTACTATGCGTATGGCTGACGTGTGCCGAATTGTAAAAAACTTGTTTACAGTTACTACGAGTACGGCTAACATATTATGCCTCCCCATAGAAATCTTGACTAAGATCGTAGAGTATGCAGGCCCTACATCATTTGCAAGCATCGCTTCGACTTCGAAATACCTAAGCGATGCAGCATCTCTAGCATGCTACAAAAACGTAGACCAAGAGTTCTGTAGACAAGTACTCCTTTTTGGTTTTAGGTCTGCTTGTAACGATAACGAGCGAGACAATTTGGTTAGGATTTTCAATATTTACGCAGAGGACGTATACTATGACAATAGTTATGCGATACTCGATGCCTGCGACAATGGTAATCTTGATGTCGTTAAGTGGCTCGTTAAGCGCTTCCTGCCAATCATAGAGTATGACTACGAGTACGGTGAGGATTGTAACTACAAGTACGATGCGATATACAATGCCTGTAGAAATGGTCGTCTTGATGTTGTTAAGTGGCTCGTTAAGCACTTCCAGTTCACTATAGAGGATGACCACGAGTACGAGGAGAACCACGAGTACGATGCGATATACTATGCCAGCGAAAATGGTCATCTCGATGTCATTAAGTGGCTCGTTAAGCACTGCCTCACCGTGGATGGCGAACACGCCGATCGTGCACTATTCGTTGCCAGCGAAAATGGTCATCTCGATGTCGTTAAGTGGCTCGTTACGCACTTCCAGCTCACCGCAGAGGATGGCGAACACGCCGATCGTGCACTATTCGTTGCCTGCGAAAATGGTCATCTTGATGTCGTTAAGTGGCTCGTTAAGCACTTCCAGCCCACCCTAGATGAGGAGGACGACGAGTACGATGCGATATGCTATGCCAGAGAAAATGGTCATCTCGATGTCGTTAAGTGGCTCGTTACGCACTTCCAGCTCACCGCAGAGGATGCACGCGATTATTAGACGAGATTTAAGAATTTAGTTTAAAACCATAAAAAGAAAAAAACCAATAAAGAAAAAAAACAAAACTGGAGCCCCTATTAGAGAAGGGTTGGTATGCAGTATATCCACCCATGATACTAACGTATATTCTTTACTTCACAATATTAACGTATGTTGTTACTTTAGTACGTATTAATATCACGCAGATGAGTCGAGTGCATGAGTCGAACGGATTGATTGAAGAAGTTCCAATTTGCAGATCCCCCTGACGTCGACGCCAAGGATAGTGTGTCTGACGTCAACTAAGATACCAATTAGACACATAACATATATAGGTATTAGCAACGATGGTGGATAAAATAATAACTTGCGATTGGTTGATGCGAGGAAAGGGCACGAAATGTATAAGGAAGATTTCGAAGACATCAG
The DNA here is from genome assembly GCA_030867875.1 of Actinernus sp. WN-2022. Classification (NCBI taxonomy): domain Eukaryota; kingdom Metazoa; phylum Cnidaria; class Anthozoa; order Actiniaria; family Actinernidae; genus Actinernus; species Actinernus sp. WN-2022. The sequence goes on from JAOWCC010001589.1 coordinate 57,985,177, forward strand.
AGTACTGTGCTCAACACAACTTTCAGATATCAAAAGGTAGCACCCCATTTGTCCCATGTTCGAAGTGTGGTAGAGGATGTCGTACGAGTTACGGGCTTTGCTCAAAGTGTGGGGCAACGGAGCGTCGTCACATCCGCGAGAAGAAGTGCCTCGATATGAAACGCGCTAAGGCGTTGGTGGAATCGGAGAACCACGAGGTCAGCGAGACGAAACTCCACACTAAGGATCCAAAGGTGGTGGTGGACCACGAGGTATCCCTAGACGATTAGAAATCACGATATGAAAAAAAAAAAAGAATGAAGAGAAATTGGTATACGACCTCTCTTCATTCTTTTTTTTCAACAAACAATTAGATAATTGATAGTCCTATGGTATATACAACTAGTATGGATGATCTTCTTAGATTGCTTGGTTCCGAAATTTGTGCAAGCCTACATATCAAACCTCTTATTCCACGGTTACGTCTTAACACCGGGGAAACGTGTACCGAATGTCTCTGTCCAATGGAAATGCAAGGAATGGAATTCATATGTCCCACCTGTGGTCTTGATTCCGAGGCCGAATCATGTGAAGAAACTAGCAATGTTACTACTCGGCTGCGTATAGTAGGTCCGGATAGCTTTCGGTATCAACATGATCTAGACCGTACGAGCCCCAAGCAAAGCGATAACCAAGAATTGCAACTACGTACGATTATGCGAGAACTACAGGCATACAACACTGTTTATAAACAAAATTATGACCTCTCGTTTCCCACAAATGTATTAGGAATCGTAGCCGACGCATTCATCCAAGTAAAGAAAGTTTGTATCAAGCGTAGCCATGCTAAGAGAACTATTTTAGCTGCTATACTTTACCACGCATGTATACAATGTGGGTTCATTCGCTCTAAAAACGAGGTTGCTAATTTCGTGCAACTCAACAACCGGCGTATCTATAGCGGTAACGACTTTATACACTCGCTACATGCAGACGGCAAAATCGATATTAACTTAAACACCGATCGAATAGCTCCTCATATAGCAACGACCTTTACCAAACTCGGCCTACCCGAAGCGCATCTCCAACAAATAGTCTATGAGATTGTTCATACGGCAATAGAAAACAATATAGGTATCAACTCCATACTTCGAACTAAAGTCGTTGGGGCAAGCTACGAGGTGCTACGCCGTTCAGGATCACATATATCTCTTATCGATGTTATTAAACGATGTGGTACACATAAGGGTTCGATCACGCGTTTTATTGATGAGTTGCTTGCTTACAATTCTCACTTCGAGCCTATCTATATGAGACACGGTCTAACTAGTAGTCAAACGATAACCACCGAGTAAGAATTCTAGTCAACACCAGAATCTCTCTAGGAACCGCTTTCGCCTTTGCTAGCTTCGCATCGACAGTCTGTTTCATATGCAAATTCCCGTTGTTTTGTCAGCCAAGGGGGGCTAAATGTATAAATTCCTAAGTGCCCCCTAAAATTCATATCCGACCCTAAAATTCCGATCCGACCCTAAAATTCCGATCCGACCCTAAAATATTTTTTTTTCTTTTTTTTAGAGCGAAAAAATCGTATTTATGTTTGGCAGAGCATCTGCCGTATGTTAATTAGCGGCGCCCACGCGCTGTCTCGAAATTTACATACGAACCAGACGTAGGAATTAATTTATACGAAGATTTTCGTAAAGTTAAAATAAAATCCACGCTGGTTTCTTTCGTAGGAGATATCGATTCTTATCCCACTAGACTGCCAAGTTTTTCTCTCATCTCCTTTCGGAACTCGGAGCGAAGTTCTTCTACGTTTTTTAACCTCCCTTCTTGCCTATTTTTTCGTCGTATTTCAAGCTTAAGCGCTTCATATTTCAATTTCTCACCAATAACGCTTCCAAACTCGGCTTCTGAAACGTTACCATCGGCTAGAGCTTTTGAGACTTTGGCTTCCACGGAATTGGCCTTAGCCTTTGCCAACATAACAGTCTTTTCATGCTTAGAGACGTGAACACCAAGTTTCTTACTGGCAACAGCCGTCAAAGACGAAACGACGGCGCAAAGAAATCCGATTGCTCCTAAAGAAAGACCCACAGGCAGCCCGATTCCTGTAAATGATATACCTAACGCTGAAGCAGATAAAACACCACTCAGGCTACCTGTGGCCACAGCAACCCCGTGAACAATACCATGCGCTCGGGCATATTTTTTACGAACAACTTCGTAGTGCTTTGCCTGCTGTTCGAGTTCGGCAAGCGTATCGCAGACTTTCTGCAGTCGAAAGCTCGCTCCAACGTCGCTCAGTTCCTTTAGAGCTCCTGATGGATAGATATCTGGTGCTGTTGGAAATGGTTGAATTGAATCGCCGTCCATCGTATATGTGATATACGTATGATTTACTCAATCTTCAATACGAAACGTAGAGGCTGCTTGTTGAAGTCTATGAGATTGCCTTCCTCATCGCGAACTGTGAGGCGAATGTAGTTCCGCACGGTTCCTAGGGCTCGAATGGGTATGAGGGTTGGTGGGGAGTAAGTCATTTCGTTAAAAATGTGGGGTGTCGGATTAAGAGTATGTAGGATTTTAGATGGCTTCCCCTCAAGAAGTGAGAAGTCGGAATCCACCACATCACAGTAGATATATATATGATTAACATCTTTTGGCACCAGGGTGTATTTTCCCACAGCGATGGTCACATAGTCTGTCACATCTTTATCTACTTTGATACCAAACGAATCGCAGATATTCTTAGTGAACTGGATTGGTTTCTTGACCATCATAATCCAATATTTCCTAAATGTGTGGTCTATGAATTCCAAGAAACCAGCCTTGACTGCGGGATCGAAGTGGTCTATAAAGTATGCCATACTATAATGTCCCGCCTTAATTTCGTATGGAAACACCACACTATTGCCATCCCACTTAAAGCTACCCTTCTCTGCTAGGTTACACCAATTGTGACTAATAGTGATCTCAACTAGCGAAATATTATTGATAAGAATAGGGTGGTCAAAAATTAGACTATATGATCAGACGTAGGACAGGTGACATTTAAGATTACCATTATATATTAAAGGTATAAACTGTATATATGTATAGCTTCAATAGTTACGATGCCTCTCGTTGTGTCAGACAAAGATGATTGGTATGATGGTCTATCTGCCAAGGACAAGGCGGAGATTGCCAAGGGTGGCCTAAGGCTTTCGAAATCTGAGCAGACAGCGTTCCCTGCCGATGAAAATGAAAGGATCGCAGCACTGAATGCCAATCTGTTGGTAAAGTTCAAGAAAAGATACCCACATACTGATTTTCACCAGTTCTATGCATCCACGGATATAGATGGTCCGGGCAAATATTCAACGAGTATTTGGTTTCGAGATGGGGATTCTGGCTATGTGGTCTATGGTGATGATGTCTCCAAGCTACCTGCTACCATTCAAAAACGCATCGACAATGCATTGCAGGGGATGGTTGGTGGTTTCCCACATACATTAACACTAGACAAAAGTGTGAAATATCCTGTTACAGCGGTCCCATATACCGAAAAAGCACAAGATATCGACCTCACCAATCTATGGATATACGTCACACCCACTAAAGCATTCAAAGCAGGTGTCAGGGACATATTTAAGGAGACCGTCGTAAAGCATGTGACAGCAAAGGAGTCTCATCATTGGTTATGAGGTCCGGATTTAAAATATTGGCCTCAACAATTGAATTTCGCAACGTGGTGTGCGACTTCTGGATGTGGAGTATCGTTGTTCGACCCTACTTTCGAAACGTATCCACCCGTTGTTCAAGGGTTCCTACGATTTCACGTTTATTTCACAATACGAAGAATTCTTCATGAACTTGGTGGTACTCATGGAGTTCCTCTACCTAATGACCATGCTTTCAAACAGTTCGATAATCTCTACAGCAAAGCAGCTCTTGAGAAATTGTGCATCGAATTTGGTTTATCTCGAACGCCAGACTTTCGATGGGACGGAGGTAATAATCACGGATTAGGAGACGTCTACATATACATTCATGGAGGACTGGTGAACGCCCAAGAGAAGTATGCACACAACACCTCATTCTCTGCAAAGTGGCCTGGCGGTGACTTCAAGTTTCCTGAGGAAAGTCGTTCGGTTTATGAATTTCCGTTGACGTTCATTAGCGATAACAACTGGAAACAATACAATTGGTTTATGCCACCAATAGGGAAGGGTTTGACAGATGCTGGATTTGGTAGATTGAATCGATCTGTCGAGGCTTTCGGATATTGCATTCTAGGTGCTCAAAACGATCTTAACGAATCCATCATAGATAGCTTCAATGTCAAAGAAAGGTTTAAGAGCTTGGTCGAAGGCGCTATTCTCGAAAACGATTTAGTGGTAAGCTATGAAAATTATCTTACAGCTATACTACACAAACATAAGAGATTAGATCTAGCAATAGCTATAGGGGTACGGCTACTACCAAGCAATATTGAGTACTACCTCAGCAAGAAGGATGGTTATAAAAATCCAATCCCGAACGCCACGAAAGATATGGTGTTAGGTGTAAACGATGTTAATGGAGATGTTCGCGAAACCAAATTTCCACCACCAGATATGGAAGGAAAGAAACAAAAGAAACAATTACCACATAGCGCAAAGCAACAAGTTCCACATAACAAAAAGTCTCCCATAGTACCTTACCGAATCCACACGAGACCAATCTAGCAGCAGTATCTATTGCCGCAGCTGGAATTGCATGGGCGTTGTTTCGTTAACGTCGTTTGTATTGCTCTACTATGAACACCACCATTGCTACGATGAATAGCCAAACGTACTCTGCTAGAGTTCCCAGAGCCTCACCAGCCATACGAAATACGAAGCTAGCAATTGCCCCAATCATTCCAGGCAACATCTCTCCCAACTTCTTTCCTGTTGTTTTTAACCACCCACCCACCGTCTTTAATCCTTCTTTTACTTTATCAACACCAAGTGGAGGCTTCGGTAGTGCTTTCGACATCTGGGAAACTATAGCACCAATCACAGCACCAATCGCAGTAACCAACGCAAGCGCAGTCATTCCATTCTTTCTGAAAATGGCTTTTATACGGTCCCGAAGTGACATGCGTTCTAGTATGGCTTCTTCTCGACGTGCAAGGAATTCTATTGCCTTACGAATGAGTATTCTCTCTTTCTTAGCTGCTTTCTTCTGAGCCTCGGTTGACTTTGGGTCTTGAAGTATGTTTTCTTCTAGTTTGAGATGCTCAATAGCCTTTTCTTTAGCTAGGACGACTTCCTGTGCTGCCTCTTCATTCGTAGGACCTAGAACGTATTTGAGATCATCCCCCATCTTCTTATATAGCGTGCCCTTCAAGGTGGTCAGAGGTATAGGTTTCTCTTCGCTTTCTAACGCGCGAATGTAGATTCTACCCCTTTTCTTGTCAGCATCCCATATGGTTGCTATCTCAAGTTCTCCCCGAATCCCCACATCCTCATAGCGTTCCCAGACGGCATCGAACAGCATTTGTTTTGCATCGTCTGATAAGCCTGGTTTGAAAATTATATTTCTACTGGTAAAGCTAGGAACTTTACTTTCGACTTTCGGAGCGGTGAATGACTCGATGTAATCATCCATAGAAAACGAGGTTTCCTGATACTTTGGTCGAGCGCCTTCTTTAGTATAGTCGCGTCTGGTTTCCATGGGGATAATTTCGCCTGACGCCGTAGTGTCGTCTGAAAATGTTGCATTCCATTCCTCTTGGTCGACCTCGTAATCTTCACCTCCTTCGGCTTCACCAGTTCTTTCCTCGGGTCTCACATCAACATCCATATTAAACATTACTACATATCTTGGTATATTCAACATGATATCGTCGAAGTTAATTCCCACACAAGCACGAAGAGAACCTCGAGCACTCAAAGCTCAACGAACTCTATATAGGAAAACTTTCACTCCATCATCTGCTAATCCAGGCGAGACGCTCTATGTGGAAGTACCAACGCTAGGAGAAAACATCGTATTAGTACCTGGTAGCTTAGCACTATTGGTTGACATCGTATTGTCTGGTGGACATGCCAATAATCGTGTCGTGACCAACGTTGGACGCTGCTTGGTTATACATCGAGTTTGTAAAATAGGAGCTGAAATAGTAGAAGACATTGCTCGGTCAGATCTCTTACAAACATATTCCGATACATACCTATCTATGCAGGAGAGAGAATCTAGAACACAACAAGGTATATAATCAGAGAATACAAACAAGCTACGTTCTAAGGCTGGTGATGCAGGCACTTCGAACGTCGGTGAGAACGCGCTCCTAGTTGCATATGGTTCAAAGTACAGAATTCCGTTAGACGTTGATATTCTGACACAACATGGAGTTCTATACCCCCACGCCCTAGAAGACACTATTTCATTCGAGTTGACTCTAGCCCGCGCCGTCGAGATAGTCGTTGGATCAGATGCGACAAAGATAGGTACGTACAAGCTTAACAACATCCAGTTAGAATATGAAGCAATCAAAAATGAAACTCTAGCTAGGAATGCACTTAACGCATATGAAAAAGGCACTGCTTTCCTATACAACCACGCTGTCCACTTCAAGCTAGTAACTATCGCCAAGGCATCAGATACTTTGATATCTCAGAATATCAATGTTCCACGACGATCCTTTGCCGGGCTACTTCTACTATTCTTAGATACACCTACCAACGGTACGCGAGATAGCGAAGCATTCTCAAATCCTGATATTTCGAAGATAGAAGTGGATGTAAATGGAGTTCCAAATAGATTCTTTCCAGGAGGTATGTTACCACCAGATTTCTGGGAGGCCGCCAAAGGATGGTTTGCCACATCCGATACTTCTATGACCCCCACAAAGTTTTACAACAACAGATTCGCCATTCTAGTCGATTGCCGCACAGCAAAAGATTCCGCTGTTCATGGTGATGGTATGGCGCAAACGGGTGGTGGAAAAGATATCGACATTCGTATACATAGGACCGCAAACGGTGTTGGAAACGTAAACATGCACATCTACGTCCTTGCAGATGCTCAGCTCACGATATTGAACGGAGGACTACAGAATATAACATACTGATGGATGCCTTGGTAGAACACATCCCATTCAACACACTCATAGTAGGTCCAACGAACTGCGGAAAGACTGCATTTCTCATAGAGCAACTTCGTGGACCATTTCGTGGTAAGTTCGATTATATAGTATTAGTGTGCCCTACGTATGCCCACAACAAAACCTATCGTGGATTTGCCAATCGAGATCCACACTTCTATGTCGTATCACCACCTCAGGACTCTATCAATACCGCATTGAATATTTGTGCAACCTTTTGGGCTGGAACTAATACACTATTGATTCTCGATGATTGCGCCGCCTCAACCGACAAGCTAGTAGATCTGGCATTCTCTGCTCGACATATAGGACTATCTATTTGGGTGCTATCCCAACAATTAACAAGTATATGCAAACCTTTCCGAGAGAACGTGGCTGTCGTAATTGCATTTCATACCGCGTCGGCTATAGATGGTAAAAGGATATTTGAAGATTACGGAGGCTCACAAGAATGCAGTGAGTTACAAACAGTACTTCGATCCCACAAGTTTGCTCGCATATGTTTCTGTTTACGACATCCTTTTGCAGTCGTGTTAGAGCTACCTTCACCTATAACATATTATCATGGTTGATAAAGAAATACTCGAGCTACTGGGTGAGGATGTAACAGGTCCACCACCAAAGACAGAGGACGTCGTAACAGATAATCGTGAAGCACTTTCCATTTTGGCTGCAACGGGTACAACGAAGGATTACCTAGGTAAGAATTTCTCTATAGGAGATATTGCTAGACTATCTGAAAAAGAAGTAGATAGATTACATAGAAGGTATCAGGCCGTTCTAGCTAAGCAAATAACAGAAAGCTTAGTCAATGGTGTGATGCGTCTAGCTACTCGCTTAGTTGCTTACCTAGTACCCATAGATTCTCAAGTAGAACTGATCAAAGACCTACAAGAAGACCACCTAGTCCGCAACAAGATCAGTGCTGCGACTGGTCTATTATCACTTAAAGCAGGTCGCTTTGTAGCACTAGCTAGCGTCTTGTTCCATGTATCTGGTCACATAGTCATTCCTGGTACACCTATTGAACCTTCACACATACCTACTATATCGAATCAAGATGGAAGAAACGGATCAGATAACTGCGAATCCCCCGACGACTGTGCCTGATAAGAAAGGAAAAGATCCAAAGCGCGTTGCAGCTGGAAAAGCATTGGCAGAAAGCAACAAACGTGCTAGAGAAGCTCAAAAGAGAGAGATGGCGCGTGAAAGCGAATTATCTAAAGATACCGACGTAGAGGAAAGTTGGCTCAAAAATGTGTCTACTAATACTACTATAGCAGTCATTTGCACGGGTGCTGCATTGGTTGGAGGGTACTATCAATACAAAAGATATAGAGATGACGTCAAAACGATACGCCCTCCTACCAAAACGACACGCCCAGTAAGTCCGGTAAAGACTACGTTGCCAGATATGGAGTAACATTTGAAGACTAGGAAATCATACGTTATATGTTAGAATGGTAGAGAATAAGCTGATGAAAACTGTGTCTGATGCCGCTATAATTGCTGGACTTGCGACGAGCTTTGGGTGGGTTACAAAAAAGGTGACCAAGGAATCTATGCTTAGTGATCCTTTTTCTTCTGTCATAAATTACGTGAAGTGGACTGCTGTGTTGGCTGGTAGTATAGCTGCCAAGCAATACCTCGAGGATCAAAAGTATATACCAAAGGATTTGTAGTAAGTATGGTAACGTTAGCAGCGGTTGGAATGACCATTTTCGGAGCTGTTTTGAATGCAACGGCATTCACCGGTGGTGGTATACTAGCTAGATTGTTTGGAAAGGATGATATTGATATAGAACGGAAAAGACACGATGAGGCCCTTGAGAAATACACAGCTGAAAAGATAGCCTATGACAAGGAGCGTCAAAGAGTATACGACTATGCTCGAGAACTGGAAGGTCTGGAGCGTGCTGCTTACGACAACCAAACCGACACCGACAAAGCTTTCGTGCGATCCGATAAGTTACACCAGAAATTGAAACGACCTCACCTATCTGACTACTATCGGCCTTCAATGGTGGTGGAATGTCGGTGGTGGAATGCTAGTTGCTGGCTATGCTGCTAGTCGCTTGGCTTTTTAAAAACGAACTTTTTTCTGCTTGTTGAAGTTTTGGCGTTATAGTGTAGATATAATCAATGATCGCCTTGCGAATATCTTCTATGGTCCCAAGGGATACTGGAAAGGTCACGCTGCAATTGGTAAGCTATCGGTGGCAGCGAAGGTATCGGAAGACGCAGCTAAGAGTTGGTTAGAGAAACAAGCACTATGGCAGATATACCTACCACCACCACGACATATACCACGACCACATTGGACTGTATCGAAACCAAATGAGGTTCACCAAGCTGATTTGATCTTCCTACCTCACGATCGACCTGGACGTGGAAGGAAACTATATAAGTATGCTTTAGTGGTAATCGACGTAGCTTCTCGATATAAAGAGGCTGAGCCTTTGGCTTCGAAAGATAGTGGTGAAGTTTCTGCTGCCTTTGAACGAATCTACAAGCGTAGTCCACTAGAATGGCCTAAAACCTTGCAAGTCGATCCTGGTAGAGAATTCATGGGACGTATGTCTGAAGCCTTAGAACTACGTGGTACGAAAGTCCAACGAGGTGAGGCTGGCAATCACAGAGCACAAAGCTTTGTCGAACGAGCAAATAGAACACTAGCTGAGAGATTGTTTGGATATCAATATGCACAGGAAATTGTACTCACTTCGGAAGGATCAGATAAACGTAGTAGAGAATGGGTGTTGCGCCTTCCAGAGGTTATCAAGGCCATGAATAATGAGGTGACTCGGCTAACAGGAAAGAACCCCTCGAATTCTGTTGTGTCACAGCAGGTGAACATAAAAACTCCTACATATTCGCGGACTGTCGGATTGGAAGAAAAGCGCATACCATTCGACGTTCTAGTTAGATATATTTATGCACCTCGAGAGTTGGAAGGTGGAGCAAAACGAGCAACTGATCCTGTGTGGAGTTTACAGACATACGTCGTTTCACGTAGTGCGATATCTTCGAACCAACCAGTTCTGTATACTATTTGGAAAAGGGTGCACCAAAGCGGGGCTTCGTGCATGAAGAGCTACAAGTGGTACCACCAAATACTGAACTACCGCCAAGGGGTATTCTGTTCGTATCCAACCGACCTAAGATAGAAGCAGCTCGCAAATAAAATCATCTAATTTTTCCGTAACAAAGTTTTCCTTGGTGTTTTTGTGTCCATAGGCTAGTGTATCGATTCCGTTTGCTGAAATCCATCGCTTAGAGTCAAATGGTGAGAGAGATACTTTGTTCATATGCATACCATACATCCTGTGACCTTCACTTCGAAGCATATGCATTCCATGGCGGAATACTTTCTTATCTAGTAAGCACTCTTTGTATTGTTCATGACGAATGCGATGTTTCACAACTGCCTTCTTGGTGCCTTTAGCTTTCCTAATCTCCCCACCACCTACTTTCAAGATCAAGTATAGCTTTGATCGTAGTCCTACATATTCAACAATGGGAACACCTCCACATTCGTCTTTCATTTTACCAAGTACTTTCTTGTTGTCGGTGTTATACAATGGATGATCTTTGCTGTAGTTGCTTGTATCATATAGATGTTTGTTGATGGCTATGTCTGCATATATGTCTTCAGTTTCAATGTGTAGTAGTAGACTGTCAGTATCTGTATATAGTAGATTACAACGTTGTCCATACTGCTCCTTGAGCTCGTTGTAATAGAAGTCATACATCAAATGTTTTGAGAGATCTAGAATTGACATTCCAACATATACTGGGCGGTTCAGTAGTAGCTTACTTTTGTAGTTGTGTACGGCGGCTAGATCGTTGTCAAAGATCGTTGAGCGAGCATAGCTAGGTTTATTCAAGAGACGTTGTAGTCTGATTCCTTCTGAGGAGCGAACTAGTTTGATATCTACACGCTTACGTAGATTCTCCATTGTTTTGCCAAATACACTATTGTTCATTAATTTGTAGAGGTCCTGCTCGAAGGTACTCTTCGCTTGTTTTCGTAGCTCTGTATTCATTCGTATGTATGGCTCCATCCATGGGGATTGATCGAATCGTAGTGCTCTGTGGATCTTTTTCAAACGCATACCAAGAGATAGATACAGTTGTAGGTTGCGGTAGTGGAGCACATATCGTTCTTTGTTATATAGGTTAGGTACAAGTTTTTCCACTTTCAAAGATCCGTTGCCCTCGTATAGTTCCTCAAATAGATCGGTTTGATACTTTGAGAACCAAGCACGATCCACTTGCATTCTCTCGGGAGCTAGCGGATAGCTGTTGTGTGAGTCGTGAAGTTCTCGAGGATACTCAAGGTCGACTTCTATAATGTAACCCTCGTCTGAATCGATTGCGTGTTGGGTGATTTGTTCTTTTGTTGGTGTGCACCACTCAAACCCTCCTGTTGGTAGATATTGACTCATAGCCCAGCCATATAGATTGTTTGCGTCGAGATAGAGTATATGGCTATTTGGTTTCTCTGGGTCAAAATCAGGTGCGTTTGGGTTGTTTGCCTTAGCGTAGCGTTGAGACACCATAGATATCCCACCACGTGGACCTTTCTCAACGAATAGATGAATGTCATAGTCAGTTAATAGTTCAAGCTCCACGTCGGTCTTCTTTAACAACGCATCCCACGATAGACCAGGACTAGTATAGTAGTGGGCCGGATCTAAACCATAGTTTTGCATACATGTTGTGCGAAAGGTCTCGAACACATCTGCTAGAAGAAGTACGTCGGTTTGAAGGTAAAGATCATGGTAGTCTCCTAATGTTTCACAGCTAAATACGTTCCAAACTTCTAGTGCGCGTTCATAGTCCTTATCGGATACGTCCTCTAGGTATAGCTTACTATAGAATGCTTCTTTCGGTAGAAGAGAAGTCTCTGCGAATCTATCCCAAGAGTCCATGTACTCATATGGATAAACACCTTTACGCAGCAACAACTTGTTTTTATCTGGGTCTGGTGTATGCTTTGCAGTTTGTTGAAAGGTGTCTGGGGTAGAACTTGCTACCAGCTTGTCAAGAGAGGATGGTAGAAATTGTATGCTATCGATGAACCGTAGGTTGCCAAGTGAGAATGAAATATATTTCTCCATATTGTTTGGGATACAGGAGATAGCGCCCTCTGTCTTGGAGATGGATTGCATCAGTAGGTGAGAATCATATCCGCGTAGATTGTGGAATACAACTGGAATGGTAGGTGAGATACGCAATTTAAGGTTACAGACTCTATGTGCGGCACCTCGAAACTCGCCTGTGATGTGGCAATGATCACGTACTCTATCGCTACCAACCAAGGGCTTCTGGCAGATATGACAAATCGTTGCTCTATTATAAACTCTCTGGTCTTTAAACAACATATGTAGTGGTTTGGCCTTTTTGGGTTTGATCTTCACCTCTTCCTCTTGTATGCACCGTAGAAAGCGTTCGATCGTATCCGTACCTCTATATAGTACAGGTGGTTCGCTATGACCATCAGAACGTACGATGATGTAGGAAAATCCACATGGAATATGTTCTTCTGTTTTAAGTGTGTTGCTCTTTTTAGGGTCTTGGGCAGGTCCTTCGATCTTAGTGGTCAAAGCCTCAAAGTCGGCATAGCTAATGTAGGGAACTTTGAGCTGTTTGTGAATATTCTGAAAGGAGACTATGTTGTTCTCATTGGTAGGCATTTCAATTCGAATGGCTCGGGCATCGACGCTGTTACACTCTGGAATGTGTTTTTTGGGAAGAACTTCGTTGGAATATCCATGTAGACATCGCTCACAGAAGTGCTTCCTACATTTATGTTTTGTTTGATCGAATAGGAGACGATTGAAATCCTTAATCCAACAGTAGTGTTGCAGATCACTCTTTGGGCACTCTATAAGTAAGAGGTTTGACGCGCTGCGAGAAAGTCTCCTTTGAGATGTGGTGCACAATCAAACACTTTTCCTTGGGGTCCCAACCATACACATTGATAGAGATTTCGTTCTGCTTCTCCAAACGTGGTATTTGTGAGATTGGTGTTGGTGAGTCCACCCCTTCTGATATTCAACTTATCTTTTTGGTACTTCGATGTTCTCTGTGGGTCTTTTTCAGCTGGAAACAGTGCTGCGCATATCGACCAAAGTGCGCAATGGTCGTCGTTGTTTTTCACATTGATCACCGCTTTCTTATTCGCGATTTCTGTAGGTAGTGGTAAATATGAACCTCCACGTAGTGGTTGATATCGGGCGATGTTTAACCATAGAATGTTGACTGTATCTATAAGCCAGTTTGATCCCCGACTGATCCACTTCTCAATTGAGTTATGGATCTTAGAATGTGCTTCTACTATTACCCCACGAATCTCAGAACTGTTGGTCAAAGTTGCTTGTGAACTCCGAAAGGTAATTATCTCATATACTGAACCCTCAGGTTTGTCAAGACGTAGTGTGATGTTCAAAGCTAGCTGAAACTTAATACTACTGAGGTCTAGTATCTCTTCCTCTAGCTTTTCGGTAGTCTGCCTCCGCACACCGGTAAGGAAAGTTGCTGGGTCTGCTCCTAGAGGATTACCATCTGGAACGTCCATCTTCCATCCACGTAAATAATCCCCAATAGCCCTGGGTGCTCGGACGAAGTTGAGTATATGTTCAGCCATCGTATAATACCTTATAACTGCCTTCCTCTAATAGGGTATCAAAATGTAATAAAACGGAGGTCCAACGTATTTGTGATCAAATTACAACACCTATGGTATAACAAGGTCCATCCGATGCAGTGGGGGAAGGGGTCATCGAATGTGGCATACAACGGAAAAACGGAGGTGCTGCGCCAGAACCCCCACTTTACTTACTACTCATTGGATTGTCGGAAAATAAGGCAAGTAACTTACCGATCGTGAGCAAAACAGAAACCATGCGAGCGACCAAATGAAGAAACCATGCCACGAGGCGGTAAATACCTGCGTGCGCATGTGCCGCTGGGTACGAGTTTGCATATTCACATACATAGTCCAAATTTTTTTGATTGCCTTGCGCCTGGAAACGCACAGGTAGCCCACACATCCCCACAGGGAGCGCCATGCAAGATTAGTATGCGTTCTCCTTCGTCGAACGCAAATATCTGAGCTCAGTATATACAATATAGCAGAAAAGGAGAAAAAGGAAAGAAAAGAAAGCATAAACATATTTGTGCGATAGCTAGATAATAATTAGATAACAATTAATCACTAAAGTAATACTACAAGTAAATAAACAGAAATAAATATTTATATATACATTGAACAGACATTAAAGGTGATTATAATACTGAAAAATATAGCTGAAAATATTAAGAAAAGGAATATCAGATTGCTATAGTATTGCCACAAGTGGAGAGACATAATAAAAAAGAAAAAATAATAAATATAATAAAAAACTTAATGAGTTTCTTATGGGATTTATGTCTAATGCTTCTTTTAAGTTGTAGAGTGACACATTGTTATCGCGTATATCACTATATTATCGTCAAGTACGTGCAGCGCGATGTACTTTCCAGTCAAGGATAATTTGAAACAATTGTGTTTTACAACTGCTGTTTCTCGTTTCCTGGGCCGGGTTGTTCAAAGCCCGATAAGTGTTAATCCTGGATTAACTCTGCACAGAACCTATTGGTTGTCATGGATATTAACCCTGGATTAGCACTAATCGGGCTTTGGACAATCCGGCCCTGATTGGCTTATTGCCATTGGAAATAAGAGGACATACCACGGATTGCGTCATTGCTCGCGTCACGGATTACGTGATAGCGCGCACTAGGATCACTTTCTCACAACAAATACACGATATGGTAACCAGGGGCGTAGCCCGGAAACTTACAAAGAATGAGTTAGACACGTATGAGGGACCTGTGTATTACATTTCACATCATGAAGTTCTAAGGTCTACCTGATTCAGATCTGAAGATTTAACTTTACAAATTGCAGATCAAATACGCCCTTGAGATGGGAGTGGACCCCACCAAAGCGTCCACCCTCTTCGCATTTTATGGCTTCACGTCTGTTCTGTCTCGAATAGCCGCAGGCCGCCTTTGTGACTTCAGATTCATCAAACCGTACCACATCAACCAAGCTGCTCAAATCATCAGTGGAGTTTCTACTCTTGTTCTTTCACAAGCCAGGACATATACACACTTAATGATCTTTTCTGTATTTTACGGCATGGCAGATGGAGCATTCCGGACTTGGACAAGGCGACATGTTGGCTTCGTTCTTCGTTGCTGCAGGGCCGGCTGTTGTTGGTAAGTTGAAGATGTTTATCCCTGCGTGCGAACGTTATGCTGTCATTATAAAAAAAACATTCTTGCTAGGCACTGGCCTATTATTGGCGACATTTACCTGCAGTTTAATCGTTTAGAAGCTGGAGGCATAATTATGTTTTCATGCATGAGAAGTTAACCTTTTTTTGTCGTTTTAATATGAATTCCTTTGGTCCCTTACGCTGTATGTGGAATGCCAATCTGTGGTTACTTTTCTTCAAAATCACCGCATTTCACACCGATCAGTAATCGAATCGAGTGGAGTAGTGTAAACGAATTGGCCGGTAACAAAACGAGCAGGAGACTGGGACAGAGTTTATCAGAATTACTCTAATTCTAAAATGAAGTTCATCACATGATAGAGCATGTTGAAATTAGCATGTGTGCCAAGTTTGACGTGATTCAAGTGAATCTTGTCTGAATTATAAGCAATTAAAATTTCTTTGTCCGTCCAAAATTTTACAATGAATGTATGGTTTGGAGGGACAACATTAAAAATAAGAGAGTTTGTATGGGAAAATTGACATATTTCATGCCTTCTAGCATTGTCAATATTGAGCCAAAGTTCACCAAACTTTCCAGACTAGCTAAGATTGATCTGTTCTTTTGGAAAATAATGCTCACTTTGACTAGTTATTAATTGAATTAGTTTTACTGACTCGGTTCCAGTCCCCCGCTCGTTCTGTTACCGGCCAATAGACGCGCAATGGCCCTTTTGCAGGAATGTTGTACAAGAGGACAAAAAGTCTTAATTCATATATTGAGAGGCACTGTCATGCATTCGTGAGTTTCCGCGAAAAACGAGAAGCCTTGTGAACAGTAATTTTATGCAACAATGTACTCGGTAAACAATTTTATTCATGAAAAGAGATATTGTTTGGTGTACAATGCCGGGAAAACCTCGCCATTGGACTTCCGCTCGGGAGTTGGGATTAATCTACCTCGGGTATTCTAAAATAACCTGATCTGGGAATGTGCCACTGACTCACAGACCCAGCATGGGAGATGGACGCCCCTGGTATTGGGCCTTTGCCGTAAAACTACGCTTATACCTCCTTTCCTGGCGACGGATAAATCTCACTGTCGCCTTATATAATATTAAGGGACCATACATGCAAGTAAAATAAGCAATATTGTAGCGCTTGGCCGGTGCGATGATAATGTCTAATCACCATCTATGTTTAGTAACCGGAAGCATCTGAAGAAAGTGCGTGACGCAACAACAATCTCATGGCTCGAAAATATTTTGATGGCGACCGGAAGCAAGTGCGTGGGATAAAACTGTAAAGCCGAAATGAAAATGGCGGCTTTTGAGCTAAAGTTGACTGATGAAAGCGACTTCGTTTGAAAAGGGCCGAGTGCCTTTGTTTACTTGAGAAAATAAAATGGCGTTTGATCCGAACAATTGCCATGCAGTAATAAAGAAGACAGTCAGGAAGATCTGGACTACGAGTATGAGACAAAGTAAAGTAAAATGAAGCAACTTTATTTAACGTCGGTAACTCGTGACAGTCTGGCAGGACTGATAAACTTGAGGCCGACGTGGGACCTACGATTTTACGTCCTTATCCGAGAAGACGTGACGGTCTAACCATTTGTAGTTCGAGAACGAGTTTGTTTCACAAAGGCAGCACCTTCTACTCAGTTATTTTAAGACCCTGAGTGTTGGTCCGGCCGGGGTTTGAACCCGCGACCTCCCGCACGACAGACCGGAGCTTAATTACTGAGCTAACTTAGAGATGGCTGAACCTCGTCAAAAAAGAAAGAATAGCACCAAACGCAGAAAAGTAAAGGTTCCCGCAACAGTAAATAAGAAGACACTAAATTCTAAACTATTCATATCATTCCCAAGAAGCGATATGGAAGACAGCACCCAGAAACTCGTGGAAGATCTGCAGAGAGTTGGAAAATGGTGCTGTGATAACAGCTTACTCATCAACGCAGACAAGACCAAGCTATTACATCTAGGCACTCGACAGATGCTGAAGCAGACCCCCTGGATATACCACAGGGAGCCCAGGCTCACAACATGAAGGCAATATAAGGATTTGTATGAAACTTTATTGCTAGTATATATAGCTGATGGAAAATGATAATAAACATCCATTAAAGTTTACATACCACATCAAATGTTGTCCAGCTGTCGTGTCTGTCTTGGAGCCTTCAAGCCGCATTTCAGCGAGAAATTTGTTTTAGTTCACCTCTACCTAAAAAATCACAAGGGTGCACACACGTACACTCGACAGGCCGACGAAAAAACGCCATAAATCAGCTTTAACGGATCCCAGTCGCTCAGAAACCTCACTCGAGTGTAGATCGAAGATTACTTTTCCCAGATAGCGTGCTTTCTCTCCCTAGCGTTTCTTCATCGCTTCAAGAAGACGGAAATATTATCACAAAGTTTCAACTTTTCGCTACCAAGTATGCTTGTTCACTCAAGTCGAGACACACAACCGCCATCATGGCATGTAACCGAGCCTTTCATGAACAGCGCACGCTATGATTGGTCGATAGTCGTCATGGAAATGAGACTCAATTCTCCCGTCGGGGAAGGTAACGAACGCAACAGTCGTTACAAAGAAAGAAAAAGTTGGACCCTTCGCGGACATTTTCCCTCCGTGCCGTTTGAAATTTGTAAACAAATGTCGGCTGTTTCTGATTGGCGGGAGTTTTGCAAAGTGTCTTTTGGCCACCCGGGCGAGTCGAGTTTTGTAACGACTGTTGCGTTCGTTACCTTCCCTGACGGGAGAATTGAGTCTCATTTCCATGACGACTATCGACCAATCATAGCGTGCGCTGTTCATGAAAGGCTCGGTTAGGATTTTGTAAATAAGTTATTTTTCGTATTGGCCAACCTGTTTGTGTTTGTGTTTGTGTGCGTGTTGTGAAAAATAAAAGGAATATATTATAATTAAATGTAATGTATAGTAGGGTAGAAAATGCTATCTATAATTTACATGCGTCCCCAAGATGAGCCAAGTCAACAGAGTAACTACTTATTCAATTCCGAAACTCTAAATACGATTGTTAATGCCCTTGTTCTAAGCAAACTATTTTATTGTTCATCGGTTTGGGCTAATACTTCCTATAAGAACTTCAAGAAACTGCAACTTGTGCATAATTTTTCAGCCAGAATAATAAGTGCATGGCGCACGCATCACACCTATATTGCGTCACCTTCAATGGCTACCGGTTAAATAAATTGTTAATCTCAGAGACACTTTATTGACCTTTAAATGCTATAGAATTTCTATCGACGGACTATTTGATATTGGGGGAAGCGTCAGCATTTGTTTTTTTTCGGGTAGCCAAGGCCGGTAAGAGTTTAAAAAGGGTTAAAAAACCTTTAAAAACTTAGAATCAAAAACATTTATTTGCTAAATGTTTGTGGTACTTCATTGATTGTACATCCTATCTTTAGAGAAATATTTGATAGCTCGGGGGAAAAGGCCTAGGAGACCCCCATCCCCTCCAATTTTTTTTACAGTTTAGATGCTCTTTGCAATTTGATGCACGTTTGGTTTGTAAGCGGTGTTAAATGCTGTAGGTATTCAAAGGAATAAAAAATATAAGTAAAACAATAAGCTGAAAATAATTCTGGTAGTTGTAAGAAAATGATGGCATCACGAAAAACGCGATTTAATTGTGATCTGACCTGTGACCTGTAACGTGACCTGGTCTGTGACCTGTACTTTAAACCTGCCGAGAACCCTAACCCTATAATACAGTTATTCATTGTCCTGAATTTCAGGATGTTGATATTCTCAGTGCATGAGAAAGACCCTACAAATCTTTACAAACACAAAGTGGCATATCCATAAAAGCAAAAAAGAGGAACGGAGAAAAAGGGAGCAAATTAGTCGGTGTTAGCGGTATAACGCGAGTTATAACCGATTTTACAACAACATCCAATTTTCTCGCGTTCTGATTGGCTCTCCGCTATATGCAAAATGAGGACATACAATGAAAATGACGTCACTCGCAAGCCGTGGTAGCTTTGCAAAGTGCTTTCACGGCGAGGTTTGTGAATTCAAATGGGTGTTAACTTCGCTTCCAAAAACAAGAAAGTGAGGATTTCACAAGCATTTTATTACTAGGAGAAGTCAATCGGTGAGTCAAACTTCTTTGTATTGTGCCATTTGGCAAAATGAGAGTTTTCTCTTGAGTGGAGAACGTTTCGGCGAATTTGTACTTGTAGTCAGACTTTGTGACTAGACTAGTTCTCTCAGAGTCAGAGCTCAGAAGTTTTGAATTATATAACAATAACTTTTCTGATCCAGAAAAAAAAAAAATGAAAGGATTTCACATGCATTCCATCAATTACAGAAGTTAATTCACAGGTAACCCAAGCTCTGTAAGTGGCTTTATTTACTAACATTTGTATGGATTTTTTTTAGTCACTAATATTGAATAAAAAGCGACAATACTTACAGCATGTGTTTATTTGTCCATGGGATATCTCTAGTTGCAATTTCAGCGTTTTTCGGCAAGTTTTGATCCCAGCAGTTCTGCTAACTTTATAGGCGAATCCTTGTTTACGTTTTTTCCTCATTAGCATACATCAAACTTCAAGTGACGTACATACAAACAAACAGAGTCCATAAATCGAAAGAGATTGTCACACTTGATAATCACCGAAAATTTGAGAGTGATATGATAAATATATTTTGAGGAATGAGCGTTTAAAAAGCTCAAAATTTACAATGAATGTATGGTGTCAGCAACTCTTTCCCCCCAGCCCATTTTATAGTTTTGAAAGTCAATTTCTCCGTAAATATTTAACATATCAATCTCAAATTTTCGGTGGTTACTCAGTTTAAATTCTCTTTCAACTGATATAGTCTGTTTGTTTGTAGCTTGAAGTTTAATTTATGCTAATGAGGCAAAAATGTAAACAATGACGTCAGCAAGGATTCGCCTATACCACGGAAAGGTAGGAGACGAAGGATTTCAACCAGTCGAACTCTCGCCACTTTTGTACCCCGAAAATCCCAAACAATCGCATCTTGCCTTCGCCACTGCATCGCCCAGTAAATATTAAAGCATTTTCAGTCAGTAGATCCGAGATAACCTTCATTCTCGAGCAGCTAGCCGCCCAATAACTCTACCAAATCACTCGTTTGCAGCCATTTTGATGCGTGTCGATTGAAATACGAACAAACCGAAACCGTTGGTACGCGGTCAGGTCTGGGCGCTAACCAAACAAACTCCCTAGTGGGCAAGCCTAGGTAATAAATGCTCAACCAAAGGCAGTTCACTACGATGGGGTGGGGGAAGGTTTGGTAATAATAGTGTGGCGTTGGTAGCCAATCAGCGAAGCGAAAACGAAAGCTGAGGGAATGACCCCGCGCGAAGGGGAAAATCCGCAGTTTGAAATGTGGGTTTGAACAGTTTCTGACGACTTTTTCGCTTAGTTCAAAATATTTCGCTCATCTTCATCAACTGTAATGAAAATGTTTTTCGTACTCTTCACAATTTCCCGTTGTATCAGAGGATTTTCAAGGACATACAGCCTGTAGGAGCCATGGAAAGGTACCGTATAAAGTCATAAAAAGTCATCTACGTGAAAATAACGTGGGCGCTTAATTTATAAACTAATCTAACTTCATTCAAACGTGTTCAGGTTGACAGATGAACACATTGAAATCCTTCAAGTTGTAGAGGCAGGCCACAATGCCTTCGTAACAGGGCAAGCGGAAGCGGCAAATCATTTCTTGTGAAAAACATCTACAGGAGTTTGTCTGGAAAAGGAAAAAATGTGGTTATAGTATGTGCTAGTGGGATCGCAGGAACTGTGTACGCGGACTTGCGAACAACGAGCAAGACAGTCCACTCCTTTTATGGCCTAAAAACGGGCCCGTTGCATGCCCTAACTTGGCAAAATGGTTTTCAACTACATCTTGATTGATAATAGCAGGTTTAATTACAGAGTGTGGGTATCTATTAAGCTTGATTGAGATCAAAGACTGAAACTGGTATACAGTTAGCAGAACTGCTGGGATCAAAACTGCCGAAAAACGCTGAAATTGCAACTAGAGAATCCCATGGACAAATAAACACATGCTGTAAGTATTGTCGCTTTTTATTCAATATTAGTGACTAAAAAAATCCATACAAATGTTAGTAAATAAAGCCACTTACAGAGCTTGGGTTACCTGTGGTTAATCGGTGAACCAAATTGCCATTTGTCTAAGAAAGCTTTCTCTCGGCAACGGTAATTAGAAGTGTTTTACGTTTTGACTTTGAATGGCCTTTTTCGACTCGAAAGCAGTTTATTACGCACTCATTTGAAGCTATAAGTGCTTCGTCGTTGTAAAAAACAAATCGCTACGCTCGTTGTTCCACTTGAGTTTTGAACATTTTATGGCGTCATTTCTATGATCAATACGAGTACAGACAATGGCAAAATGTGTGCGATTCGTTAAATCGAATGTAGCGCCAAAAGAAAACCTTACCTGTTAAAAGTGGTGCCTTCCTCGCCTCCTAGTTCCTTTGACATCGCGCCGTCGCCTATACAGCTTTCTAATCTCGCATCGGAGTGTTCTTCAGTGGCAAACAAAGCCAGTCGATAATAGTTGAACCATAAACAAACTGGTGATATATCACTCTCCAACGCAGATCTCAGTTCTGAGATATTTTTCATGGCTGTTCGATCAAGTTCGATCAAGTACTGCCTGGTTACCAAGCGACCGTTCAGTGTCATTGTCGAACGACAAAAAAATCCGGAGTTCGCACTACATTGGAATCATGCAGGTGTAACCATGGTGTAACATTTAAAACCCATGAGATTGTTATCGCGCGTGCACTTTGCTTCAGCTGCTTTCGGTTAACTAAAAATAGATTTTATTAGATTTGAACAACGCACAGCGCGCGTATTGGAGGTCTCTTTTCTTGGGTCTGAATGGGGTTGTAACTGACTACTGACAAACGGCCTTAAAAATAACTGACAAATGACGATTTTTTTACTGACAACTGACAACCGAAAAATATCTGACAACTGACAAATTTGGTTTTGTGGGTCAAACATTGTAAATTTTCTCTAGTACTAACTAACAAATGGCCAAAATTTTAACTGAAAACGGTAAAATTGAATAATAATAGTCACTGTTTCTTTATAGGTTTGGTGGCCGAACATTTTGATTCCTACATCTACGCTTTCTACATGGCTGGCAGTACAACCCTTCTAGGATCTTTGGTGTACTTATCTTTGTTTTGTATCAAAGAGAAACCTGCAGTGGCCAGTACGAATGAGGCGATGCCCTCTGCAAGCAACGAACATCCACTGGAAATGCAAACCTCGCTTGTCCAGACGTGATGGACACATCACTGTAGACAGGGACGTACGGACGCCCGCACCCCCCCCCCCCCCCCCCCCCCCCCCCCCCCTCCAGTTACCGCTCAGTCAGTTCAAGACTATAGTTTGGTCAGATAGATAGATAGAAGTATTTTATTGGCACTTTGCAAAGTACGCTTTACATCAGTGTGAGTGCAATAATCATTATAGATGGGTCAGTATTTAGGTGTTACTGATTCAATGCAAAGACAGTCATAAATAAATTTCGCTGCTATCTTCGCTATTTTGGGATCTGGGTTAAGAACTATAGAGAAAAGAGTATTATCGGACACATTTGTTACACGTATATTTAAAATATTCATTAGGGAAGCATGCTACAATTATTTACTTAAAACATGATACTTCCTACACTATGATTTCAGAGCAAAATCAGAACATGGATTTCTTCCTCGATTTCAGTTTTGCACAAAGGGCACAATCTTTCATTACCAGGTTTATATGGCGGTGAATACCTTCCTTTTCCGATTTCTAACTGGTGATATGCTTCACATTTTGTATGTTATTAAGGTGATACTCACATTCATAAGTTTTTTTATGTTCTATATATGTTCTTGATTTGTTACGTTGATCTGCGTTACACCTAGTATCATCAAATATCTCACTGTACCAATCGGTTGTTGCTCGTTGTCCAGAAGTCTTTGTTGTATGCTATTCGCAACTATGTTGGGCTAACTATATGGTCTTGGAATGAGCCATACATTGCCAAAGCCGAGACGAAATATTATGCTTTGTAACTTTTGAACCACATTGCGGGTTTAATCATTTGTTTGGATTCAACTAGGGCATCATATGCTAGCTTGGTATATCCCCATTTTGTAATTTGTAACCAGTACTTCGTAGGGTCGAATCAACTTTAAGAGGGAATTTTCCCAGCTCAGCCCGGCATGCATTGTGTTATAAAGTAAAAATATTACAAATGGGAATAGTAATCGATGACTGGACAAGTGTTTGTTTGGATTGTGACACAATCCAAACAAACATGCATGTACACTTGTCTTTGAAACGAGTTGAGATCTTGTTTGAACTAAAAGAACTTTATAGTAATGATCGATTTTAGATTTTGTAGTCACTTTAAAGAGTGTAGCTTGGTCATATATACCTGATCCAAACAGACACTTGTTATGACGCAGATTACAATTTAAAGTGCACATTCTCTCACGCTCAGCAAGAGGTAAGGCAGCTATCTCGTATTAATGAAAATATATTTTAATATCTAACAGAATTTCAAATTCCCTATACGCTTACATGTTAACACAGAGTTTTCCTATATGCGCATTATCTGAGCTGAAGTGAGATAAAAACACTTGTGAATTTAAAATATAGCTAACCAACCAATCATAGAACATATTAAATTCCAATGTGATATTAGAATTCTCACGAGATTGTAGCCCTGCCTAACTATAAATGCAAGTACGATGTAGCCTGTAAATTAGAGAGGTCATTAGAAGAATTGGAGTAAAGAGTAGAGGGAAGAAGAGAATATAGACAAATAAACCACGAAGAATATCCAGAAGAAGACATAGTCCTTGGTACCTCCTCGCTCGTGACAATTGTTTGTAGCTGTTCTATTTACCCTAGCCTGCTTGCAGGCTCTGGTTAATTTGGGTTCCTGTGGCGGGAGACCGGAGGAGGAAGGAGGATATAGAGAAAGGAGAGCCTGCGACAAGACCTTGTGTTTTTTAAATACGCCCCCATAACGTCACATACCATTGCAAGTTACACGTTTCAAAAAGAATTTTAAAATCAACATTTTCGACGAGATTCTGTAATAAATGTACCTTAGCATTGAACCTCTTGTATTTCTACTGCATGTTTGATAATAAAAACCTGAGAAAACGAGAGAAAACAGCAGAAACATGATTTGATCATGAGTGAAAAGTTTTCAATTTTAACCCGCGCGTGCTGCTTACACCATAATACACGCCATTTTCGAACAAAGTGCGCGCGCCTCTTCTATGTTCAACCAATCAGATAATCCCGTTCGTGGACGAATGGGAAATTTCAAAAACACGGGGTATTGTTGAAGGCTCTCCTTTCTCTTTCGTCTCCTTCCCCCTCCTCTTCCCCTCCACAGGAACCCCAAATCAACCAGAGCCTGCTAGCAGGCTATATTTACCCCTAATAGCCATTATATTTTACAAAACTTCACCATGTATTAGCTATATTAACCTGAGTAAGGCCCTTCCCCTCTCCCTTCCCCTCCCCCCCCCCCCCCAAAAAAAAAAGAAAGAAAGAAGAGGGAGGAGAGGGACCTGATACAAATACTGGTCGAGACGCGTGTAAAACGACCGAATTTCGGTCGTTACTCCTAATTGGTCGAAAGACAATGATAGTCTAAATGCACTGTCCTAATATTGGTGTTGCTAATCCTAAATCAGCTTGCGGTCGTTTTCCAAAGATTGAAACGGCGATATAACATTCACTTGAACATTTTCCTGTAAAGTCTCTGAAGCCAGAGCAGAGGGATTGCATAAGGAGACTGATCTGTCTGAACGAAGACGTCCTTACAATTCTTCCCACGGGCTGTGGAAAAAGCCTAATTTATCAACTTCTGCCGAAAGTTTGCGAGAGGTTTTTCGAAGGCCATCACGACGGCCCTTTCTCGATATATCAACTACTGAAATAGGTGTGTCTATATACCACTGTCCATTTTCTACGAGGTTCGAATGTGTGAAAAGTTTTTCATGTTTACTAGCGGCTAATCTCGAAAGCACTTTATTACGTGACATGATTGTTGACATGATTGTGACAGGCGACGTGACAAGGGCGGATAGTATTTGTATCAGGCGTTCTTTTCCCACTCGCGCGTTGTTTTTTCTTATTTTTCTCGGGGAAAAGATAAGCCTGATACTCAGGTTATAGCTATATCGTTGTAGGATGTGTTGTCGACTCCCCAAATTTCACTTCCGTATAGGAGAATTGGCTTGGGAGTCAAAGAGCTTCATATAGTCAGCTTTATATCGGTTCTGAAATGGTCACCATGACTTTACGTCACCATGACTTTAGGGGCCTGGGAACGAAGTTGTCTTTTTTATCTCGTGTTGAGGTAACGTAAAATTACTGCATGCACTGAAAGACTCAGACCTAAGTATTTAAAAATTCGCACATTTTCTAAAAACGTCTGTTAAATACCATAACATTCGTTTTTTCAATGTTAACTTCAAGCTTTGAGAGTGCTATATTCTTCAAGCTTATCCAGAAATTGTTGTAAGGCAGTTAGCAGTCATTGACATTATGACTAGGTCATCCGCATCCAGATTTTTTTTTTGTGCATGTGTTTGAACAAAGTCTGCCGTCAGTGAGTCTACAAAAGCCAAAGTCTACAAAACAGGCAGTAGAAGCTGTGTCACCATATTTGGCGCATACAAGTTTGACGTACAATGTAGGTAAGGGACGGACCATTTGAAAATTGATGGGGTTAGGGAGGGGGGGGGGGGGGGGGGGGGGGGGCGTTTCCGCAAATCCCCCCCCCCCCCCAAATCGAGCGAGCCAAAATAACCCAGAAAAAAGTTCTTTCAGTTGTGTCAAAACCTGCGTCTCCGCAGGGTACGTGCCGAATGTTTTTAATCTCATTCATTGGGATAACGATGGCCGTATTAATACTACTATGGTACTATTATTAACCTCCTGCAAACGATATCATTGTATGGACAACGCATTTTGGCAGATTGAGCGTTCATAAATGCATCTGTTATTTAAAGTCGTGATCTTTTATAGCAATGGCTTGTCGGTGAAAAGGTGGTCGACCCTCTGTTCCATGGATCGATTGCAGTCATTGCGCCCCGTGTGTTAATAGTCCTTTTTTTTTCAATAATATGATTGTAATCAGCAAAACCGACATATATATTTAACAAAAATACAGCCAACCGACGAAGTTATCAAATTTGCTAACCATCCCGGCCAAGATATTTTTATTTGTGGTCCAACAAACAAAAGTCGAAACCACTTTTCGTTTAACTTATTTCGTACGGTAAAACTAAAACACACAAACGGCTAACAAGTCTAGTTTTTAAACAACCTCCTTATAGACAAGTAGAGCAAGGAATGGAGCTAGAGTCGTAGAGATTAGAGTAGGTAAGAGTTCCCTGCTAGCAGAGAATGTCAGAGAATTTACTGTCTTGGTAAAATGGAAGGCAACACTCTTTCAATTTTTTTTCTCTGTCTTTTTTTATCCCAAACTAAAACTAAAACTGGACATATACGTATTTGTCGGCGACGAAGTCACGAAATAATAAGCCTTCATATAAGGCCAATTGTTATCATTCACCCTGTTTGGTCTTAGATAATTCAGCCAGATAAGGTTTTTAGCTTTATGAACAACTACATGAATTTTGCAAACTCACGTGCGCCAGTTGTGAAGTTGATATTTTGTTGATTTTTTCACAGAACAAAATGAGTTTTTCCCTTTTACCTTGCACTCTTAGCCTCATCTCATTGGAAGGAAAGTTCCAACAGCTAGATCTTTCATAATCATAATCATAATCATTTTATTTGCCCCATTATTAATCTTTTACATGTGTATATATCTTAAATAAACACATAATAAGGAGCAGTCTGAGCTCTTAATAAACCCTGCTGGGCTTTTCGAGAAGAGCCCCTGAGATAATTAGCTATAGTGATATATAAGAATGAACATGGCTTTAATTATAAGCTATAAATGTTGAACTTGTAAGCTAATATTATAAAAATATGATTCTATGTATATACAGTAATATATATATATACAGTCAATGGCAAAAAGGCTGTCCAGCAGAACACAATACAACACTCCAAATCCATTGTTTTGGCCTATTGTCTTGGTCTAGACAATAGCCCAAAACAATGGATACTACAGTATTATACCATGCTCCGCCGGACAACCCCCCCCCCCCCCCCCCCCCCCGGCATTGACTGCATATAAACATATATATATATATGTAGATTATTCAGTAGAAAGAAGGTATTGTTTTAGTTTTCTTTTAAAAACATTGTATGATTTGGCCTCTTTGGTTGGTGAAAATAAAAGTTCATTCAATTAAAACCTGCTTCAAAGTTCAACAGGGCAATCATGTTTCCTCATGTACATTCAGCGACAAAAACACCCAGTTCAAGTCCTCCACTCCTTGAATGCCTTTCGCCTTAAATTTCCGGGAAAGCATGTCTTGAATTCCGAGTTAGTCTTTTCGGGGACTGTTGAAGTAGATGTTTTTAAAATAGAGCCACACACTGACACAGAGCCAGAGGACACAGAGCATTCCTTCGTTTCTCTCAGTTCTGTATAGTGTATCGGGGGATTTCCCTCGCTGTGCAAACTCGCCGTCGGTCGATTTCTGACGACTGTCACGGTTAGGAGAATTGATCTACTGATCGTGCGTGCGTACGATTTTCTCTCGTGTTTTTCCTGTTCGTTATTTTATAAAAGCAATATAACACGCTTTCCATGTCTTTGTTCTCTTATATAAACACTTGGGATATGTTGGGAGAACGCAGAAAAACTTGAAAATGACTCGCCTAGCGGCTCGTGATTTTCAAGTTTTTCTGCGTTCTCCCAACATATCCCAAGTGTTTATATAAGAGAACAAAGACATGGAAAGCGTGTTATATTGCTTAAATAAAAAAGTAATGTTTATAATGTATGCACATTGGTTCTGTCAATATTTTCAGTCATTATTATTACGATATTACCATTTTCGATATTAACATAAATTATATAATTTATCAGGCTGTGGAGAAAATGTATCAAATCAGAGGTGAGTTAATTGTTCTCTGGTAAGTCTTCAACCTTTATTATAATCATGATTAAATTCGGAAGATCTTCACTTAACTGCTTTAATTCACGTTATCCGGTTACTATAATTCAGCATGCGCATGCGCGAGACGGGAAGTGGTTGCCTCAAATACCTTTTTAAAATTACCCAGAATATCCAAATGCCCTAAATTGTGCCATTCAAATACGTATGTAAAAATCTTGCCAGAAAATCCCACAATTTAAATATACTAAATACTCATAGTCAATGTAAAAATACCGTAGTATGTATAGTCAATTTAAAAATTCTTGGATGCCAGTATACCCAAAACCCCTGACCGACTCTGTCTTTCAATGATAACTAGTTTCTGGAAAACAAGTGTCATGGCCAGAGCCTTGTAAATGGTCTTTCCTGATATGTTATCGTAATAGTGTTGTGTAAGTCTGATAGCTATAAATGTGGTGCTGTCGAATCTTCTTATCGGAAAGAAACTTATGTACTTTTTCTTTCTAAACCAAAGTTCAAGAAGAAAAAGAAGAAAAAAGTGAAGAAGGAGAGTCGAATACGTAACATCCAAACAGTACGGGACGAACTGCCTAAAGAATCTTTTGAAGACAAATCCCAAAATAACACAGGCAATGGTGCGCCGGGTAAGCTTTCCAATAAACAATAAATGACTAGAGCCGCTGAAAAGCGTGGAAAATCCCCGTTCCAGAGTTAATCAAGGCAGTGATCTCCACTGAAGCGGTGGAAGCCATCCGCAACACTCATGTTTCATTATCAGGTCAAATTACATCCATTTCACCAGTTCTTCAAATACTTGCTAGTAATCGTGTAGTAAAGTACGAGCTTGCATTAGACTTCAAGTCATCTCTATTGCTGCAGAAGTAAGAGTCGCTACGATAATTTATATATAGACCTTTATCACGGAGCGACCATGCCGCGTTCCAGGAGAAAAAAACCTTTATTCTTACACTTCCAAACTCAACACAGAGACGAGGCTGGAAGTACAAAAGGTATTGTTTGTAGCCAAAATGGTCGCTGCGTGATAAAGGTCTAAAATATGGCATCATTGCTACTTTAAATGTCATTTATTATTCGTCCCCAGTTATAAGGCACCGAAGTAGCTATCACTGATTAATTGTACTAAGCCGTCGTACCGAGATATGCTGGTTTCAAATACTGGGAACTAGGATGAACAGGTATGAATGGCACAGGAGAATTCACTGCTTACCCTTTATGGACATCGGCAGGTACAAAATGCAGACTGGAAAATGCAGACTGCAGACTGGAAAATGCAGACTGCAGACTGGAAAATGCAGACTGGAAAATGTAGACTGGAAAATGTAGACTGGAAAATGCAGACTGGAAAATGCAGACCGGAAAATGCAGACCAGACAAAATCAATAAGAAACATAGATCTATCGGTCTGTAACAGGGCGACTCTGCAAGGCTTTAGATGACTTAGATCCTTATTTTTTGGGGTTATACACGTCTAATGCGGGTCTTGCTTTTTTCTTGACTGCCGGCGTCAGACACGCCGCCGGTGTATGCGAGCTACGCCGAATCCGAGCTTTTCATGACAATATTTCCTTAATAACAGAAAGGAAAAGCTATGTATTCCGAGGTATTTTGAGTTATTTACTTACTTTTTAATTACGTTCGTATTTAGCCGGGTCCTGTCTTTGTTAAACTGATTCAGTCCCATCTTCTTCTGTCCACCATTTTAAATTTATTGCTATGCACAGGAAGCCCAAATTAGCCTCTCCAATTATATATAAATTGTTCTTGGAGGGGCTATTACATTAAGGATTTTTTTGAACTTTCTTGTCTATTAAAACGATCGTCCTTTACCTGTGAACTTAAGCCACAAACTAGTCCTCAACACTAAACGTCGTTTTCCTGGGCGCTCAAGCTTGAAACGTTTTTCAGTTAACGGTTAATGTTGACGGGGTAAGTCGTAGGAGCCTAGGGTTTTTGAGAACGAGTGCTAACTCTCTTATCCACGTTTCAAAGACGGAGTCTAAGACCTAAAAAAAAAACGGCCATAGGTATTGCATTTAACAGTATGGTCACCGTGAGATCTGTTGCCGCGCGGCCAGTCACCCATGATCCAACAACAAACCTCGCCCAATCCGGATAAAGTGGACACCCCGGCAGAATAATCTCATTACTAGAATGATTATGAGTATTATGTTGCAATCAATCAACTTCACACCGGTGTTAGCTTAGAACTTTTCCGCAATTCGCTTTATCGGTTTATTTGATACAGTTCTAGAGTAATTACAGTATTGTAAACAGGGCTGTAAAGTGAACTGTCATCCAAATAATCTTGTGTATTGTATGAAGAGACGATCGAGGACTTTGACAAGCCGTTGAGAGTTCCAGAAGTTAATTCTGTACAAGGTGCAGACTTCTCTGACTGGCGCGCAAGGAAACGAGCGACTGTCTTAAGCCGTTGCACGCGTAAATGATATCTTGGTGGACATGCAACTCAAGTCTTTAAGTGTAATGAAGCAGTCTTCCATTTGCAAATATTTCTCCTAATTCTTGTGTGTACAGATTTATGTACCGACATTAGCTCACAATGATGACAACATCATATACCTGCAGCTTTATTCCCGGGGGTGGGTACTCTCTTATATGGGCTATATGGGTACATGTGCCACGAGATAGGGTATGGTTTTTGAGCTGCCGAGGTCTGGGATAGGGTATCCTTTTTACGGTTTTGGTCTGGGAAAGGGTATGGATTTTGATATACTTGTCGTTGACGCCATGCTTAGCACTCTATCGACTACACTACAGCTTAAAATACCATATTAAAACAAAACAACGGCTTTCGTAGTGTAATTGTAATTAAAAACTGTTCGGGAGAGATTATATATATGTATGAAAGAGTCCAGCATGCTGTGTAAACATCACGAGATCACGTCTGGGATAGGGTATAGATTTTTTGCTTCAAGTCTGGGATAGGGTATGGTAAACGGCATTTTTAGGTCTGGGATAGGGTATGGTAAACGGCATTTTTAGGTCTGGGATAGGGTATGGTAAACGGCATTTTTAGGTCTGGGATAGGGTATGGTAAACGGCATTTTTAGGTCTGGGATAGGGTATGGTAAACGGCATTTTTAGGTCTGGGATAGGGTATGGTAAACGGCATTTTTAGGTCTGGGATAGGGTATGGTAAACGGCATTTTTAGGTCTGGGATAGGGTCAGGGTTTTGAGGTCTCCGTGGCACACCCCACCCAAAAATCTTCTGAGTACTCCCCAGGGTCTTTATTGTAGCTCCCGTAAGCGGACACATCCCATATTCCACAAGTGTCCTCTTACGACAACTATTCCCGTAAGCGGACAGTTCCAGTTACGGACACCTTTTCTGATTCCCAAGGGTGTCCGCTTTACCAAACAGGAAACCCAAATTTATATGTAATCAGAGAGGCTGCTTTGGGCTTCCTGTGCATAGCAATAAATTTAAAATAGGGGACAGAAGAAAATGGGACTGAATCAGTTTAACAAAGACAGGACCCGGCTAAATACGAACGTAATTAAAAAGTAAGTAAATAATCCAAAATACCTCGGAATACATAGCTTTTACTTTCTGTTATTTAAGGAAATATTGTCATGAAAAGCTCATAGTCGGATTCGGCGTGGCTCGCATACACGGCGTGGCTGGCGCCGGCAGTCAAGAAAAAAGCAAGACCCCGCATAAGACATGTATAACCCCAAAAAATAAGGATCTAAGTCATCTAAAGCCTTGCAGAGTCGCCCTGTTACAGACCGATAGATGTTTCTTATTGATTTTATTGAGTCTGCATTTTCCGGTCTGCATTTTCCAGTCTGCATTTTCTGGTCTGCATTTTCTGGTCTGCATTTTACAGTCTGCAGTCTGCATTTTCCAGTCTGCATTTTGTACCTGCCGTTATGGACATAGCCCTAAGTAGTCTCCTTCGCAGCGGCCGGGTATTTCGTCACTCACTCCTCTCTCCGGCGGCTGCGAAATGTAGTTGAACCGAGTTTTTTTTAAAACGTAGCGGGGAGGGGGTTATTTTGCTATTTTGGTTTATTTTGACTGGTGCATTACGGGAAAAAATTCAAGGAAAGGCTTGGTTACCAAGTTCCACTCGATTAAATAAGCTGAACCGAACGTCCGAAGATTTATCAGATTTGAGCTTCCCGTGATTTTGTAAACCGAAAACTGAGCAAAATGGTGAGCACTACATTTAACTGCAGTATCTAAGTGTTAGAGCATAATTTGTTTGTATTATTGCATTTGATTTCATGTGCTTTCTAATAATTCAGCTTAGACGTTTAATATATTTAATAGAGTCACTTGCTTGTGTCAGGCAGTCGCTGAGGCGGCGAAAATTATACATGTAGCTGATTGCTGATTCTCATAATTCCTGTGTTCAGACTTCAGTTGTGTTCTTTGAAGTATGTGGTCAAAGTTGACTCAATCTGGGTTATGAATAATACTTCTGCTTGAGTCGTGTTTGAATGCATACATGCACAAGGCAACGCAAACGCCTTCCCATGACTAGTGCTTTCAGTTACACGGACAGTGACAGTCTCGGATTACTTTGCGTTTGGCCTTTTCGTTAATTTCATCACTGGTCATTCCCATTTTATATCCATGCCCCCTCTATAGATGAGCTTTTCTGAGGGTGTCCAGAAACTTCTTTCCGAGGGGGTCCAATTGGGCAAATTTGTTATTTAAAAACTAGATTTCTCTAGATTTTCTAAGGGGGTGGGGGATGTGTGTCATAATTTTGATATCTACATGTTTGCCTTCATTTCACCCAGTCCGCGAGCGTCAAGGTTTGCGATGTTGACCCAGAGCTGAAACAAAGAGTGAAAAAGTTCCGGTTTCGAAAGGAGACTACAAATGCTGCCATAATAAGTAAGATAAAAGTTGAACATTAGCATGTACTGTACTGTGGGGGGAGGGCTTGATTGTTTGGTCTCTGGATGATGCAGAAAAGGACAACTACCACAACTTCATAACATTCTGTGCTTAATTTTTATTTATTGAATAGTGATATATTTTTGCGAAAAACCAACTTTGCCTGACGTATGGCGCAACGATTTGCTTAGTGAAAGATGTACATTAGGTCTGAGAAAGAAAGTGCATTTTTTGGATGAAAACATTGAAAGTGAGTTACTGGCTTTTAAAGCCAACAGGTCACATTAATTTACTTGTGTAACCTAAATTTCAAAGTGGTACTATTTCTCAAGCTTTTAATGAATTTCAATGCACTACACGACAATACAACGTTCTCTTCCTGTAGATTGAGTTTAATCATGGAATTTTGCTGTATTTTGAGTAAAAATACTAGAAAATGGCCGTTTTCTAACCTAACCCTAACCTCT
Organism: Actinernus sp. WN-2022; assembly: GCA_030867875.1. NCBI lineage: Eukaryota > Metazoa > Cnidaria > Anthozoa > Actiniaria > Actinernidae > Actinernus > Actinernus sp. WN-2022. Next base: position 58,019,010 of record JAOWCC010001589.1, read on the forward strand.
AGCTCTCAAATAAAGAAATTATGGGATATATCTAACACAAGTAAATTATGGGATAGAACTAGGCCAGAAAAGTCTCAAACTGTCATTTGCCCTTTCATGAAAATGGCAAAAACACGAGTTACTGGCTTTTAAAGAAAGACACACAAGATCACCCATGTTTTCACAAAAGGGGGTCTTAGATTCTAATTAAGGGTCCTTTTGTGAAAACATGGCAGATATATATATATATATATATATATATATTATATATACACTGAAACAAAAAAACTCTGCAAAAGACTTACATATATCATATATATACATGTATATCCTTTATATTTCCATCAAACTTTCTTGACAGTTGTTGCTTTGGTAGACACATAATAGGCTTTGTTTTCCTTTGTGTTTGACGGTAACGAAGTAGCAAGTTCAACCGTGATTTTGGCCTGCAATGTTTTGATCACACATTTTAAAGAGCAAAAGCGGTAGCCGGTCAGTCGCCTTTCTTTAGTTGCTCAATAATCTAAGGGCTGGTTTACATGACGCGTTTACTGCTCCCGGGGCAAGATGTGTCACGAGTTGAAAATGAGTTATTTTGTGTATGACTTAATCCCTCATAACATTACACTTTTTACAGGGAATGATCATAATCCAACTATAAAGAAATTTGATAAGAAATATCGCCGTGGGATTAAACGTGCATGTCATGTAAACAGGCCCTTAGATGAGTACCACTGACTAGCATTTCTGCGAGATTAGGACAACTCATTTGCTGAACGCCCTTAAATGACGTCATTTCAAGGATATGTAATGCTTTTTAAAGCAATACTACGACCATAAATCGCCTAAAAATGGTTGAACAATATTTAAGACACTTTACTGCGCCCAAATAAATGATTTATGGCTAGAGCTTATCTAGGCACTTTAACTCGAGCTCCGAAGCCACTTCAAGAATTTAAACAAAATGTCATAACTTTTAAGATTTTTGCCAAATTCTGCTCAAATCTTCACAAACAGCTACAATGTAGTACACAATTTACAGATCCAACTGATAATGTCAAAATTTGACCCGATCACACATACTAATGACGTATGTGACGTAAGTCAACCCCACTTTTTGACATTTTGAGCCGGCAGTACTCGAAATCTAGTTGAACGATTTTTTTCAAACAACTGGAAACTGTTCAAACTTATAACACACAATAACATATACAGTGCAACTTTTATCGAAATCCCTTGGGCGGAATTGGCCAAAATTTGGGCTCTGAATTTCTCACCTGACTAACGTTGTGAAAATTAAAAGGACCGTAGCTTTCTGTCAACGGAAGTGATTAGAATCCAAGCTGGTTAACAGTATTTCCCAAAGCTTAGTAAATCTTGAAAGCAAACAAAAGTGTGTAACAAAAGTGTGCTAGAAAAGTGGAAAAATTGCCAAAAATCTACAACTTTCAGGTTTTCAAAAAAGCCGCTCAAGAGAATTTTTTTAACGTTTCTGAGCTATAAATTCAATCTTTCATAAGAGTAATACACCAAATCCTATCGCTGAGAAATATCTACAATTGGAGATATAATTTTTCAAAGAGGAGTTTTTCTGGAGTTTTTTTTAGGAAATCTGAAATTTGTAGATTTCGAGGTTTTGCCATTTTTCGACTTTTTTACTCTTGAAACTAGAAATATTCACAACCCTTTTTCTGTTTTCGCTAGTACAATTATATTTGGCATCAAGATTTTGTAAGCTTTGGGGAATACTTTTAATCAGTTTGGATTCTAATCACTTCTATTGACAGAAAGCTACGGTCATTTCAACTTTGATAACGTTAGTAAGGTGGTGAGAAATTCAGAGACCAATTTTGTGTTGTTTTCAAGAAAGAAATCATTCGACCAGATTTAGAGTAATGGCTCAAAATGTCAAAAAAGTGGGGTTCACTTACGTCAATTGTAGGTCAAGATTTTGACGTTATCAGTTGTATCAATAAATTGTGTACTATTTGTGAACATTTGAGCAGAATCAGGCAAAAACGTTAAAACTTATGACATTTTGTTTAAATTCGCAAAGTGGCTTCGGAGTTTCAATCGAGAACATTAAACGCTGCACCGTTTTTTAACGAAATAAAAACTGAAATATCCTTCGTTCATTTCTATATTATTAAATTATGTGTAGATGGGTTCAAAAATTTGTGTAGTAGTACTAATAAAAAAAATCAAAACTAATTATTTTGGTTCAACACGGGTATTTTGGATCAGTTCAAAAGCCGCAATTTTCTTGCAATAACGATTCGGATATACTTTAAAGTAATTTCTGTATAAAAAGATACAAAATAACTCATTTTCCTCTCATGACACATTTTGCCCCGGGATCAGTAAACGCGTCATGTAAACCGGCCTTTAGATTATTGAGCAACAAAAGAAAGGCGACTGACCGGCTACCGCTTTTGCTCTTGAAAATGTGTGATCAAAACATTGCAGGCCAAAATCACGGTTGAACTTGCTACTTCGTTACCGTCAAACACAAAGGAAAACAAAGCCTATTATCTTTCTCTGTGCCTATCAAAGCATCAACTGTCAAGAAAGTTTGATGGAAATATAAAGGATATATATATATGATATATGTAAGTCTTTTGCAGAGTTTTCTTGTTTCAGTGTATATAGCAATTTTCATAAATTCTGACCCCCCTCACCATATATAAATATATATCAAACATATATCTAACATTATGGGATGTCATTGCTGATATTTTTTTCAAGTTGCCTATCATCAAGGCCTTCTGAAAAAAATATAGGTAGACCCTGGTGAAAATCTTTCAAAGATCTTACTAAGATCTTTAAGGATCCTCATAAAGATCTTCAAAGGATCTTGGTAAAGATCTTTGAATATCTTGATGAGGATCCTTAAAGATCTTTAAGATCTTGTAAAGATCTTCAAAGATCTTCAAAGATCCTCAAAGATCCGCAAAGATCTTTTACAGATCCTCAAGGATCTTGCAAAGATCCTCAAGGATATTGCAAAGATAAACAAGGAGACTAGGATCCTTGAGGATTGTTTTAGGATCCTTGAGGATTGTTTTAGGATCCTTGAGGATTGTTCCACTCTGGATCCTTGAGGATTGTTTTAGGATCCTTGAGGATTGTTCCAGGATCCTTGAGGATTGTTATAGGAATCATCATCCTTGAGGATTGTTATAGGATCCTTGAGGATTGTTCCAGGATCCTTGAGGATTGTTATAGGATCCTTGAGGATCGTTTCAGGTTCCTTGAGGATTGTTCCAGGATCCTTGAGGATTGTTCCAGGATCCTTGAGGATTGTTTTAGGATCCTTGAGGATTGTTCCAGGATCATTAAAGATACTTTCAGGATCCTTGAGGATTGTTCCAGGATCCTTGAGGATAATTCCAGAATTGTTCCAGGATCCTTAAGGATTGTTCCAGGTTCCTTGAGGATTATTTTAGGATCCTCAGAGTCTGGAACAACTCTCAAGAATATTTTACAATGTTAAGTTACACTGTATCTACTTTGAGGATTACTTCATGATTCTCTAGGGAGGCAATTCACAATTATTATGAGTGTTTGTTTAATAACACATGTATACACATAAACAGGGCTGTCGTTAGAAGCCAGCTACTGGTAATTATCACCAGCAATGTACATGTATATGATGATGATTGCTGGCTACTGAGTTGTAGCTTATTGCACAAAAAGACCAGCTATGTGTACATGTAGCTCAGTTGTCCAGCAACTTAAAAACGTAAAGACAGCCCTGCATAAAGGAAACCAAATAGTGATCAGAAACTCAATGAAACAGAAATGAAGATGTTTAGTAACAGTCAGTGCCTTTACTGTAACTGTATAGTATGAAATTGAATTTATTTTACCGTATTTTATCAATTACTATAATGCAAATGCCCCTTTGATGACATCAGGAGGTACTAGTATTATAGTTGTGTTTGCATCTCATGCAGACTAATAAAACTTTGAAACAATTACCAATAAAAAGGAAATACAAGGAATGCAGTTACATGTATTTGTTTTAATTCATACAAAGGTATAGGTACAGTCATGTAATTTTACAATGCCTTACTTTCATATTTGATTATTGCATGCAGACAAAAATCTAACTGCCAGCAGCTTGTATAAATAATTTATTGGCACCAGGTAATAAACTGCCCTGTTTCTACACAGTCTGCAACAACTACTGTAAGTACATAATAGTCTACATGCACATACAGTGTACATGTACATGTATGCTGTACTACATTGCATTTATAATGTTACTGTTACAGCTACATGTATTTAAAAATATTGTCCCAATTTGACTAAAGCCTACGTGACCAGACTGAAAGGGAAATGGATAGTAGATTTAGATTCTAAAATCATGTCATAAAAGGAGCTGGTGTGGTGCAGTGGTTATGCTCTTCGTATTTCACCTCTGCGGCTCAGGTTCAATCTGCAGATACGGTGCCAATTATGTGAGTTCAGTTTGTTGGTATCTCGCCCAAGGTTGCTCCAGTTTTTCTCCAGATTCTCCGGTTTTCCTTCCACAAAAATCAACAATGATGCTAAATTACAATTCGATATGTGGTTTAGCCAGGACCTGAATTTGATCAGCCCCTTTGGTAGATTCAGGTCTCGTTAGAATTTCAGAGAGAGAGAGTTTTTGCTTGCTTGATTTAAAATGAATTTGTACATGTACATGTATTTGACAGTAATATTGGCCTTCAACCGATTTTCTCACTTTTGGTCTGGTCACAACAGGCTTAAAGTCACATTTTTTGAAAATACATTTGTAGCTGTATGTAAATAAGCGTGTGTGCACTGTCTTCCAATTTGGGATTCCTAAAAATATGGACAGGAATTGCTCAACATACATGTATACCGAAATTGGCATTTGTCACACTTTGAGGGAGGATGTTTACATGTTGTGGTTAATTCACATTGGCTTTGCTGACATAAGGTATGGGTTCAACACCCATAAAACCTAAGCAATATTTGTTTCTTATTTACCTGTGAACCCTAGCACTAGGCGAGTGAGAACTTGTTGTTTACATTTACCTGTGTTTGAAATACGTGTAGTTGGGGTGAGTTTTATGGTGTGGGACAGGGCTTGAAGTCCCTGGGGGGTTACTCCTGTTTGTGACATATTATGTATACATGTGCTGCAGGGGTGGGTCAGGGTTTTGACCTGATTTGGGCAGATCAGGGTTTTGACCTGATTTGGGCAGATCAGGGTCAGGATGGGTGCAGTCTGGGTCGGGGTTCAGTATTTTTTAGGCAGTTAGGAACAGGCAAACAATTTATTTCACAGGGCTTATTTGTTTTTATTTAAAGAAGGGGCAATCAGGGTTTTTTTTTCCCAAAAAGGGGACAATCAGGGTTTTGGAGCTCGGATTTTGGGTCAAACTGCAGGGTCAGAGTTTGAGCCTCTTGGCCTCGCATACATTTGTACATACCCACTTTTTCATGTAAGTACCCCCCCAGGTTGAAGCCAAGGCAGGCATTTAAACATGTGAATGCCTGCATGCAGCAGGATCTCACCTGTTACAAGGAGCGTCTATCTGTATTGGATTTGTGAAGTCTCGAAATCCAAGCTCATCTATTTTTAGCGAGATCATTGTTGCCGCAATATTTCATTAGATGCGGTTAATCCTATCGGTCCCTGGGGTGGGGCATTTGTTTTGCGTCAGCCCGGGCCCGGGGCATTTGTCAAAAAAAAATCCCACCCCTCCCCTGTGTTTTATTTTGTTTTGCTCAACTGATCAACACGTGCTTGCTTCATCGATCAACATGGCGGCGGAAAAGTCATCCGTGAACATGACGTTAGGAATTTCCCAGTTTCGGGGTGAAGTGTGCGGTTTGTTGGGAACTGGCTAGTGAATGTGGGATTTGGGGGCACTTACAAAAGTGTTTGAAGGCGAGTACTGCATTACTTTAATAAAGAAAAGCGGTGAAAAGTGGCTTTGAAACGGCGAAGAAATTTGGCGCGTTCGCTATACTTGCCCCGGGGTGGGGCATTTGCATAACTTAGCTGGCCCCACGGTGGGGCATTTGCAACGTTCTGATTCCAAAATGACAAAATCCCCACAAATGCCCGGGGGGGACATGGGCGGGCTTGCATGGAATTGATAGAGACATAACAGATACAATCACATTGAAATTCCATTGTTTTCTTTTGTTTCTACTTGACTATTAGATATTGTCTATTAATTTTTGTTTCACAGGTTAAGTAGAACCAATTGCACTCTAACAACCTTAGTTTAGTTTAGCTACATTTGTTCATGTATAGGCTGGTTTTCTATTTAAAAAATAAAAGTAGTGACTAGTGTTCAAGTGATTATAATTTTCACTCACTACTTGGCAGCCACAATGTAGTTTACTTTTCCCTGTTTAGCCTTCATTTGTAATGGTTAGCTTCTGACCTATACAAGTACAAGCCCATGTCCTGCAAAAAAGAATAACCAATTTAAATAAAACCTAGAATTACGACTTTAGTCATCTAAAGTTAGTTGTATAATTTGTAAATTATAGGAGTCTGTTCTTACTCGCATTCGAACGAATTCAAATATGCACTCAACGCTTTACGACACAAGCAATGATCGGCAGAGACTGTGCTTAACATAACCCTTCAATTTGTACACAAAATATACATTTTATTCCAAGCTAACCTCTACGGAAGTCATCACTGCTAGATGTTCAAATTAACGAACAGTTTTATTGAGAATAATTTGAAGATGAACAGATGCATGTTCCTGCATGAATGGTCGAGAAGCATTCTATCACATTTTATAAAGCGACCAACATTATGGTAAGCAAATTATTTAACTGGATTTCTAGAAAAACCTTTTGTGTAGTGTCCCGGCCTGATTAATCGATGACGATCGATGATCGAATACTAATCGATAAATCGATATTAATCGATGAAATTAGCTGATTAATATCGATTAGTATCGGTTAATCGATGATTAATCGATAGTCACACGAAGTTGGGCCACTAATTACATCGATTAGTATCGATTGACATCGATTGATATCGGGTTTTTTTTCGAAAGCACTCCTGATACAACATGAGATGAAACGGTAACAAATTTTGTACGGTTATAATGAATACTTTATTATATCTTTATGATGATGTCTGAGTCATTTTCGTATGACTTGCCTCGTCGTATCGTATCTGAACCGTAGTTTTGATAAAAACATTCGAAATTCCTGTCGTATCATAGCGGTATCAAGTCATACTCAAGTTTCCCACTCATATACGAAAACGACTCTATCTATTTGCTTTCCATCGGCTTTATGTTAATCGATATTAATCGATATTAATCGATATTAATCGATATTAAAGATCGATGATAATCGATGATCGATTACTAATCGATAAAAGGTCACAACGGCCTTGGTCATCGATTAATCATCGATTTCCAATATTAATCGATTGATTAATATCGATTAGTATTGATCAATATCGATTAGCATCGATTATCGGAAATATCGATTAATCAGGCCGGGGTAGTGTGTTTATCATAATTTGAAATTATGCACAACATCGTGAAACGTTTACTGCTCACCTTCTCCACATATTTCTTCAGAAATTCATCTCATTCAGGACTGATAATGTCTTTCGGTTGAAGCTGTTACTATTATCTTTCCATCTAACAAATTTTGTTCTTGAAATATGGTTGAATTGACCTTTTGAGAGAGCTTCTAAAACCTCCAACAAAACGAACTTCTGCTGTACTGGCTTGATTCAAATCTGTTCCCAGGAGGCCTGGTTACCAAATATGGATAAACTCGGTCCTAGTCTTACTCTAACGTGGACAATCAATAAATGTCAGTAAAACAACATTTTGAAAGGTGGACAGAAATACTTCGCTAATTGAACACTGGAATTTTTTTTTTTAACAATTGCCAGTCAAATCGGTGAGTAATATTCTAGTGATTAGACTAAAACAACCAGAGAATATATATGTTTTCTTATGAAGTCTATTGTAGACTATTGTAGCGTTTAATTAAATTATTTAATTATGTATGTGTCTTTAATAATTTATTTCATGGAAACAAAAGTACAATCAAGTCTCAGTGCAGCCCATCGTCAGTCCGATCTGCACTGTGACTATTAAATTGTCTATCAATTCCAAACCTCAAGGATCTTATGTAAGGCTCCTGCCTTTAGAATATAATCATGTACTCGACCTGCAAATCCTGGAATTCTGGTTCAGGACTTTGATGAAATTCTCAAGGATCTTGAAACGTCCTGTCTTTAGAATATAATTATCTTGCCTAAATCCTGACAGGATCCTGGCTAAATCCTTAAGGATCTTACAAGGATCCTGTCCTTAGAAAAAAATATTTCCTGCAAGGTCCTGACAGGATCCTGGATAAATCCTTGAGGATCTTACAAGGATCATGTCCTAATACAAGAAATTATTTCCTGCAAGGATCTATTTGAGGATCTTGCCAAGGATTAAGCCTCAATGATCTTAACAGGATCTTTGAAAGATCCTCATGGATCTTCAAAGATCTTTGTAATGATCTTTAAAGAACTTGTCAAGGAAAACCTCAAGGATCTTTGCAGGATCTTTGAAAAATCCTCATGGATCTTCAAAGATCTTTGTAATGATCTTTAAAGAACTTGTCAAGGAAAGCTTCGAGGATCTTTGCAGGATCTTTGAAAAATCCTCATGGATCTTAAAAGATCTTTGTCAAGATCTTTAAAGAACTTGTCAAGGAAAGCTTCAAGGATCTTTGCAGGATCTTTGAAAAATCCTCATGGATCTTCAAAGATCTTTGTCAAGATCTTTAAAGAACTTGTCAAGGAAACCCTTGAGGATCTTTGCAGGATCTTGGAAAAATCCTCATGGATCTTCAAAGATCTTTGTCAAGATCTTTGAGGATCTTGCCAAGAACAGCCATGAAGATCTTTCAATGATCTTTGAAAGATCCTTGCAGGATCCTGATAAGATCTTAGCAGTTAAGGATCTTTGCAGGAATTTTGAAAGATCCTTGAAGGATCTTTGAAGGATCCTCATCTACAAAGATCTTTAGCAGGTCTTTGAGGATCTTTCAAGATCTTTGAGGATCTTGCAAGGTTTTTCACCAGGGGAGGTATCCCATAATGTTTGATATATTTTTGATATATATTTATTTATAATATAGATACGATAGTACGCGCGCTCTGATTGGCTAAGAAGCCATGTTTTATCAGAGTATATAACATGGTTAGCCGTGTTATATAGTTTTCAACTGGCGGTTTCCTTTCATCACGCGCGTAAATCTATATTATAAAACAGATAAAGAAGCCTTAAATCCATGTTTTATACTATTATAAAACACTCTGGTCATTTGAGAACACTCTAGAAATGTTGAAAGCACGCGCCTTCGGCTTGTGCTTTAACATTTCTCTCATGTTCTCAAATGCCCATCGTGTTTTATGATAGTATAAAACATGGCTAAGGCTTCTTTATTTGCTAAATATGGTGAGGGGGGTCAGAATTTATGAAAATTGCTGTATACATGTATATATATGTATTTTATGTAAATTTATTTGGGTTACTGCTAATGTACACTGCCATTAGTATAAGGCTCAAAATAAAATTATCTGTCTGTCTGTGTGTCTGTCTGCATAATAAAATTAGTACGGTCATGGTATCATGTCTTTTTCATATTTTTCTTGTTTGAGTGATCAGTTTTTTTTAATGAAAAGCTATATAACAGTATAAGTAAATATTGCCCTGTCAATGTAAGATTCTCCAAAAACCTTGGAATTGATAAAGCCATTATTACAGATACATGTACATGATTATGTGAACTTTTATTATCTCTACAGTAATATGTAGCATATTTAAAATATGAAAACAAATTTGTTGGTATATTTTTTTCTTACAGTGAAAATCGATAAGGAAAAACTGCTTATTATGGAGGATGAGCACTATGAGGTACATGGAAAGTGTACCATGCCAAACCTGAAAAGTGCTACATATACTGTACAATGTAGCTTAGTTTTGAGTCATGTGACTAATGATTGGCTCTATGGCAGAGGCAAGAGTGTGGTTTGATCTCAGCAATTTTCCCTTCTACTTTCTCAGCTTTCTTAAAGACCCAGTGTCGACCATTATGCTTTGCGCGCCTCTGTTTTTGTTTTGATCGGCACAAGACGAGGCTTCTGTTGTTTTGAGTGAACTGAACTGTGCTTGTTCTTCGTCGTGTGGTTCGTTCAGTCGTTGGCACCAAGCTTTTAAAGAACAAATGGTTCCACAAGGGATTCCAATTCATCTATTGGTTCTGTGTAGCAATTAAGAAGCTGGGAGCAGAAATTCATATGGCTCGTTAATTGTGGATATTCAAATCGACGAAGAACTAAAGGAAGTTTGTGATCTTCGACTTCGATTCGCAGGATAACAACATTACTATACTCAATTTTATATTAATCTCAGTCAGGTCATCCCGGAAGCCGATTTAAACCAAGTAAAATGCACATACAAAGGTCAGTGCTGCATGGAGAAGAGGCAAGGGTTCCGAAAATGCCGCAAAATACGAAAGCCGACGTGAAGTGTCACAACCTAGGTGGTTGCGATAAAACAAGGTAAGCTGTAAGTTGACTTGGATTAGCTGACAGTAATGTTGTTTGAGATTGTCTCAATGATACAAATAATATATGTTATTTATATTTTGGTTTAACAGAACGAAGAAAGAGCCGATAACATTCAGCCTGCAGTGGTGCAAGATGGGGGCCATACGATTACGAGTTCAAATTTCTCAGGGTGAAATAAAAGTATTAAAAGTACATATAATTTTCAGAAATCATATTTAATACCTGTTTCAACCCAACTTGGATCCCTTCGCAGCACAATCACGTGAAAATATATACGTTTTGATTGCTCATTTTCAACGGAAAAGCATGCACAATTTTGCAATGAACACCTTCCAAAAACAATGAAAATAACTATAAATAAAAATACATGTATACTGTATAATTATTAGGTAAATAAGTTGTATTTTTAGTACTTTGTTTCAAGCCTGGACATGGAGAAAGAAGACAAGCTATTGATCAACCTTTTAGGCATGAGTAGAGGCAGCCTAATTGACTTCACAAAACAGCTACATGTAGTTGGAATACCTGGAGAAGACTGGGGACCACCTGCAGGAAATCGTCCAGACTGGTGTAAATTCAAGGTGTCTGCCCATGCCAGACGAACAGGAGAATGTGTGTTGCAAGAGGGTAACCTGTGCTACTGCATTATACAGCTTGTAGAAACATGTGTTTAGACAGATATATCCTAGAGGTCTGTATCAAAGCAAGGTGCGACACATGTAGATGAGTTTAATTTCACAATGGAAAGTTTTAGGAAAGCTGCATAATTTTTATAAATGGTTTGCCCTGTGGAGGTATGGAAAGATTGGCAGCGGATAGACACGTCATATCTGCATGTTTAGTTATAGCCTCTTACCCACCCTCAGTTGGGAGTTAAATATTCCCTCCAGACTTTATGGAGGGTGGATAAATGGCTACACATAGCTACTTCAGTCAGGATGACTAAATCCAGTATCCTCTACCAGACGATGGTGCATGGGTTTTTGGGTTAGTTTGCGTCTTACAACTATACATCATGGCCTGGGATCAATTCTGTAAAACTTTTATACATGTATTTTTACATAGCTGGCAATGGACAGACCTGTAAAATACTGTGTAAAAGTTTTACCAAATTGGCCACTGGTTCAGTATAACTCACAATAATTTATAAGCTGCCATAAGTACAAGCATTTTACTCAGCTGCAATCATAGGTGTCTACCTGCTTGTACCTACACCAATTTCTTTTTGCTCATTATGCAGTCCTCCCAAGAACATCTGCTGAAATGAGCAACACATTCCTTTCCCAGAGACTGACTAATCAAAGTAAGGCTTCCAAAATGATTGGGAGGAATGTGTGACGAGCCAAAAGAGCATCTGCATAGGAGGCTTGTTTAGGTTTATCGACAGATCTTTGTTCACATTAAAATTAATGCTTTTGTTATTTTCCATTAACAGATTCCTTACTGGAAATGGTATATTAAAGTAATATTTAAAAAACTATTTAGGCAGCCACATCAATTACAATCTCAGTTGGAACAGTGATAACTTATATGGCTTTTACATAGCTGGACATAAAAAAGCTGGAAAACCATTATGTAATATGCCTTTTGGGTAGAAGGCATAATTAGCTAGAGAACACTGAAATGTTGTTACAGAGTACATATAGTTGTTTTGTGGTAAAAAAATACACAAATCAAGGAACATTGTTCGTGCACCCTTTTTTTCTAGAAAATAATGGTTCACCTTGGTCACATTGAATAAATAGCAAGAATGTGGAATTATTTGTAGTTCTGTTGACAATGTGTGTAGTCAAATGCAATTTGACCATTACCAAACATATTTTTTAAAGACGATTCACCCCACAAATGCCTGCTCGTCCGACATTCCTTTCTCGATTGTCACTGTGTCATGTAGTTTCCTTCAAAACTAGTGTTATGGGCCAATCACTTGGTTGTACTGACAGGGTGGCAAAAACTATTCATACAGGCACTTAATGTACGAGATTGGTAGTACTGGTTTTATTAGGAAAACCAGTTTGTAAATGCTATTTTCCACCTCCAACCATAATATTGTTGGGTTTTTTAAAACAGCATTTTAAAGTTTGTTTGCCATCCAGTAAAGCCTTTCCCATTGAATCATGAGTGCAATTCATTCACTATTGAAGTGATACATCAGCATGTGACTGTTTCCAACAAAACTGATACTATTTCCGTTTCAAAAAGTATTTGTATTATGCATATGAATCAGGGGCATAGCAAGGGGATGCCCTTGACCCCCCTTTGGTAAATTATTGAATAATAATAATTATTAATAACATGCCCTTAGAGGTAAGCACCTCAGTCCAACATTTGTGTTGGGACCCCCCTGGCAAAATCCTGCCTACACCCCTGGGAATAAGAATAATTTATTTTAACTTGTGATCTTGAATGAAGTAGTAGTCATGCTGCCATTCATAAATGCTTTAAGGGTAGCCATTTTCTTTTTGTTGTACAATCTTGTGGCCAAGGTGAAGGTCAACTGACTTTGTGGAAAGCTAATTCTGATTGGTCAAAACATTGAGAAAGTAATGTCCATCGCAGACAAGCAGGTGTTGTGGGGTGAGAATGTGCGATGCCCTAAAAATGAATGGGGGGAGGCTAATGTGCTTCATCCTCTGAAGTATTATAGAATTTAGCAAATCATGACATATTGAATTATTCATTAGCTCATTAATGTTTTCAATGAAGTGATACCTTGGAAGTTAGAAAAATTGTATTTAGCTGACCATCAATCAAAAGTTAATTAAGCCTGGTTAAAGCTTTGTATGAGACAAGACTAGTATTTGATCGACATATGGGTAAAAAAATGCAATTTTGCAACTTGAAACACCCAACTGGGTCTCACTTCAACGAATACTGAGTAATAATCAAACAAAACTTAAACCTAGAGCCCAAACTAGGTCATGTCTAGTTGGTATACAAAGTGGAAAGAGTTAGTGGTTGGCTTACAGCCAAGTACTTCTATGCCAAGTACATGTATTATTTCTGCCAAAAAAGTATGAAAATATTACTTTGCCATCTTGTTTTTACTTAATTTTAAAATTACCCAAGTTAGTATTCTAAGTCTTCTAATAGCCAACATGTATCGAAGGAAACCTCGTTACTTGTATAATTTCAAGAAAAAGCTTTATTTTTCTTCATCTTGGATTTTACAAAGTGGTTGTTGCAACATTGATAGACCTATTGTTCACTAAAAGAACAGGCATTTCCCTTGTTCGATAATTGAGTTTTTCCAACAAACATTTTCACTTCAAATCAGTCACTCAGGTAGTCAAAGTTAGGGATACAACTTATAAGAAACTAGGGTCCCCCCAGGTAAACAACATACATCTTTGATCAAGGGGCTCCATCAACCCCCTAATGATAAACTTTCTCATGATGAAAGACAACATAATCAGTAGTACGCCAGCTATACTTGGCCAAAGTTCGAGTGAATGAAAAATACTACTTTTAAGTTCCTAAAATAAGCTTTTGTAATCTACTTTAATCTTTACCATCCTCTGTTGAAAAAGTTTGAAAAAAGAAAAATTCACAATTATTGGTATATTAACTTCTCTTCTAATAATATAAGGCTGACCATCAGCTGGGGAATCAAAATGTCAGTCACCAGCAACAGTGTTTTGCAAGACTACTGTACCACCCAGACAACTTCCAATCGACCGATTTAGCTAGACAGTAACATTTAATTTGTTGTCCCAATCAGGTTACCTGAATATTGTCCCTTCAGTAATGTTTTCTTGTTTTTCTGTATCCAAATTGGAATGTATAAATCTCTGATTGGAAGACAAAGCACTGAATCCCTAGCGAGCTGTCTAATGATCTGAATTGGGACAACAAATGCACAAGCTACATGTACATGTAATGTATACTGATCAAATTGAAACATCAACATATATTTCCCTCCCCCCTGGCATTTGAACTGTTGGAGTTTGGGTTGTTTCAAATTATCATCCCCCAGTCCAAAGATGTTGTTCAAATGCCTGATTACCACTGTCATTTTAGGCAATGTTTCGATTTGATCAGTATATAAATCAGTCTATTGTTGGAGTATACTGGTAATGTCCTAATTTGGGTTGAAGTTATCTTCATCAGACTGCCAAGAGAAATTGCCCTTATACCGTTTCCATCTTACAGCATTTGAGCAGTCATGTAGGAGAAGTAGGCATACATGTATGTATATATTTTCTCCTCCTTCACTTCTGCATGGTACAAAATGTACTTCTGGGTTCTTTTTGAAAACTTCCTGTGTCCAGACTTGGTCGAATTTTTTTATGAAATAGGGGTACCTGCATGTAGCCATGAAATATAAAGTTTAGTTTTAGACAAAGTTCTGCAGTACAAAGCATTAATAGAGGGGGCATAGAATGTTGAGGGAACTAGTTTACAAGGGGGAAGAATAAGTATATTAGCCTGTAAAGCTCACAGTAGAAATGGGATGCTTATAAAGATAATTGCAGGTTGTGGTAGCAAATTGGTTTCCCTTGAATTAAATATACTGTGCATGTTGTCCAATAAAAATATTGTACTAATTAATAATATTGTATCGCTCTAAATATTGGACTTTTCGACTCTCACAAAATGGCAGCTCAGAAGTGTGGGACGCGCTATGCGTGATGGTTGACCCTGGGTCTTTAATCTTTTTAGAACTCTTATTTTTAAGTGTTTTGAGCCACATTTCAAACTACTTTTCCTTGAGTCTGCCATCTTATCCTGGATCAATCACGGTTTCTGGGAAACTATCCACTCACCCCTCCCTTGGGTATACATGTACATACAGTATGTAATTAACCATTAAACTATCCACTCACCCCTCCCTTGGGTATACATGTACATACAGTATGTAATTAACCATTAAACTATCCACTCACCCCTCCCTTGGGTATACATGTACATACAGTATGTAATTAACCATTAAAACTATCCACTCATCCCTCCCTTGGGTATACATGTACATACAGTATGTAATTAACCATTAAACTATCCACTCGCCCCTCCCTTGGGTATACATGTACATACAGTATGTAATTAACCATTAAACTATCCACTCACCCCTCCCTTGGGTATACATGTACATACAGTATGTAATTAAACCATTAAACTATCCACTCACCCCTCCCTTGGGTATACATGTACATACAGTATATAATTAACCATTAAACTATCCACTCACCCCTCCCTTGGGTATACATGTACATACAGTATGTAAATTAACCATTAAACTATCCACTCAACCCCTCCCTTGGTATACATGTACATACAGTATGTAATTAACCATTAAACTATCCACTCACCCCTCCCTTGGGTATACATGTACATACAGTATGTAATTAACCATTAAACTATCCACTCACCCCTCCCTTGGGTATACATGTACATACAGTATGTAATTAACCATTAAACTATCCACTCACCCCTCCCTTGGGTATACATGTACATACAGTAATGTAATTAACCATTAAACTATCCACTCACCCCTCCCTTGGGTATACATGTACATACAGTATGTAATTAACCATTAAACTATCCACTCATCCCTCCCTTGGGTATACATGTACATACAGTATGTAATTAACCATTAAACTATCCACTCATCCCTCCCTTGGGTATACATGTACATACAGTATGTAATTTAACCATTAAACTATCCACTCACCCCTCCCTTGGGTATACATGTACATACAGTATGTAATTAACCATTAAACTATCCACTCACCCCTCCCTTGGGATACATGTACATACAGTATGTAATTAACCATTAAACTATCCACTCACCCCTCCCTTGGGTATACATGTACATACAGTATGTAATTAACCATTAAACCTATCCACTCACACCCTCCCTTGGGTATACATGTACATACAGTATGTAATTAACCATTAAACTATCCACTCACCCCTCCCTTGGGTATACATGTACATACAGTATGTAATTAACCATTAAACTATCCACTCATCCCTCCTTGGTATACATGTACATACAGTATGTAATTAACCATTAAACTATCCACTCGCCCCTCCTTGGGTATACATGTACATACAGTATGTAATTAACCATTAAACTATCCACTCGCCCCTCCTTGGGTATACATGTACATACAGTATGTAATTAACCATTAAACTATCCACTCACCCCTCCCTTGGGTATACATGTACACTACAGTATATAATTAACCATTAAACTATCCACTCACCCCCTCCCTTGGGTATACATGTACATACAGTATGTAATTAACCATTAAACTATCCACTCACCCCTCCCTTGGGTATACATGTACATACAGTATGTAATTAACCATTAAACTATCCACTCACCCCTCCCTTGGGTATACATGTACATACAGTATGTAATTAACCATTAAACTATCCACTCACCCCTCCCTTGGGTATACATGTACATACAGTATGTAATTAACCATTAAACTATCCACTCACCCCCTCCCTTGGGTATACATGTACATACAGTATGTAATTAACCATTAAACTATCCACTCACCCCTCCCTTGGGTATACATGTACATACAGTATGTAATTAACCATTAAACTATCCACTCATCCCTCCCTTGGGTATACATGTACATACAGTATGTAATTAACCATTAAACTATCCACTCACCCCTCCCTTGGGTATACATGTACATACAGTATGTAATTAACCATTAAACTATCCACTCACCCCTCCCTTGGGTATACATGTACATACAGTATGTAATTAACCATTAAACTATCCACTCACCCTCCCTTGGGTATACATGTACATACAGTATGTAATTAACCATTAAACTATCCACTCACCCCTCCCTTGGGTATACATGTACATACAGTATGTAATTAACCATTAAACTATCCACTCACGCCTCCCTTGGGTATACATGTACATACAGTATGTAATTAACCATTAAACTATCCACTCACCCCTCCCTTGGGTATACATGTACATACAGTATGTAATTAACCATTAAACTATCACTCACCCCTCCCTTGGTATACATGTACATACAGTATGTAATTAACATTAAACATCCACTCACCCTCCCTTGGGTATACATGTACATACAGTATGTAAATAACCATTAAACTATCCACTCACCCCTCCCTTGGGTATACATGTACATACAGTATGTAATTAACCATTAAACTATCCACTCACCCCTCCCTTGGGTATACATGTACATACAGTATGTAATTAACCATTAAACTATACCACTCACCCCTCCCTTGGGTATACATGACATACAGTATGTAATTAACCATTAAACTATCCACTCACCCCTCCCTTGGGTATACATGTACATACAGTATGTAATTAACCATTAAACTATCCACTCACCCCTCCCTTGGGTATACATGTACATACAGTATGTAATTAACCATTAAACTATCCACTCACCCCTCCCTTGGGTATACATGTACATACAGTATGTAATTAACCATTAAACTATCCACTCACCCCTCCCTTGGGTATACATGTACATACAGTATGTAATTAACCATTAAACTATCCACTCACCCCTCCCTTGGGTATACATGTACATACAGTATGTAATTAACCATTAAACTATCCACTCACCCCTCCCTTGGGTATACATGTACATACAGTATGTAATTAACCATTAAACTATCCACTCACCCCTCCCTTGGTATACATGTACATACAGTATGTAATTAACCATTAAACTATCCACTCACCCCTCCCTTGGGTATACATGTACATACAGTATGTAATTAACCATTAAACTATCCACTCACCCCTCCCTTGGGTATACATGTACATACAGTATGTAATTAACCATTAAACTATCCACTCACCCCTCCCTTGGGTATACATGTACATACAGTATGTAATTAACCATTAAACTATCCACTCACCCCTCCCTTGGGTATACATGTACAAACAGTATGTAATTAACCATTAAACTATCCACTCACCCCTCCCTTGGGTATACATGTACATACAGTATGTAATTAACCATTAAACTATCCACTCACCCCTCCCTTGGGTATACATGTACATACAGTATGTAATTAACCATTAAACTATCCACTCACCCCTCCCTTGGGTATACATGTACATACAGTATGTAATTAACCATTAAACTATCCACTCACCCCTCCCTTGGGTATACATGTACATACAGTATGTAATTAACCATTAAACTATCCACTCACCCCTCCCTTGGGTATACATGTACATACAGTATGTAATTAACCATTAAACTATCACTCACCCCTCCCTTGGGTATACATGTACATACAGTATGTAATTAACCATTAAACTATCCACTCACCCCTCCCTTGGGTATACATGTACATACAGTATGTAATTAACCATTAAACTATCCACTCACCCCTCCCTTGGGTATACATGTACATACAGTATGTAATTAACCATTAAACTATCCACTCACCCCTCCCTTGGGTATACATGTACATACAGTATGTAATTAACCATTAAACTATCCACTCACCCCTCCCTTGGGTATACATGTACATACAGTATGTAATTAACCATTAAACTATCCACTCACCCCTCCCTTGGGTATACATGTACATACAGTATGTAATGAACCATTAAACTATCCACTCACCCCTCCCTTGGGTATACATGTACATACAGTATGTAATGAACCATTAAACTATCCACTCACCCCTCCCTTGGGTATACATGTACATGTACATGTACATACAGTATGTAATTAACCATTAAACTATCCACTCACCCCTCCCTTGGGTATACATGTACATACAGTATGTAATTAACCATTAAACTATCCACTCACCCCTCCCTTGGGTATACATGTACATACAGTATGTAATTAACCATTAAACTATCCACTCACCCCTCCCTTGGGTATACATGTACATACAGTATGTAATTATCCATTAAACTATCCACTCACACCTCCCTTGGGTATACATGTACATACAGTATGTAATTAACCATTAAACTATCCACTCACCCCTCCCTTGGGTATACATGTACAAACAGTATGTAATTAACCATTAAACTATCCACTCACCCCTCCCTTGGGTATACATGTACAAACAGTATGTAATTAACCATTAAAATATCCACTCACCCCTCCCTTGGGTATACGTGTACATACAGTATGTAATTAACCATTAAACTATCCACTCACCCCTCCCTTGGGTATACATGTACATACAGTATGTAATTAACCATTAAACTATCCACTCACCCCTCCCTTGGGTATACATGTACAAACAGTATGTAATTAACCATTAAACTATCCACTCACCCCTCCCTTGGGTATACATGTACAAACAGTATGTAATTAACCATTAAACTATCCACTCACCCCTCCCTTGGGTATACATGTACATACAGTATGTAATTAACCATTAAACTATCCACTCACCCCTCCCTTGGGTATACATGTACATACAGTATGTAATTAACCATTAAACTATCCACTCACCCCTCCCTTGGGTATACATGTACATACAGTATGTAATTAACCATTAAACTATCCACTCACCCCTCCCTTGGGTATACATGTACATACAGTATGTAATTAACCATTAAACTATCCACTCACCCCTCCCTTGGGTATACATGTACATACAGTATGTAATTAACCATTAAACTATCCACTCACCCCTCCCTTGGGTATACATGTACATACAGTATGTAATTAACCATTAAACTATCCACTCACCCCTCCCTTGGGTATACATGTACATACAGTATGTAATTAACCATTAAACTATCCACTCACCCCTCCCTTGGGTATACATGTACATACAGTATGTAATTAACCATTAAACTATCCACTCATCCCTCCCTTGGGTATACATGTACATACAGTATGTAATTAACCATTAAACTATCCACTCACCCCTCCCTTGGGTATACATGTACATACAGTATGTAATTAACCATTAAACTATCCACTCATCCCTCCCTTGGGTATACATGTACATACAGTATGTAATTAACCATTAAACTATCCACTCACCCCTCCCTTGGGTATACATGTACATACAGTATGTAATTAACCATTAAACTATCCACTCATCCCTCCCTTGGGTATACATGTACATACAGTATGTAATTAACCATTAAACTATCCACTCACCCCTCCCTTGGGTATACATGTACATACAGTATGTAATTAACCATTAAACTATCCACTCATCCCTCCCTTGGGTATACATGTACATACAGTATGTAATTAACCATTAAACTATCCACTCATCCCTCCCTTGGGTATACATGTACATACAGTATGTAATTAACCATTAAACTATCCACTCATCCCTCCCTTGGGTATACATGTACATACAGTATGTAATTAACCATTAAACTATCCACTCACCCCTCCCTTGGGTATACATGTACATACAGTATGTAATTAACCATTAAACTATCCACTCACCCCTCCCTTGGGTATACATGTACATACAGTATGTAATTAACCATTAAACTATCCACTCACCCCTCCCTTGGGTATACATGTACATACAGTATGTAATTAACCATTAAACTATCCACTCACCCCTCCCTTGGGTATACATGTACATACAGTATGTAATTAACCATTAAACTATCCACTCACCCCTCCCTTGGGTATACATGTACATACAGTATGTAATTAACCATTAAACTATCCACTCACCCCTCCCTTGGGTATACATGTACATACAGTATGTAATTAACCATTAAACTATCCACTCACCCCTCCCTTGGGTATACATGTACATACAGTATGTAATTAACCATTAAACTATCCACTCACCCCTCCCTTGGGTATACATGTACATACAGTATGTAATTAACCATTAAACTATCCACTCACCCCTCCCTTGGGTATACATGTACATACAGTATGTAATTAACCATTAAACTATCCACTCACCCCTCCCTTGGGTATACATGTACATACAGTATGTAATTAACCATTAAACTATCCACTCACCCCTCCCTTGGGTATACATGTACATACAGTATGTAATTAACCATTAAACTATCCACTCATCCCTCCCTTGGGTATACATGTACATACAGTATGTAATTAACCATTAAACTATCCACTCACCCCTCCCTTGGGTATACATGTACATACAGTATGTAATTAACCATTAAACTATCCACTCATCCCTCCCTTGGGTATACATGTACATACAGTATGTAATGAACCATTAAACTATCCACTCACCCCTCCCTTGGGTATACATGTACATACAGTATGTAATGAACCATTAAACTATCCACTCACCCCTCCCTTGGGTATACATGTACATGTACATGTACATACAGTATGTAATTAACCATTAAACTATCCACTCACCCCTCCCTTGGGTATACATGTACATACAGTATGTAATTAACCATTAAACTATCCACTCATCCCTCCCTTGGGTATACATGTACATACAGTATGTAATTAACCATTAAACTATCCACTCATCCCTCCCTTGGGTATACATGTACATACAGTATGTAATTATCCATTAAACTATCCACTCACCCCTCCCTTGGGTATACATGTACATACAGTATGTAATTAACCATTAAACTATCCACTCACCCCTCCCTTGGGTATACATGTACAAACAGTATGTAATTAACCATTAAAATATCCACTCACCCCTCCCTTGGGTATACGTGTACATACAGTATGTAATTAACCATTAAACTATCCACTCACCCCTCCCTTGGGTATACATGTACATACAGTATGTAATTAACCATTAAGTGAAGGGTGACACAAGGGGGTGGCCATGGGTGGGGGGTTTCCAAGAAACTGTGATTGATCCCTTAATTCCTTGGATGGTCTTCTCTTCATTTTCCTTAATGGCTGTGTAGAGTCGGATACTGCATGACCAGCATATCCAATCCTGATTCCCTCCAGCCAGACAGGAACTATGCTTTTAGGCTTGCCTATGTATGTACATGTATATATGTTATTGTATAGATGTGGTTGCAGGGCTGTCACATTAGAAGCCATGCAGCTACTGGTGAGTATCACCAACAGCTATGATGATGACTGAGCGGCTACTAAAGGTCATGTTCATAACTATACTGGATAAGTTTTAAAGTGCCGGCACAAAAAGCTATCCATTGTAATGTGAACTGGCACGGAGCAAGTCGGCACAAAAACCAATCCGATACGAAGTAAATCATTTTCAAGATCGGAGCAGCACAACATCGCTCCAGCACAAACATTTCACCAAAGCAGTGTTTCAAGTGTTAGTGAACGGTAATGGTTTTCCGTTATGGTTTTCATGACAGCACAAAACCTATCCCGCATGGTGTGAACATGGCCTTAAAGTGCATGTGAGCCCAGTGAGTGTATAAAACCTTGTTCAATCAATTTTGGGTGATTTGCAGTTTTTATGGCCAAAACATTGCTTTAAAATGCAAATCCTTGAAATGACGTCATGTAAGCTGCTGGTTCCATTAACGCACAGATGTACATATTTTACGCACAAAAATAAAAAAGGACCCCCACTTTGTTGGTGATGTGCGTCCCTGGGACGCAGGAGGCCTGGAGACTGGGACAGGACATTTTCAGGCCCTGAAGACTGAGACCTACATGTACCAGAAATCTTTGCATGCAACTCAGCAGATTTTCTAGATTTTGCATCTTTAAATGTTTTGCTGTCATGCATGTCTTCGCACATGTAGAAAACGTTGAACGAAGTTCTTAAACTTAAAGTTTTTAATTTGGCTCGGACATCAGGAAAGAAAAGGTGATTCACATGAATCTTCCCGCCTAAGAAACGTACATTTTGTTTTAAATATGACGAAAACAAGATGAAATGCAAAATAACTCAAGCAAATTTATTGCAATTTGCTGTGGATGTGGGCCGTCTGACCCTTAAAAATCAAAAAGGAAACTGGAGGTCCCAAGGACCACTATTTTTCAAAAGTAGTGGGAACTCTGTGTAAGGCACATTATGTTGAAGAGTTGAAAATGAATTGAGACATAACATTGAATGACTGTTTTTTTTTTGGCTTCAGATACATGTATGTGATCCTTGCAATCTTATTGAAATATATTTTATTACATGTAAGTGGAGCTGGAATGAAAACAGCAAAATGAACTAGAATTGGCTTTTATCCTACACGACATTGAAATTTGATCACGTTTATAGACGAAAATGGCAGATGCTAATAATTTTGTTTTTATGTCGGTCATTTTGTTTCCCACTTTGACCTTTAAATCAGCAATAACTGGCTTTAATTAAGGGCTCATACGCACTTTAATGTAATTTTAACTAAAAGCCAGAGTTTAGTAGTTTATGGCACAAAAAGACCAGCTATTTTGCACAGTTGTCCAGGGCCCGGTTGTTCAAAGGGTGGATAACTTTATCCACTGGATAAATTAACCAAACAAACTTATTTTATCAACTGGATAAGGATTTATCCAGTGGATAAAGTTATCCACCCTTTGAACAACTGGGCCGGCGTGGACTAGCAACTTTACGAAAACTTAAACTGTGATTGTTATGATACATGTACATGAATTCAGAAATTATTTTAAAACATCAATACATGCAAGGAGATCAACTGGAAAATACATGATAATACCGGTAATCAGGCATACATGTAATTTCAATTGATTTTACCTTCAACAGAAATCCTGAACTACAGGATACAGTGTACAATCATATATACCATCTTCAATTTAATTATAATGTGTTTTTTTAATTTTAAACTTTATTAGGACATTAGTATTGAAGACCTTCGAGATGAACTATCAGACCATCTACCCATGTATCCTTCTTAAGATAAATGAGTGGCTTAATGTTATGTAATTTGTGTACCTGATTTCTTTTTCATTTTTGACATTATGGGGTTTCAAGTTACAACATACATTGTACATTGTGATGTACTGAGCTTTAATTAAACTTATAAATTACCATAAACACTCACTCTGGCAGATAAGCCGCACTTGCAGGCAAGCCGCACCCCGAGTTTAGAAGCTCAAATTTTGGAGAGAATTGAAATTAGGAAAATCAATATTAAAAAGCTGCATCACCTTCACTTTCAACGAGATAACTCTGTAGTTCATTACCCATAATTTTAGATCTGAAAGAATCTACTTATTTGCACATACATGTAGAATCCCATAGCACGACTCAAAATCGCGTGCTGATTGGCTATTATTAAGCGTTTAATATTTTGTGGAATTCAACGGTTTGAAAAGCTGTATTCAATGATGTACAGGAAGCCCACACGTAAATATTTTGTTTATTTTCATTATCATGAGCAGAGACACAAATCATGTTAAAATTACAAAACATTGCACTATTAGACTGGAACTCTTTAGACTCTGAAGTTATACAATCAACTACATTATCAATTTTTAAATCTTACTGGCACATTATAACTTAATTTCATAATAATCCTTGTTCTATTTCTATTTTATTTCAACCATTTATCTTTTCTGTTTTCCATATATTAGTGAAATATATATTTTTAATACAGGACCTCCCTGAAAATCACAAATTGTGAGTGGAGCTTTCCTGTCAAAATATTATTATTATTATTATTATTGCAAATTGGGGGTGCGGCTTATCTGCAAGAACATCTAGAAAAGGTTCAATAAATTTCCATAAATTAACATTTTTTAAAACTTCACAAAACGAAAAGAAAGGAATCACTTTTTCAAGCTTGGTGGCTCCTAAAAGCACTGTTTGTTTCTTGTTCGTTAATACTTGGTCCGGACCCTAGTGTCAAGTTTTCTCTCTTCCAATAAAATGCCTGGTTACTAAGCTTTGATGAACGCAAACATGAGCATGTTTATGTTGACGTGAAATTCAGGACTACATTCAGCTAACAATCGACCTTGGATGAAAAAGTACCATCAAGCAAATGCTTTGGAAAGTTCTATAGGTAAATTTATTGCCTGACGAGGGAATTCCACGTTAAATTTCACGTGAAAAACCTGATATCGGTTTTTCAAGTGAAATTCAACGTGGAATTCCAGAGTCAGGCAATGAATTTTCTTTCAATCCCATTGCATCTAGTGATTTACGAAAATAAATAAAGAATATAGTCAGTCATAGGCTACGTTCACACGGTACCGGACAAATTTTCGCTCTGTTCACACGGAACTGACGAACCAGGGCGAATTTGAACTTTTGTCAGTGGTTTTACCATCTGCCCATGCGCAGAGCGCTACTTTACCAAATCCAGAATGTCGTTGAGGAAAAGAAAGGCCAACGATGGTAGCGAAAAACAGGGTAAAAATTCGACTGCCAGATGTACGACTTTTTTGAATCCGGTTTTCAGACTGTAAAAGGACGCCAACACACCGTTTCCAAGCAAAGCGAGTAATAAAACAATACTTTCTATGTTCGCACAAGAGTTTCTTCTAGCTGAGTTACCACTCATCCATGCAACCACGCCTTTGCCGTACAAAAATTTCGATGGTCAAGGTGTTAACACTGCGCCGGTCAAATTTTCGACCGTACCGCATCCAATTAGTGCGGCTGTGATTTTCAACTCCAAAACGAGGCATCCCTTCGTTTGGACTTCTGGTGTCTCACCAAAGTGTGAAGAGGTGTTTGGGACGGCGAAATGCGAGGTGACAAAAATCATTTCTCGGTACTCATTGAATGTTTGGTCATGAAACTTGGACGATACGTAGCAAGGAGATCTGTCTACGGGATCACGTCGATTGAGTGGATTTAAGGGTCATTTTTGCCATGGAGATGACAGGTATGTGATACGCCATCGCGATTGGCTTGCCGGCCTTTTCTCTCTTTAGGTAGCTATAGAGTGAATCCAGGTTTCCTAGAAACTTGTTACATCGGCCCCCAAACTCAAGACACAACAACTTAATCTTCATCAAAGCAAGTTTATTGTGTTATTCATTTGCCATTTAGTGCAATTAAATACCAGATATTCTGGATGTTTGAACCTTCGTAGTTCAACCACAGGGAGCCCAGGCTCACAACATGAAGACAATATAAGGATTTGTATGAAACTTTATCGCTAGTATATGTACATGTAGTTGATGGAAAATGATAATAAGCATCCATTAAAGTTTACATACCACATCAAATGTTGTCCAGCTGTCGTTTCTTGTCTGTCTTGGAGCCTTCAAGCTGCATTTCAGCGAAAAAAATTTTTTAGTTCACCTCTACCTAAAATATCATTTTAGGTAGAGGTGAACTAAAAATTTTTTTTCGCTGAAATGCAGCTTGAATGCTCCAAGACAGACAAGAAACGACAGCTGGACAACATTTGATGTGGTATGTAAACTTTAATGGATGTTTATTATCATTTTCCATCAACTATATATACTAGCGATAAAGTTTCATACAAATCCTTATATTGTCTTCATGTTGTGAGCCTGGGCTCCCTGTGGTTCAACTGTCAAATAAATTTAAACTTTGAGCTTGGGCTGCCTGTGGTTCAACTAATTGAAATACTGCATGCTGGTATCAGTTGGGAGAACTAATAATGTGCTTGTACAAGTATTTGTCCTTAATTGAGTATGCCTACTAAAGGTACGTGCTGTATAGCTATTGCCATAACCATGATGATGGACGGAAGTCTTATCCCTTGTGTTTTATCTACATTTCACCACAAGGTATTAATAGTAAATTATAGCTAGAATGGGTTGGTTAACCAATAGTACATGTAAACAGCTACATGTACATGTATTTACAGAATGAGCGGCCGTGCTTTATGGGATTTATAAACTCGAGCTGTCAATTGAAAGCAAGTTTGTAAATCCTATAAAGCACAGACACTCATTCTGTATTTTGACTTATCAAATGCCTAAAGGTACAATATATATGTATAGAGTCATGTTTTCAGTTATTTTGGTGATACAACTTATTTTGACCGGGAAATCAAAAGTATACTTTTTATGTAAATCAGGGTGAAATCTGTATCAGATTTAGAGATCACTTATCACTTCGTGAATTGATTTGTTTTTGCCTCGTGACTACAGGTGAGGATCTGTAGATTCGATCCGCTACAACATGGCTGTGAATTAGTCTGTAAATACATGTACTTCTAAACCCTTACTTTATATCAGTGCCTCGTCCCCAGGCATCTGTCTATCTGTCTGAAAAGCGCAGAACAAAGCAAAGTACCTGGGATGAGCATGGAACACAAGGAATCATGGGAGTTTGGGTTGCATAGTAACAAGGCAGCTACCTTATTATCACTTATTTTCGCGAGACTTAATTTTCGCGATTTTCGCGATTTAAAAAAATTCGCGAAATTAAAGTCCCGCGAAAAAAAGGTGCCACGAAAATTAAAGACGCGAAATTTAGTGACCTTTATAAAATCCTTTATTTAAGTTTTCCGTCTGCTAGGAGTTTACATACGAGTAGGAGGGCTCAAATTTCAGTTCAACGCATGTCCTTATTCCTCATCGTCTGACTCATCTTGCTGAATTAGTTCCTGTAACACTTCCTCAGTACAGTTTTCAAATTCGCGAAATTTAATTACCTTGAAAAACGGTGCTTCGTCAAAATCGCGAAATTTAAGTCTCGCAAAATATTTCTATTCCAAATTCGCGAAATTAAAGTCGCACGAAAATAAGTAATAATAAGGTAGCTTATTAAACTAAAATGTAACAATTTTCTGAAATTTTGATGAAAAACAAAAATAAGAGTTTGGCCACAGGCTAACCATCCTCACATTTCGCATATTAGTATAGTTTTGGCATGATTCTGCTGTTAATTGTGTTGCTTCAGTTAGGTTGTTTGCATGTGTGCTCACATTACAGCTTGGGCTTCCTTAATCTCGTACCCAGATCTGATCTGGGTACGAGATTAGGGCTTCCTGTGGCTCATCTGGCTAAGTACATAAAAGCACACAAGTCTGCAGGCAAGTGAATTCATGGCTGCCAAGAGAGGCGTGCAAGAATTTTGACAAAAAATGAAAACTTCTAGGTTCTCGTCCCCCCAACTATTGAGTGGTATAAATACACACTTGCAATTTAAGCTTAATCCTCGAAACGTTCAACTGGTCCAGATTTTCTATGCTTGTACTCACATCTTTGGCCCCTGTTTCTGTCCAAACAAGTCCAATTGCTGTCCAGAATCAAGTCAAAACTACAGTATTTCAACACAAATGTGAGGATGGTTAGCATGTAGTTTGGCACTATGGTTTGCTTGCATCACAGATATGCATAGCTTGCACAAAAACAGGTCCCATATTGGTATGCATCAAGACAGGAATTTTTACTCTGGACATTTTGCTCTTGGGGCTCTCATACAGACACTAGCACTAGCAAAAATAATTTTTAAATTAATTAAAATTGAGGTCATAATTTCCAAAATTATGTTAATTTGTATTATTTATTTTTAATGAAAATTGCGTAAATTTACATTGTTAGGAGTCAAACCAGAATTGCATATGATGTATGCAGGATCAAAGCTGAATTTAATCCAAGAACTTGAGATTACCAAGGTAAAGAAAATACCCGTAGACCTAATGCAATATTTAATATCACTTTCAAGCTTTTCAATTTAGAGTTGAGATCATTAAGTAATGGTCCATGCAAGAGGTAGGCATACCAGTATGGAATGCATGGAATGCAAAAAGGTGCTAATTGTGGCATTGTTTCAATCTTCCACATCATTGACTTATATTAGACATTAAAAATTATCTAAACTTGAAGAATAATAATAAAAAAAATTCTCATTTTGTAAACAGATTTGAATTGCATCTAGTGAATTAAACACACACAACTTTTAGTATGACAAACTTTCAATGTGGGAAACGTTTTAGAATTGAACCTTTTCTTGGTTATTGTTTTGGACTCTTCTGATTGGACGAAATGTTTTCACACAAAAGAAAGTACTTGGATTTTGATTTTAGAAATTTATCATTTAAGGGTTGATGAGTTGTCAGTATGAAAAACAGAAAATACTGAAGTGGGGAAAGCAAATTGCATCTGAACTACATGTATATAATTGTGCCTACCTCTTATTAATTAGAATTTTAAGATTAAACAAGACTTACCTGTAAATTTAAGTAATATTTCAAAGCTGACAATGAGGACTGGATGGAACTAATTGCGAGGACTTGAAATCCCATCCAGTCCGAATTGGAGGCTTTGAAATGACATCTCATTGCCATTAATTATTCAGGAGGGATGTTTTTATTCAGGGTACAGGTTGACAATTGATTTGTTTATCATAATGCAGCAGTTTATTGTTTCTTGTCATTTGGGACTTCAATGTCCCAGTATTAAATTCAAATTCAAAACTGAATTTTATAAGTTTGGCATCATTTCAACATGGCTTCTCGTGAAAGAGATTGAGAGCAATGAAGAAGAGTTTAGACCACTCAAACATTTCAGAAAAACGCAGAGGCATGCCGAAGAGGAAGAAATGAATGTTGTTAAAAGCTGTACCACTGTAAATGCATTACGAGAACAGTTGGGTAGTAAAAGTATTTGAGGAATGGAGGGATGCAAGAGAGAACAAAATTGCCGCTTTGGATCGATGAGGGCACAAGCCCAACCATTCTGCTAGAAAGCATAGAAAACCTTGATGTTGAGATGTGCCGAGAATTCTAACACATGACGATCCTTGAAACCCTGGAAAGAAATATTGAATATTGAAAATTGGTTGAATGTACTCCTGGGAGTTCTGGGAGTACTTTCCTGGGTTTCAAGGATCGTCATGTGATCGAATTCTGGGCACATGGTTGGTTGGTTACCTCATGAATAATTAATGATGAGATGTTGGATTGGAATTGATATACATGTTAGTTGTCTGAGGATCAATCTAACTCCTTTTGAAAAAGGTCCATTAATGAAATTGAAATAATAAATATTTGTCTTTTTTAGGCTTTTGAGTTACGTTCTACAGAGGAATTCACAGAAGACTGGCTCAAGTCTAAGCTAGCATTCTTCCGGTAGTTCTGTACTTTGACTTCCCAACTCCCATACATGTTATGTAACAGTGCAATGATTATAATAATTATTCAATAATTATTCTTTGTAAAGTTCTTAGGGTGCATTTCTTTGGGAGAATCCAAGTCCAGGTTCATAATTAAATGGATTTTTAGTTTCTTTAATTACTTAAGAATCCCAAAATGGATTTTGAATCCATGCTGAGGAAAGATTCAAGGGATTAAATCCAAATCCATATTCTTGGGAGTCATGATCCGAGTATTTCTTTGGGAAAGGATTCAAATAATTATTAGTACAGTATACAAAAAAAGTCATGTACATGTACATGTATATGGCAGGCTAGCTAAGTCTTTGTTTTGAGAATAGCACATTAATTTAGCCACTAAAAGTGGCTTGTTCAAGTCTTTCAACACTTGATAAATATTTTGCCAATTTAATTATAAATTGCCAGATAATATCTAGCGCTTGAAAAAAAAAGAAGATGGCAATGCCACCATGGCCATTTTCTTGAAAACTGAATATCAGAATTTTGGGCAAATAATCCAATATGTTTCTTTTACATTAAAATCCGATCTTGAATTCTCCTACATGTAGATAATCTGAGCCATGTTGGGGGAAAATAAGCCTGTGCTCTTCCCCCGGGGGGGGGGGGGGGGGGACACCCATATAAAAGGGGTAGGGATGCTCGTCGGACATTTTCGATTTGACCCCCAAGAGGTACTAAAATGGGCGTGGCTCAAGCTTATTTTGACCCCTAAAAGATAATAAAAATGTAAATTGATAACAGCTTTTTTGTTCAATTGACACCTGACCACTAAAAGGTACCGCTTTACATAGAAGTCTGTGTTTGATGGTGGACACCCTAAGTGGTACCAAACTCCTGATTTTGACCCCTAAAAGGTACGACGAGTACCCCTCCCATAAGGGAGTCCCCCCCCCCGGGCTCTTCCCCAAAAGCATAATTTGGCTGGACTTGTGGACTATTTCGCGAAGGGAGGCAGTTAAGAACTTCTGGTTCCCAGGGTATACCATGATTGAACTTCCCATAATTATATATGTAGTATAGTACTCCTATTTTAAGTTGAGCTGGCCAATTTTGGGGCGTTCCAAATGCATTCTATTGACGAGGTGCTGTCAGGATGTTGTTTATTTAATATTTAGCTATCATTGATTGGTTCACTTCATGTGAACTCAGTGTTGACATATTCGAACAATCCATTCCACAGCTTTTCAGAATATCAACATAAATTTGTAGCTATTAATAATTGTTAAAGGGAACCTCGGCTGGAAAACAATGTTTGCTCCCAAATGTTCCTTATGGATACCTAAATCTATTGCTGTTTGTTTTCTGTAAATTCTAT
The DNA here is from genome assembly GCA_030867875.1 of Actinernus sp. WN-2022. Classification (NCBI taxonomy): domain Eukaryota; kingdom Metazoa; phylum Cnidaria; class Anthozoa; order Actiniaria; family Actinernidae; genus Actinernus; species Actinernus sp. WN-2022. The sequence goes on from JAOWCC010001589.1 coordinate 58,050,806, forward strand.
AAACTAATTGAGATTTTGAGACGCCGATACCGAATTATATCGCCGGCCAGTTGGGAGAAAATATATTTTGTATACGAAGAATATATTTTCTTCCAACGCCGGCAATATAATTCGGTATCGGCGTCTCAAAATCGCAATTAGTTTTGTATCACGATTCAACAATTAAGTCGTGAATTGTTAAAAGAAAGAAGAGAATGAAGCACCAAACTTATGCTGATCGTAATTTCAATTCTCAAAAGGCGCCTAGTATATATATGGCAACGGTTTCACGGCTTGAGTGGAAAAAACTTTCACGACGTGTCTTGATATCTCTTCAAAAATTGTGAAAATTGTACTTTTAGCAGATAAGAGTGTTAGATTTCTGACCGAAACTACAATGTCAACCTTACCTTTAGGATTGAATAATTCTTATCTTGTAATTTACAGTGTTTTGAAGGTGAAATTGTAGAAATCTTGCTGTTGAACAAACTACTTTTGAACTTGACCTGGAACGCATGTAACTGCAAGCGCTCGCGCAAGAGCCAATCAGAGGCTGGTATTCTGAGACGCCAATACCATGTTATATTGACGTCTCAAAAGTAAACAAAATGATCAGTGAATCGTGATACTACACTAGATGGCAGTTATGGACTGATTTTACTGTCCACAAAAGTGGTTTGAATTTCCTGCGCACCACCATCTTGGATCTTATGATGTCACAGTATTGCCTCTATTGTCAGAAAACAATAGATCTTTTGTTGTGTAACAATAGGGGCAACACTGTGACGTCATGAGATCCAAGATGGCGGCACGCAGGAAATTCAAATGACTTCTGTTGGCAGGAAAATCGGCCCATAAATAACAGCTAGCGAGAAAACAAACACAGCAGTAGATTTAGGTATCCATAAGGAACATTTGGGAGCAAACATTGTTTTTCAGCCAAGATTGCCTTTAAGCAAATTTATGCTGGAAGAACTTACAATCTGAACTAAGACTTTGTTAGATTTGAAGTGCTTATACATGTAAGCCCAAATTTATGTTATCATTGAAATAAATTCTACATGAAGTAAATAGGTGAACAGTAAAAATAATATTTATTGATTTGAGTGCTGCGTCTATGAGTTTAATATAGGTTTTTAGTTCCAATATGCTACATGTAATTATGTGATGTCACAGGAGACAAACAAAAAGTAATTTAGTTCTCCTTGTGAATGAAACTATTTCTGATTTATACAAAATCACTGATATACATGACCAGTACATGTAAGGCCCAAATATAGCAAGTATGTGTAGAAAATAATAGTTATCTTTGCCAGCACATTCAGGGTTCGACACTAGCGGTAGTCTACTAGTCTCGGACTAGTAAAAGTTTGCTTAGGACTAGTGAAAATCATATTAGCTATACCTGCCAGACTAGAAGATTTTCAACATGTACTGTTGAAAGGTTTTGTGACCTTCGCTTCAATATTGGCCATTCTGTAGTTCACATTAAAGTGTAATCAAAGGAATTGTCCAGCTTAAGCTGGAGTGACTCACGATCACCGAGGATGCAAGAAACTCTGGCCATGACAAATCTTATTAAAAAGTGTTTCCCAGGGCAACTCATTATAAGGGATGTATATTGGGTTAGTGGAAAAGACCTAGGGACTAGTAATTTCCCATAGGCTAGTACCTGAAAAAGTTAGTGTTGAGCCCTGACATTTTGTACAATACATGTAACTGCACGAGGCCTCCTGTGACATAACATAATTAGCATATTGAAAATAGAAACCTCTAAAACTGACATATGCAGCACTTAAATCAATAAATATTTGACTGTTCACCTATTTACTCGATGTAGAATCAATTTTAATGAAAAAGGGCTTATATGCACTTTTATAGCCTGGCGAAACATCATTTAAGAAGTAGTACTAGCACTTGGCCTGACAGGTGACGTTCTAGCCGGATATTTTCCTCATACAAGTCTGTTGCTAAGAAATATTGTGTTTCGTGGCACACTGTCCACAGCAGCTGGGAAAAGTTTTGCACTGAGCTTTAATAGCATCAGTTGCCTTCGATGAGGAATGGAGGAAATCCCAGCAATTTACATGCTGATGATCTCGAATTAATCTAGCCTGAGCAAATCTCCAGTGGAGAGACATCTGATTTTCTCAGGCTAGCTAAAAACGATCAGTTTTGAAAAATAGACAGGGATCAATATTAATAATTGAAATAAGTTTTTTACGTTCTCCAGGATGTTGGTGTCATCGTAGAGAAAGGTTCTTCCTGTGCCATATCTACTGGTAGTCAAATATCACTGTCATGTGGCCTCGATGCAGAGTTCACGGGAAATGAACCAATCAATGATACATGTAGCTAACAAACATTTTGACAGCTTGTCAACAGACTGATCAATAAGAATGTGTCTAGAATGCCCCAAAATTGGCCAGCTTAACTTAAAATAGCAGTAAAGTAATGTTGCCAAGATCTTTCTTCAATCACATTATTTCTCCCATAGTGAAGTCAGAGAAATGCTACAGACTGTTATACTTTCTTACATTATTCTAATTGCAAATCTAATTGGTGAATGACATTTCTGCCTACATTTACACAGAATTGTAATACATTCATGTAACAGTTAAATGTTACATGTATTCGAGGTTCAGAAAGCATGCACCCAAACAGGTTGACATGTGAATGCTAATATGTGTAGTCAGGAGCCCATTATCCAGAGCACCATCTATCATATTCCTGATGCAGCAGTTTCCCAGACCAGGTTATTGTTTTCCTTATTGTCCACTTTCATTGCAGAATGTTGTCAACAAAAGATGCCTCGTTAGCTTCTCTTGTTTGGTCAACCAGCATGGCTGCAACATCATTAGTCATTTGAATTAAAATTATGCAAACTTTGAAAGATTGGCTTGCAGAAACCGAACTCATGGGAGACATTCTAAAAATAACCTGGTCTGTAAAAAACACTGCATCATACCATAAGGCCTCTTTTCCGAGCGTCGTTGAGGGGGGCGGGCTTAATAGAAGGAGGGGCTTACATGTATGTCAATGGAAGAGCCAATGTTCAGTAGAGACCAGTGTAAAATTCCCTTTTATTCTCCAAGGTGGGAAAACTAAACCATATCACATTAACCGCCAAGGAGCAAAAGTCCAAGAATAAAATATTATTTAAATAGTATGGTACCTTAATTACATTCAAGAATGGAGTGATGCAACTACTGCGGTAATACTGACTTTTTTTTGGGGGGGGGGGGGGGGGCTTAATTAATTTTGTCTTAAAGGGGGGCTAAATAGAGGATTTACGGTAGATAGATGTAGTATGGGAGATGAATGCTCCAGGTAATGGCTCCTGGAGGAATTGAGAAGTTTGGGAAACATTGGTGTCGATCATTAGTGCTCACCATTTTAATGCAAAATAAAAATTTATAAATAACTGCATAATTTTGACATACATATTACTATAAATGAATGCATTTACAGCACTTGATATCATTAAATGTTTTTATACAACTGCAAGTGGTCATTGTGTTACTCTTAGGGAGGTACTGCACTAGCTACCATAGACCCATACAAATAATGGTGCCAAATTGAAATTATTAGCTATTGCATTACCATGTATAAAAGTGTTTTCATGTGAATACTGTACAATGTATGAGAGGGCCTATATAATCTGTCCTAAACAAGTTTTATTTTTTTTATATGGGTCTGTAGCTTCGAATATACCAGACTGATAGCAAAATCGAAAAGGTGGGGATTGACAGGCAGGGCTACCCCCAAGGGATTTTTACATTAGCTAGCTGCCTCAGGGTGGGGTTATTTATGCACCAGTCAATTCCAGCAGTTACCATTTTTATCACCACTTTGGTGCAAGATTGTCAAAAGGTCCTCATTCATATGAAATAAATCACTATTTTCACTAATATAAATCTTCCAATTTTAAGACATTCCTTGGTTTATATAAATGCTTTTGCATGGATTAAACTCTGCAATTGGGCAGTATATATGGATGTGCCCGGGGGTGGGGCATTTCTTTGGCCCTTTCTTTGGCCCTACTGTGTGGCATTTCAACACTTGCTTGTGGGGAACTTTGATATTATTGACCAAGGGTGGGGATTTAGACTTTTGGGGAGAATGCCTGCCTGCTCTCAGACTTAACATTGATATGTGCATAATGAACAGTAAATTACAAGTCTGCACTTGGAGATATGGATTTTATCTTAATGTTTACTTGATAACTCACTCATTTGCTGTACTCACCCAGTTTTCAAGTCAAACACTTGGAAGATAAATAATTTATGTGTTTATAGCCATAAGTCCAAACTACAACAATACAGCGAGATTTGAATAATCTAACCTGCTGTTGGTATTTATGGATGTTTGACACAAAGGTTAGTGTTGAGTACAAAATGTAAATATTGCATCTGTCGTCATGTACAGTCTGGTAATTTTAAAATACAAAACAGTACTACGTGTAGCTTAATAGTTAAGTAACATAAAACAAACTGAAACAAATGAAATACAAAATCATTCTGCTTTAATGAGTGGAACTTAACATAGTACATGTGCAATAATATGAGAGATCCTATTAAATAAATAACAAGACGTACCTGTACACTAGAATAAGCTTAGGTTAACAAAAAAAACACCTTATATTTACCGGTACCTGTAAACATATATCTGAAAGTCCTGAAACAATTTATTACATGCACTTAGCATTTGTATTTCAATTTCTATTAATGGCCATGTCTTTGTAAGGTGTAAAGTGAGGTAATTGTTATTCCTTGACCGGTTGAATGTGCTATACTCCCTATGCCTTAATAATTGCTGAAGTACATGATTTTTCCATACTATTTTGAGCAAGAAATGTCACCTACATGTACAGTAGCAAGTTGAAGATTATCCAAGCTAAACTACTAGGTTAAGGTGCAACAGTTACATTGTTCACTGTAGGTCATAATTTTCTGAATGGCATGCTCGAGTTCCTTGAAACCTGATTAAGTAACTATTTGTGTAAGAAGTATGGCACCGTACGACATAGTTCCAAATGTCGTTTATAAAGCAAATCATATGTTCGCAACCTTATCAATCATGCCTGTTTCCTAGCTATTGTTTCTGGCTGTTCCTATTGGTTGGAAGAGAATTTGTTCATAAAAATGGAATGAAACTAAGACTTTTTACTACTTTTATTTCAGAATATTTCATAATTATCACCTAGTCTCCTTTGCAACCATCGTGAGCTCTTCAGCTGCAAAGGAGACTAAATTATCACCCAGTGTTTTCGTAGTCTAAAACACAGACAAATCCCATGTGAGGGAGGCTCAATGCCACATAACAATGGGTTTTATCATACTTTTTACACAAATCATTACCGGATTAAATTTTAACTTGTTTCTTTCTACTCATTCCTCTTCAAGCAATAGGTTTTTATACCAAAATCTAGCATGCAAACAGGCTTATGGGAGGGACAAAAGAAGGGGAAGGAGAGTCTGCATGGACATCATTGGTATAAATTTCAGTATCTGCATCTAAATTTTAGATGCAAACTCCTATTGGTCCATTTCAGATGCCACTGCAATAATGTGCCGAACCTAATTAGATTAACAAAGCCACCCAATTATTATCCTTTGTTTTCAACTGCATTCGGCACAAGTGTCCAGACATGGAGCAGAGTCTGAACTGGGGGGTGTAATTCACATTTAATTGTATAGCATCTGTGCAGGCTCTTCTTCCCAGGGATGTATTATGAACGTGCCATGAGACTCCCATACCTTTTAGGGGTCCTGTTCGCATGAGTTAGTTACACAGTCAGAGTCGTACCTTTTACAGGTTCAGAATTATAATTTTAAGCTTCTGTTACAACGTATAGTTTTGTACATTTTAATTTATGCATATCTTTTAGGAGTCAAACTCATTATGTGTACCTTTAAAAATAACTGCCAAGCACCCCCATCATTTTGGTACTGGAGTTCCCCCGGGTTTTCAGACTACAAGTTCTACCTTGGGAGGAAGATAGACTCCACAGAAACTTGCTATTAAGTGAAACTAAAAGAATCTGTTAGCAGTTTGTGAACATTAGGGAGCAGGCCACAACACATGCCCTCAAGACGGACCCATTTTTGGGAAGGGGGTGGGGGCTGCTGCCAGCCATCCCATCTGGAGAAAAAACTCAATATTAAAAAAAATGTTCTTAAATATCTCCTAAGCTAAATGGCATAATCTAGAAACAAATGCACTGCATGTTTTGTCTTATGCTATCCTTTCGTTTGCTGTGAGATAGGGGTGGTACCCTGCGCCAACAGATGTGTGGTGAAAGAAATGGGTCCCTATCTGGGACATGTATTTTGACCTGCTCCCTTAGTTTAGAGCCATGTTCCTACATTTTTTTGTACATGATTGTTCAAATGTCCTATACATGTACAGTGTACAATGTATGTGTATAGAATTGACTGCAGAGATGACATACTGGTGAACAGCTCACTTCATTCAATGCATGTGAATTCAGTACTGCATGTACATGGAACCTACATGTACATTATGTAACCATCCCAACCACATTTGTTGTGAAGTTGAACCCAAGATATCTCTAGACAAGCAGCGCATACATCATCCTGATAGAAAGAAAACAATTATTATAAAACAAATGTTTAGTATATACATCTATTTAAAAATAATTGCCCAATGTCAAAAGCAACAAGTCAAGATCAGAGGAATCTGGTTATTATAAAAATATATGCAAACATAGGGATCCTAAGGGCAACTCGTGGATGGTCAGTGAGCTATTTTGGTATATACTAAAAATCATGTGACCAATGACATCATCACCACTAAGTGAATCGTGGGAAAATAATACCATATACCTGTCCAAGTTTGAAATGTCTGGCATTAGAAATGAGGGAGATATTGGCATGTACTTAAAATCATGTAATGGATGATGTCATAGTTACGTTATCGCCACTAACTGATTGATTGCAACCCAATACCATGTCTGTCTAGGTTTGAGCCAGCTGGCATTAGAAGGGAGATATGGGCATGTACCGGTACTTAAAATCATGTGACCGATGACGTCATGGTACGTCATCACCACTTAAGTGATCGATAGGGACCCACTACTGTCTGTCCAGGTTTGAAGTGTCTGGCATTAGATGGGCACCATCAATACATCTTCTCCAGTATGACCAAATCTTTTAGAAACCTTGGACGGTCATTCAGAAAGTCAACGGCGAGTCGTAGTAAAAAAACAACGAATATATTATTTTGTATCTACCTAAACCCAATAACTCGTTCTGCACATGCTTGCATCCATGAGTTAAATTACTATTGCGTGTGGAATAAACGACCTATTCATAGCTTGATTACGACTAGAACCTTCGCTTCATAATGGCTAATTGTGTTGACGCATGCAGTCTTAGTAGTTCTGGAACCTTCCAATCTGAACAAGGATTGTGTGACAAAGTTATTATTTAGTGTAGCTAAATCAAATTGATCTTTAAATCAAAATGCCCTGCTGGACTTTGAAATCACATATCGAAGAGGTTAAAACGAGTTTTTATCTGTTCCAAATCGGCACATAATTTAGTTTTTGGGAATCTAACCACGTACGCTAGCCAAATGTAACTTGCAAACGTTTTATCAAAGATAAACAGTGCATGACCCGGAGGTCAACTGGCTGCATGGAATACAGTATCAAAGAAAACACGTCTACTTAGGGTTAGACACATTATGCCGGCATAATCTATAGTCAGAGCATCGAGCATAATGCTGGCATAATAGACATTTTTTTATAATAATGCTACAAAATTTATCTTTCACTGTTTTCAATGAAAAGTTTATTAGAAAAATGTCACGAATTTGGTTTTCAACTGCCTTTTCTTAGTACAGTATTCAGCTCATTTCAAGGCTTGGTTACCGGTTTAGAGGCCTGGTTACCTCATTATGCCAGGTTCCTCAGGCTTGGCAGTCATCAATCCAACATAGCTGCTAGCTCAGGGTCAAGTTCGATTGAACTCACTGGCTCTGAGCCAGGAGAAACCGTGACAAATGCTTTAAGTCTATTAAGAAGCCCACAATCATCCGACCTAGCATGAAGTCGAGTAGTTGCTTCCAATAAAAGCAACAAAGAAAGCCAACGAGGGCCAGGGAAGGCGAGTCAAAAGAAGTCTACACTTCTGAAAAATGTCTCAGTAGAGACAAGAATCAGAGAATACAAAGACGAGCCCTTTCGTAAGCTTTTTTGTGAGGCCTGCCGGGAAAGCAAGCATACTTAAGCGCCACATTGAGTCTTCTAAGCACAAGTCGGGAGAGGAGAGGCTATAGCCCAAAAGAAGATTAGAGATGTTTCAATAGTTGACGCTATGACGAAGTATGACCAAGAAGTCCACCCTAAAGGGGAAACGCTAAGTGACAATCAAAGAGTGTTCCGAGTCAAAGTTCTCAAGACATTTCTCAAGGCAGGAGTGGCACTTCACAAGATGGATGATTTACTCGAAGAAGGAGGCTACCGTCTCACCTCAGCGCCCCACATGAGATAGCTAATTTCATTTGTGAAACAAGAAGAAGAAGAAATGATCAAGAGTGAGATATCTGCCACCAATGTTTCTGTGATCTTTGATGGGACAAGACTTGGAGAAGCATTGGCTATTGTGCTGAGGTTCGTCACAGCTGACCGGGAAATCAAGCAACGACTTGTACGACTACAGTTGACAGCCAAATATCTTAAAGGAGAGGAACTAGCGCGTGAACTTATTATGGTCCTTGCACAATAGTACAATGTTCAGAACAACAACCTTTGCGCGGCAATGAGAGACGGTGCTGCCGTGAATGGCGCTGCCATGAGAACTGTGAAGGTTGTTTTTCCCAAAGTGGTTGATGTTCGCTGTTTCTCCTACGCCATAGATGGTGCAGGTGACCATTTCAACATCCCTACCCTCAAACGCTTTTTACAGCTTTGGAACAGCCTTTTTGGACACAGTCCTGCCACTCGACTAGCTTGGAGGGAGCGTACTGGCATCTCTATGAAGTCCTACTCGCCGACACGGTGGTGGAGCTGGTGGTAAGGTTGCACAACAGATAATGCAACAGTTTGCTGAGATTCTCCCTTTCGTGCAACAGAGATTACAAGAAGCTGCAAACAGGGCCGCCACCCTAAGGCAAATTGAGGCAATGTTAAACGATGCTCAATCCAAATGTTTGGTACAGGTTGAACTTGCAGCAGTTGTTGATGCAGGCAAGCCTATGGTAGAGTCAACCTATATTCTGGAGGGGGATGGCGCACTGGCATGGAAATGCTATGAGCAACTCAAAGTCATCCAGAACAGCATCCACGCAGCTCATCTCCCCAACCTCACTGCTGTCTCAAGGCACATCTCTGAAGGAAATCCTGTTGTTGCCCAACAATATTACCAGTATGGTGTCGCAGCGGTGCAGCCCGGTTGGGACTACTTCAACCAGACGGTGCTGGGAACATTACATCCCAAGTAGAAATCTTCAAGGCTGCAAGACTATTCGGTCCACATCACATCTGTCAGTTGCGTCCTGTGGCAAACGACATCGATGCCGTGGCAGCTATCGCTTTCCTTAATGACGCCGCCGTGATAAAAAACCTCAAGAATGAGCTACCAAGATACCTGGCGAAGGCAGAGGGAATTGCAGAAGAGGTTGACCCGGTCGGTTGGTGGAAGACCAATGAAGCTGAGCTATCGTTTTGGTCAGCAGCAGCTAAGCTTGTTCTCTTGCTGCAGCCATCATCAGCATCATCGGAGAGAGTTTTTTCCATCCTGACTACAACTTTTGTCATTTACAAGACCTCGCTCTACAAGACTACATCGAGTGTTCATTGATTCTTCAGTTTAACAAGAGATAGATGAACATTGAAAGATGTCCAGAGCGAACCGATCAGAAAGAACTTAGAGTCAAAGACATTTCTATTTCGAGCGTTTTGAGCTCATTTGTTATTGCTCATACTGTACCAGAAACATTAAAAAGTTGTGTTGACTGTAACCTATGGAGGTAATTTGTTTGGGCAGGGCCAGGAAAAAAGCTAAAATATAGCAAGCATCAATCGAGCATAATGCTCCGACGTGAGCATAATTTTCGGCATAATGCTATGATTTTTAGGGTGACGCTCGAAAGCATAATGCTCGAATTTTTGAGCATAATGTGTCTAACCCTACTCCTACTCCTAGATTGATCAGTATTGGCCGCGCGCGTCTGCAAACTAATTATGTATTCAAAATCTTGCATTCTTATTGGCTGATAAAGAAAGGGCGCTAAATTTCCTGCATTTTTATTGGCCTTGATCTAGCCATGAAATACCGCTCTGTATTTCATAGAAAAAGCATGAAATAGCGCCCTGTATTGCATAGTAAAGCTGAGTTCTGATTGGCTGAAATTTAAGATTTATAGGATAAAATATTTAATATATGGACGGGAGTGGTCAGTTCACTGACAAAACCTGGGTGTTCTTTCCTGAGCCAAAGCCGCAAAGGCTCTTGTCAAAAACTCAGTTAGAGATACGCTTTTTCAGTAAATTTTCATAGAACTCGATTAAAGTCCTGCAGAAGAGCTTCGAAAAAGGTTTGTACTTACAGTTGGTATTAAGGAATACTTCATACACGCCTTGAAATAAATTATCTTACTTGGCAGGACATGTGTGCTTCCAAACCTTTCTTTGATCGGACATATATCAAAATTGGTCGGACACATATCAAATTGATCGGACATAATTAGCATGCATAATGTAATTTGCATACAAAAATAATAAGAACAAAAAACGGTTCGCAATGCATTATAGGGCGATTTTCAAACAACTCTTTAAGTTTACTATCATAATCTAGGAGCCTTTTAGAAGAAAACCGAAACAATACTATGGATTTAATTTTTTTATGTTTTGGGAAACATGTTATTGGTTAGAGCATAGTCATGTTTTTGCTCGGACATGAATAAATAATGGCCTCGAACACCATGTGCGAGCAAATAGTAAAATTGATCGGACATTTGCCGAATTTGGTCAGATATACGTCTGATGTCCGGCATGTGTTCTTTCCAGCCCTGTCATAGCTTTGCATATCTCGCATGGCTCACGCACATTGTGTCCACACTCGGTATAACTTATACACGGTACATTGTATGTCTATACACATTCAGTAGTTAGTCATTTTTTGCATACATGTACCCGTATGTATTTGCATGCTTTCGATTCATTTTAACCATCCCATGTGCACAAGGTTTGTCAGTAGTTTAACTCTAAGTACACAGGCCAACAATATTAGTTGAACCAATATCCTCCAGCCTGACGGTGCTTATGCAGATGTACACAGGCACGACAGAAGGGGGGGGCAGCTTTATAAGGCCCCCTCCCCCCATAATTCTTAACTTTTGACATACATAAAAAAATATGAAATTAGATTAAAAAGCATTTAAAAGAAGCAAGCTGAATTCAGTCTCAAGAATGCAGAAAATGGCATTTTAAAGAGCCAAATCTAACTTTAGAAATGTCCACCCCAAAAAACATTACACCTTTGGGCCGGCCCTTGTTGATCACCTCCCCAATGTTCATTTGCTTCTGTTGTGCCTGGTACATGTACAGGGCCATCACTTTATTGTACCATTTTCGATCCCCCAAAATGTGATCCTTTAACATTATATTGTAACTCAACTAGATCGTGAAACCCCTGTATGATAAGGTGAGAAGTTCTGAACTTTTACAACCCTTTATAAAAAAGCAAAATTGATACCAACAATATTAACCGGGTTAAGAATTTTGAAGAGCCACCCTACATTGTACACAATATTTTGTATTATACCGGTAAGTCATTATTAACCTTTACCCTTAGTTGTTGAAAGCAAGTCAGGGTAAGGAGCACTACCCCAGGGTTAAATTGCTAACCAGAGTTTAAAGACTTAGCATATCCTAGCGATAAAGTTAACCTTGCTTTGAAGAATTAGGCCATGCATGGTTGCTATTCTCACCTGTAAAGGTAATAAAAGAAGCTAATGAGGTAGAAGGCTAGCTTTATCCATCCCTCCTTTTGACATCTCCACATTTCACTAGCATTCATCACCTCTGTAGGGTCGTACAGGCCTGCACAACTCATTATTGGCCGATAAGCATACCTGTTACATGTACAATAATAATTATAATTAACTTCAGAGTGAGACCCAGACTAAGTAATCTGTGATCAATCAAGGTTTCTGGGAAACCCCCACCCCTCCCCCACACTTCACCCTAATCATTAATATAACGATGCATATCCAAGGGAGGGGTGGGTGGGTTGTTTCCCAGAAACTGGGATTGAGTTGTAATCTGTCTGACACTACCGGTAGTCATTGAATTCAGAAATGGAACTAATAATTTATTGCAGCCAACACACATTTATAATAATTTATTATTATCAAACTGATTAATAATTCATGAAGGAAAAACAAAGGACATCACTGATGGATACAGATTTCATCCTGATTTTCATAAACTTTTGTTTCGATTTTCATGGCTGAAATAGGTTGAATCGCCAAAATAACTGAAAAACATGACTGTACATCTAGACGTTTTGATAATTAAGTCATCTACATGTACATGTACATGTACATGTACATGTATATGTTGTAGGTCAATTTGACTCCTAGGTCAAATTGACCCGAGTCAATTTAACCTAGGTCAAATTGACCTTGAGTCAATTCAACCTTATAAGGTCAAATTGATTCAACCTGGTGTTTGTGTTAAAGTGCCAATGACATGAAAAAATCGATCTCATTTTTATTTCATTTTATTAAATTATAGGCTTCCCTTAGCCATTTTGTGCAATGATAATTCAATTTGGAGAGCGCGAACATAATTTTATTTCTTATCGAAGTCAGGCATAATTGCCAAAATTAGGCGACAATTTTTATGCCGTTAAAGATATGCTAATCACATGCTAATCACATGTGTAAGTTCTCGAACATTTATCTATTTCTGTGTCTTTTCACACCTCTGTGGGCGATAAAATCTTTGATGAGAGACCAAGACAATATTATAATACAGCATTTCTTTGAGTCACTTTCCAATTGTGTTTTATTCCATTTGAAAAGCTGAGTCTAACGAGTACGAGCCGGTAATACTCCAAGATCATCTGCACTCGTTACTTTACTGAGATACTGTTTAGCTCTTGAATCGTAGAAATCTTCTTCTAGATACAATGTTAGAGGTGATTCGCTTTCTTTTCCCTTTACTTTATCTGTCAGTGATCTGAGTGATTACTCTGCAAAAGTCGGTTCGGTTACGTCGACACAGTTTGTTTTGAAGTACGTGATTCAGCCAAGTTAAGCCCGATCGGGTGAGGTAAGTAAATGGATGGGTGACTTGAATGTAAGTGGCATAACATCAGGGGGGTTTATAAGAAAAGGATAGAAGTAGGGGGTGGTAGTAGGAAGAGAAGGGGGGATGTAGGAAGAAGAGGGGAGGGTAGTAAAAAAAATTGTAGGGGAGGGGTGGGTGATCTTTCTTTTTCTTTTTAGTACTCCCCCTAAAAAACTAAACCCCTTTTTTTATGAATCCCCAAAAATAATAAATCCCTTTTTAGAATCATTGATAGCCAAACCTGAGTCAATTTGACCTGAGTCAATTTGACCTGGGTCAATTTGACCTGGGTCAATTTGACCTAGATTAAATTGACTCGGGGTCAATTTGACCTGAAGGGTCAATTTGACCTGCAACATATATACAGAATTCGTGTCTGTGCTTTATCAGATTTACAAACTCACACTTTCAGCATGAGTTTGTAATCGCAATAAAGCAGGTGGCTACTCATTCTGTATCTATTACTTATCAATTCATTAATAATTCATGAAGCAGAAACAAAAGAAAACACTGAGCGACAAGTGATCTTTAAATCTGCTAGAGATTTTGTCCTGATTTACATAAACTTTTGCTTCGATTTCAGTCTTGGCCAAAATAAGTTGTATCGTCAAATAACTGAAAACATGACTCTATACATCTAGACGTTTGATAAGTCCGATATAGAATTTGTGTCCATGCTTTATGGGATTTACAAACACTCTATTATTTCAGCTCGAGTTTGTAAACCCTGTAAAGCATGGCCACTCATTCTCTATCTATTACTTATAGTTCAGGGTTTTCAATACATTTTCACATACAGTGTACGTCTACATTATTTTTATAACTAGTGACACATTCTGTGAAGTACATGTACATGTTATTGTAAATATCCTCACAAGTGGAGTATAACTTGATATTTTGGGTGTGAAAGTTCATCTTGCATACCTTCAAACTTTGAAAGTTTGATGATGAATCAGGTTACATGTATATTTGATACCCAGTTAGACATGTTTTCACCTCATGTGTTCACGCTTAGATGCAAACAATGGTATTAGAGCGGATTTCAATTGAGTGTCAGACGTGTTTTGATTTTGCGTTTACTAAGCTCTCCTATTGGCTGAGAAAGAAAACCAACCAATCAGAATCCAAAGTAAAACCAAGCACAAATTGGTTTTGGTTTTGCTTTGGTTTGTCATTGGCTCACAGGGAAGCCATTTATGAGTTACTTATGATTACTCGCTCCTACATGTATGATTGGCTGGCTGTGGGTATAATTTGCGTTTGGTTTTACTACACTCAACTGAAAACCGCTCTAGTTGACAATAAAGATGCTACAGAGTTCTGTGTATTTTTACAAGTCATACAATCATGTACATGCATGTCAGACTGTACATGTACTGTATGTATTTTGGTTTAATAGCCTTTATAGGCATGTGTACTGTAGTGGAATTATGCCTGCACTGTGTAGTTTCAAAAACTAATAGTCAGTGGAACAACTTCAAATCCAAGTACAGTATATACATGTAGGAAGGTGCTAGTTTTCTTTAGTCTAGCTACCAGCATTAATATTATGCAAGGTCTAAAAATTAATGAAAATAATGCAACCTATTCAACTCTTAATAATGCTTTAATTATTATATAAAGTGATCTGCAAAGACTGCACACAATATGCACAAGACATATGAGACTGGAGGTAGTCAAGATACAATGGCTTCCTGGTTGCCATAGTGCCACTGTCAGTTTCTTTGCAGATTTATATCATAACTAACTTATTAAAGTGTATATAAGGTCAAATATTTTTATCATTAATATCGATTGTACATCAAGTGAATAGTTGAATATTTCTTGATTTGAGTGTTGCATCCATGAGTTATAGAGGTTTATATTTATAATATATCCAAGCCGGTGACGAAAATTTGGCCCTCATTTATTATACAAAAACATGCTGGTAGAGATAAATGACATTTTATAAAGATCTGTTATATTTGAAGGTTATATCAGTGATTCTACCAAATATTTTGTCAAAATCAGTAAACGGTTTCATTCACAAGGAAAGTGAATGAAAGTGAATTCCCGAATTTACGTCAAATTTACGTCACATCATTAGCATATTGGAAATAGAAACCTCTATAACTCATAGACGCAACACTCAAACCAAGAACTTTTTACAATTCAACTGTTCACCTGACGTAGAATCGATATTAATGATAAAAATAAGTCAGCTAAACAGCTAATATGCCTACATACTTTAATTTACAAACTTTAGTTGTCATTCAAATTTTGGTTGCCAAACACACAGCTTTTGCTCTGACGAAGGGCTAGCACTCGAAATGTCAGCTGCTACTCACTTCCCATCACAGTTAGTATACCTTAATCAATGTTTATATTAGTTGATTACCTGACATTGTATACCTGGTCCAGTGTTTATCTACCCGGCTGATGCAGATCAACACTAGTTTTTACAGGAACGAGTCACCCATTGTAAGTTGTATTAGCTGCTTTAACCTCTGAATTTCTAACGAGACCTGAAACAACCATGGGGGCTGATCAAAGCCAGGTCCCGGCTAATCCACAGATCGAATTGGAATTTAGCGTGTTGGTTTTTGCGGAGGGAGGAAAACCGGAGAACCCAACAAACTCAACTCACATATGGTGCCGCGTCCCTACAGAGGTGAGAGGCGAATTGCTTATTTATAACCACTGCGCCACCCGAGCTTTAAGCCAACTAATAACTTCTCTTTATTACAAGTACAATTCTTTCAATCATTATAGATCCCCTTAAACCTTAATGATTTCTTTAATTGGTGGACTCTTAATAAACCTGATTCCAACCTTCCCTCCTTCCTCCCCCCTCCCCAATAATTGGGGGATGAGGAGATTATTTAAGTGGCTGCCCACACTTTCACATCAAGCTTTTTCTAACACTTTGACTTACCTGTGTATGTGGTATACAATCATAGGTATATTGAAGACGACTGCTGACCACTGACCCCCAAAGAGAAACAATAGGGTGATGAACCCATGTACTCCAAACTCAGGAAGAACAAGCTAAAAGATGAGACAAGGAGGAGTGTTTAAAGGTATTCTAAAGCTTCTGACCTGGATAACTTCCTAGTAACTTAACAATTAGATTGTTTGCTCCAGGTGCCTATACAATGTATAAGCCCAATTTTGTTATCATTAAAATCAATTTTACATCAGCTAAATATATTAGATGAAATGTAAAATATTTCTTGATTTGAGCGTTGCCTCTGAGTTTATACATATTTCCAATATGCTAATGACAGGAGGGCAACAAAAGGTCATTTCTTTCTCCTGAAGAATTAAACTATTTCTCATTTATACAAAATATTTGGTAAAATTACTGATATAAGGCCCACATATACATGCAGTCATGTAACATGGACATGTATTTAAAAAAAAAATCTCTGCCAGCTCGTTTTTGTATAATAAATGGCATTCTGTGACATCACATAATTCGTATACTGGAAATAGAAACCTACGGAGGCTCATAAGGGACATGAACATTTTTTTTTTAAATAGTTAGAATTTTTTTTTATCCCAAAAACATTAGTTAATTTTCTTAAAAAGTGAGATAATTTTCTTAAAAAGTGAGATAACTTTCTTAAAAAGTGAGATAACTTTCTTAAAAAGTGAGATAATATTCTTAAAAAGTGAGATAATTTTCTTATAAAGTGAGATAGTTTTCTTAAAAAGTGAGATAGTTTTCTTATGAAGTGAGATAATTTTCTAAAAATTTAAGATAGTTTTTTTACTCGTCTCTCGTCAACGGCCGAGCGGGAACTGCGGATGAGCCTTCTCTGGCTGAACATCATGGCGTCCATTAGCATTAGCGAAGGCGGCGACAAAGTAAGTATGTTTTAGCATCATTTATTCCATGATCAGTCTCTGAGAAACCTAACAAACTTACATACTTTGGTAGATGCACATTTCTATCGTATTTTATGTTCGTAATCAGTTGTCTGTAAGTCAAATCGGGCGGGGAACCGCCACGATAGAAATTCCTATGACTTTTATAGTCCCCGGCTTAGTCTTATGTCTGGTATGACTGCACAAGACGAGGCACAGTCCGCACAGCACATGCAATAGGTTGAATGTTATGTTTTTAAATGAAAAATGGACAATGACAATTTTATTATTATTGAGTGTTGGTGTGAATACATTTACTAATGCAGTCAGACCAGGTCCAGGGTCAGGGTATACCAAGTGTCGTCACGCAACGAGCTGACGACCGCTGACGACACAATTATATATGGCAGTAATTATAAGGGAGCCGTAATAAGCTTTTAAAATTAGTTAAGCTTAAATATCTGTAAGTTTTCTATCTCACATGACATTTTTACTTTTAATAAAGGTACTGGAGTGCTTGAAGGAGCTACAAGTAGGTCAATCAGTCATTGAAAACTTCAAGAAAGAAAAGGTAAATACCAGAGGAGGTTTTTATGTGACTGACAGCAGTATATCAACAATGTACATATTTGACTAAAGCACCAACTTCTATTGCAGCATGTAGAACCTACTTTATGTTTTATTTCAACACAAAGTGTAATATCTTACTGATGGTACATGTGTAGGTGTATGGTGTAAATATTGTAATAAATAAAGGAATGCATGAATGAATGAACAAATGAATATATATATATATATATGATGATGGTGTTGTTGATGATGATGATAATAGCCACAGAATATAGACTAGCCTAGCGCATATATAATATGTAAATACCTCACAAAATAATAATAATAATAATAAACTGTTATATGTTTTTTTATTTCATCAAAAACTTACTTTATTATTATTGTATTTCAGATTGACTTACATGCTCTATCCCTTCTAAATGATGATGAACTAAAAGCACTAGGGATATATGCAAAGGGAGACAGGTTGAAGCTTAAAGCTTTGACACCTACATCATTACCTACTGAAGATAGACAGAGTCTAGTAAAACAGAGGAGAGAAGAGCGATTGAAGGAATTGAAAGAAATTATTCAAACAGGAAAACGACGGTCTGAGAATTACAGCTCAAAGAAAACAAACAGAGGTGAACTTCCAAATTCAAGAAAGCGCAAAGGACCTATACAGATTCTTTTTGGATGGAAACACTGGTCAGAAGAGAGAAGTATGTATGTACAGAAAAGAGCTGGAGGAGGTGGTGGAACTCGTAAGATAGCCATCCCTAGAGAAGCCACTCTATGGGAATGTAAAAAGATTGCAATGGATTTTTTCTTCCCAGAAGACATTGCTAGCATGATGGAGCTCAACAAAGAAGAACTACTGTTTTCCCTAGGAAATTTCAGAGGAGAAAAAATAAGTTCTCTTGATGAATTGGGGGGAAGTTCTTCACATTTCCCAGAAAAATACAAAGAAAAGACTGGGATGAATCCACCACGTCTTTACTTATTAAGTAAACACATCGAATTAGATGAAAGCTGCTTAGATCAATCAGTTTTTGACACAAGCGCCACATCTCCCTCTTCAGAAACTCTGAAACAAAATGACTTGTCATTTGATAGAAATAATGTACTAATAAAGGAACATATTGAGATTGACGACTCAGACCAATTAGATGCAACCATACATGAAGATCAATCTGATTTTGACATCGTTGCTACATCCACCTCCTCAGAAGCCTTTACACTAATTGGTTCATCATTGGAAAGAGCTCTACTAAAACAACAACAAGAAAAAGTGTATGAGGAAAGCCTGTTAGCAGACAGAGCTAAAGAGGAAAAGAAGAAAAAAGAGGAAGAGGACACCTCACAGCTAGAATCATTGAAAGCTACCAGAACTGGTAGGGTACCTCCAGAGCCCAACAGTTATGAGGATAGGATTCAGATAGCTATAAGACACCCGCTCCTGGGCCTACAGGTTCGATATTTTCTCACGTCTGAACTGATGACTGTGGTGTACGATTGGTGTGGGTCCCTGTCACTCAACCCTCCATACTTCACATTAAGATTGACTCCAGATTGTGCCATCAAGGCTAGTGAATGTGTCAATAAATATGCTCAAGTCATTTTGCACATGCACACTGAGACTGAACCAATACCTCTTCAAGACCTTCAAGCAAACAGTCCAACAATAAGTTTTAAAGGTTTTGGTCCTCTGATAGAAGCCAATGATGACACTCTTGAAATTCTTGCTGTAACAAGAATAATGCCCAATCAGATCATGGTTGATGATGTTGTAGAAAGGTAAGTAATATTTGAGTTTTTTACATTGTGGTTTATTATTCTTTCATAGCACTCGTGCCATAAAAACGTGGAAAAATCGAGCAAACGAGGTCAATAAGATGTTTATTATATGGCTTATGAACCAACAAATACACACAAAAAGGATGTTTTCATTCACTATGGTCTATCTATGGGAAATTATGAAACAATCACAATATAACACTTCATGGTTCTGTTGAGTACCCATGAACAATGGTACCAAGTCGAGGTTGGCCTTGTGCAAATACAATAATTGAATGAAAGCACAAGTGCAACCTCGACGTGATACCATTGTTCGTGGCTACTTAACAGAACCGTGAAGTGGTGTATTCACCAATTTTATTTGCCATATAATAAGTTGTATGTTATATTCAATTTCAAAGCCTTTATAATAGGAAAGTTTATTTGCTTTTATAAACAGCAGTACAGGTAGTAATGAAAGTGAACCAGGGAGTACAGAATCAACAGTGACTACTGACAATACACAGTAAGTAACGTAATGGAATGAAATATGTAGCAGTAATTAATGCAGTGGTAATAGTTATATTAAACAATTATAAAATTAATATCTTATTTTAAAACTATTAAAATTTATGTTTTATTCATTCATTTATTAACAATTAACTTGTGCATAATGAGCATAATGAGCCACAATATGCACTGACAATTCTAAATGCTTGTTTTACTTCAACTTACTGAATTATATATATTTTTCATTTATATAGGACAGTGCAAGTAAAAATTCGTAGATCACTTCTCGTACAAGACATGATAAAGGCTTTCTCTGGAGGGATACCCACTACTCCTGTATGCATCTGTTTCATAGATAAGTTAGGTGAACCAGAAATGGCAGTGGACAGTGGAGGTGTTCTAAGGGATGCGCTGACAGGTTTTTGGAGTTTGTTTTTTGACAGCTGCACTCTAGGTGAGGATGAAAGAGTTCCCCAACTGCAGCACGATTTTCAGCAGTCTGAATGGAAGGCTGTTGGAACTATATTATATGTAGGTATCAAACAGTTGGGATATTTTCCAATCAAACTTGCTAAGGCTTTTATCTTGGCATTTCTTTATGGTGAGGGAGTGTTATCTAGTGATGACTTAATTTCATCATTCTTGAAATTTGTTTCAAATGATGAACGTGTCATCATCCAAAATGCACTTACCAACTTCTCAGATGTAGACAATGATGATATCATAGATTTTCTTGACAGATTTCATTGTAAGAGATTACCTTCAGAGGGTAATTTTAGAGAGTTAATACTAGAAATTGCTCACCGACAACTTCTCCAAGCACCGCAATACGTCATTGATTGTTGGACGGAATTGCGTCCAATGTTTCTCAGATTGCCCTCTTTATGTACTGTTGAGGCTATATTAGACCTTTATAGGCGATCATTTCCAACCAATAAGAAGGTATTAGAGCTGCTTGTCCCTTGTGAACCACCAAGCAGCAATGCAGAAAGAGAAACATTTTCATTTTTGCAGCGTTTTGTAAGAGGGATGAAAGAAGATATGTTAGAGAAGTTTTTAAGATTTTCAACAGGAAGTAATATCATTTGTGTTGATCGAATCATGGTTACTTTCACCAAGCTAGATGGTTTCTCACGACGGCCAGTGGCACATACATGTGGGGCGTTTCTTGAAGTGCCTTGCACATACAGTAATTATGCTAGTTTCCGGGGAGAGTGGAACAATATCCTTAAACAGGGAGATTGGGAAATGGACTTTATCTAGATTTAGTTCTTGCAACTGGATGATTTGTTGTTAGTTCATGTTAGTTACTTTTGTTTGATACTATTGTTACATTGCAGTTTTACGGATAAATCAGTAACAAGCTACTGACCGTGTATTTGCAAATTGCTATTACTGTAGAAAGTTTATCGTATCAGTAGCATGTTGTTTAATTAATACTCTTGTTACAGTTGTACAGGTGACAGAGTTGAAGCATAGTTATGCCACTACTTTACTAATAGAGTACAAACACTGAAATCGCGCAACGTTTTACACTAAATAGTTAACAAATAAACAATAGAAAACAATAGAAATATCACTATTAAAGCTGTGAGCTGTGCCCCTCGACGAAACGTTTTGAAATAAACTACTTACTACTTACTTACGTTACTAAAGAGTATACTATGTATGTTGCTCGGTTTAACTGTTTGTACTCTATTGTCGTAGCTGTTATACGTTATGAGAATTCAACATTGTCTTTTAATAGTTAGTACTTATAATGAGTTTGAATTCACCATTCGAGAAATAGAAATCACTATACGAGATTTAGAAATCACTATACGAGATCGAAATCACCATACGAGAATATCGATTTATATTCGAGAATATCGATTGAGCCTTTCCTGAGCCAGCGAGGTACGGACAAAGAGTCAGCGGAAACCTCACACAGAAAATGTAATGGCGGTCATATTGAGTTCAGATGATTTAAGAGAGTTCCTTGTTTCTTTAAGCAATACAGATTGCCTCAGTTTTGCATGCATACTTTTTTCATACCTACAGTAACAAACTGAAGGAACACACCCAAAATGTTGTCATCAAGTGACTTGACAAACCTTTTCAAATAGGTCAGACATTCCCTCATTGTCATTAGAGGGTGTACCAAGCAAAAAAACAGCTTACACACTTTCTTTGTTAAAGGCATTTTCATCTCATATAGACTGATGAGGCGTGAAAAATTCATCAAAGACTGAGCTCCGCAACAATAGGCACCCGTGCATTGGCAATGTATTTTGGGCATTGGATCAGCTCTTGGTGGGCCAACTCTTCTATTATTGTGGGCATGTTTTCCTTGGTTGGCTTTCGGTGGCATCTGTAGCTTGAAAGCACCTCCATCACCTCCTCGTCGTTAGATTGATCACTTTCGCCAGAGGTACTCTTTACAAGGGTTTCATGCTCATCTTTTGAAATGTACTGGTAAAATGATTCCACTAGCCATTTCGTGGGTATTAATTCCTCTCTAAACAAGCAGGAAGCTAGAAATTCCCTTGACATAGCAATAGGAAAATATTTTTCTTTTCTAAGGCCTGCAACAAGCACTCTCGATACACTCTACTATTCTTGTTTCTGGTAATCATGCCTGATGGAGGGCACTTTCTCAGCAGCACCCGTGGTAAGAGCACTGGAAAATTCCCGCCAGAAAATACTTAGGGCCTCTCTAGTGACACCAGAACCTCTGCCCTCCTCAATTTCACCTTGGTCATTAATAAATACAAATTCCAGGCCACACTGCAAAATATCCTCTGCTTGAAATTGTTTAATCATATCGTTAAGGACATTGTTCCTGTTCCTGTTCCTGTTCCTCTAACTGCGTGTATGCTTTCAAGAAGAACATTTGGTGGTGACAGTGGTATATCCCCATATACATCATCAATATCAGAAATGACTGGAATATACCAAAGTGATAAAAGTATAAAGATAAAATACATCATGCATATTATTATTATTATTATATTATTAATGTTACTATTATATATTTCTATATATTATTATAGTTATACATATTGCTTTCTTTTTAAACAAAAACACTACTGATATTATATATATTTTAATCTTTATACTATTATAATTATTTATTTATTTGGATGTCAACATATTCTAGTAAATGAAATAGAAAAACTTTTAAAAAGGAAACATTTACCATAGCAACAGTTCCTGAGTAAGCTGTTGTTTTGCTACACCCTCTAATGACAATGAGAGGGAATGTCTGACCCATTTGAAAAGGTTTGTCAAGTCACTTGATGACAACATTTTGGGTGTGTTCCTTCAGTTTGTTACTGGAGGTATGAAAAAAAGTATGCATGCAAAACTGAGGCAATCTGTATTGCTTAAAGAAACAAGGAACTCTCTTAAATCATCTGAACTCAATATGACCGCCATTACATTTTCTGTGTGAGGTTCCGCTGACTCTTTGTACGTACCTCGCTGGCTCAGGAAAGGCTCAATCGATATTCTCGAATATAAATCGATATTCTCGTATGGTGATTTCGATCTCGTATAGTGATTTCTAAATCTCGTATAGTGATTTCTAAATCTCGTATAGTGATTTCTAAATCTCGTATAGTGATTTCTAGATCTCGTATAGTGATTTCTATTTCTCGAATGGTGAATTCAAATTCTCGTATTGTGATTTTATTTCTAACTCATTTTACTTTTGCCATGTTTGGTTTGACATAATTATAAGTACATATGAACTACATTATTATTATTATTACATTTGAGTTTTTATTAAACTGTTACAATTTAACAAGTGTTGTTTGATTGGTAAAAATACAATAAGCTAGTTTGCCTTGGGTTTATGCAACTGGCCCCACGAGAATACAACTATCTATACAAACAATTCCCCTCCGACAATATACACCTATTTTAAAAAAACGTCACGTTCAAAGCAACAAAGTCAACAAGCGTCAAGCCAAGACCGAGCTGACAATATAGATATCGCAGTGCGATTAAAAACAGTGTTTGTTCCTATTGTTATTCAAATCTTGACCTGGTTTGGCTATCTAGTATCTTCCGTATTGAATACGTGCAAGCACTCGGGACTTTTCTTATATCTGAGCCTTCACCGGATTCTCAGCGGGAGGAAGCCCGACTAATTACATGCTTGTCAGCATAACACACTTCGTTCCGGCCATAGAAAATAGGTCGGATTTGAATAATTTGCCAAAACAAAACCAGCATTCACTTCGGTCTTGGCTTGACGCTGTAAATATGTAATTTTTTTATCCACACGCCCCTTGTGGAAATCAGCGTTAGTTGACGGGGCAAGCGTGTTGAAATAAAGTTATACCAGTACCGCTTGTTGCTTTGAACGCGACTACCAAACTGCGACTACGGTTTTTGAAATAGGTGAATATAGCTGGAGACTGACCGATAAACCCTATAAATGTTTATCCAGACAGATACAAAAACGTCTTTATAATATTCCAAGTTCTAGTGACTGAGAGTTTTATATGTTTCCAATGAGTTTCAAAAGATCAAAAAAAAAGAGACAATGCCTCTTTTGCATTATTGGGCATGTGGAGAACGTGTTCGCTCATTAGAATAGCTGCCATCTCTTCAAATTCTGGACTACATTTTTTAGCTTTGTGACAAAATGATTGCTCAGCCAATTGTAGGTCATCTTCTGATACCTCTATTATATAGTCGTGAGTGCCTTTCAATTCAGGTAAATGGTACAACACGTCTGGCCTTCCTGATGGTGATTCAACTTTTTGCAATCTTATGTAATGCAAGTTCCAATTTGCTACTGTTTGGTGCAGTTCTTGCTGGAGGACATCCATAAAACAAAATTTAAGGCACTCGGCTTGAATTGGATCGGCATCACAAAATCTTCCACTATCTCTCAGATCCTTGAAGAAGTCAATCCACCAATCACAATGTGTCTTCCGAAGACAAGACCACCATGATTCTATTCGCTGATTGGAAACAGACTTTCCATATAAAAAGCTCTTTTCACCGGAGAAATCATCGGTATCACTTTCACGAACAAACCTTTGTATCCCTGCAACATTCCCATTTTCTGTACCACAATCACCTCGTATTATACGTGGTACTCCCCCAACTTGTCGTACACAGTCTATATAATATTGTGCAATTATTTTTGGATTGTTATTGGAAGAACCAACGTTTAGCCACAAAACCTTTCGGCTATATCCGTCAATTGCTCCATGAATGCAAAAACCGAATGGTTTCAGTTTGTCGTACCCATCTATGTGCCAAACAAAATTTGGCCCAGCGGCTTTGTAAATTCTACGCCTTAACTTTCGTCTTGAACGAATTTCCACTCCCTCAAGGTCAAGGCATTTTAATGTTTTCCGCACAGTCTCTCTGTCAACAGTGAGCCCATATCTTCTTAAAAGGAGTTGATGCATCAGTCGATATCCTAACCTGTTCCCACTACCTTGTAGCTCTGTTTCAACAGCAGACATCACCTCGCTTAGATCGCTTTGATTGTTTCGTCTATGCAACCCCATACTTTTCAACAGACGTTTCAGATGACGAATGCTGAGTGAAATCCCATGTACTAAGCTGAGGAAAGCGAGTACTTCCTTATAGCTAAGTCCTAAATTGAAATACTCCCTTATCAGTACATTCCTCGGTGCATTCTGATATCCATTGCCAATCGGACTGTAAGGGGGGATTGCAATGACTACAAGACACCATGACATTGGGAAGAGAAGAAACAAAGAAGCTTGAGCTGCAAAATTGCCTGCCATTGCGGCCGAAGACACGTTCGTTAATACAGGATCGATCATGTGACAGTCCAATGCATGTATCTCACTTTTTAAAAAAATCGCTTTTTAAGAAAATAATTATCTTACATATTTTAAGAAAACTATCTCACTTTGTAAGAATATTATCTCACTTTTTAAGAAAATTATCTCACTTTTTTAAGAAAATTATCTCACTTTTTAAGAAAGTTATCTCACTTTTTAAGAAAGTTATCTTACTTTTTAAGAAAATTATCTCACTTTTTAAGAAAATTATCTCACTTTTTAAGAAAATTAACTAATGTTTTTGGGATAAAAAAAAATTCTAACTATTTAAAAAAAAAATGTTCATGTCCCTTATGAGCCTCCGTAGAAACCTCCATAATGCATAGATGCAACACTCAAATCAAGAAAAGAAAAAAAATATCACCTATTTGCTTGATGTAAAATCGATTTTAATTATTAAAAATGTGGGCTTAAAGGCACTTTAAGATTGCCAATAGACCACACATTTCAATGTGTTTCTGGCGAAATAAAGCACACAGGATGTTGGGAGAACACAAGAAATGCTTAAAAATCACAAGCTGAAGACGCATGATTTTCAAGCATTTCAAGTGTTCTCCCAACCTCCCAAGTGCTTTATTTCACCAGTAAACACATTGAAATGTGTGGTCTATTGCTTTTATGATTTATAATTAAGACATAATGCAAGCAGGCGTGCCGATTTCTATGTGTTTACCGGCACAATAGGCCATAGAGTTTTGAGTCTATAAGCCAATCAGAGTGCTTGTACTATCTGGGTTATAATTTTATTATAGACTTGTAGCACAATAACCATGTACATTTAGGGTTGTTCAAATATATTTACCAATATCTTCGCAAGGAAATGACAGATTGCATTCAAACTTTGTATTTTGCTGTGGAAATGATTTTATTTATAGATGGTGCCGGTATAGCCAATCAGATTGTGAGTTTGCTGATAGTCATCAGTGGCTTGACTATGCTAAACGTACCAGATACATGGTCAGCCTTAATCTCTTTCTTGTCCTTACAAATTAACCCCTTTTATAGTAAAAGCTTTAAATCATTAAAGGTCTGGGCATGCAAGACTAGATTTTCATCTGCTTTGCCATATTGTGCATGTTCTGGTTTTCACCTGCAGTGGTTTTACTTTCTTCCGCATGCTATACAATACATTTTACAGGTCAGATTTTTAAGGTAAAAAATAAGATGTGTTTAGGTTAGATTTGGAGGTCAGTGTGACTGGGACCTGATGTTATTGGAGATACATGTAAATAGTGCCCAGAAATAAATTATACCATGAGAAATATTTTAACTACACTATGTACATAAATTATTGCATATACATGATTGTATGACTTTAGTTAATATTATCTACATGTATATCGTGTACCTTGTAGCTTTCATCTGACATGAATTCTTAACACTGCAAGAAGTTACAAGCAGTGGTGTACATCTAAATAAACGATATAGGCCTGTGGGCCCAGACCTACAATTTTTACAGCCTACTTGTCTTAATTATTATAAATGAATATTGGGCTAGAAGAGCTGTTGAAATACACAAGACATGATCACCTGAAAGTGCAGAAGACATTTGCAACAGTTTAAATCTGTAGGGTTTCCAGGGAATTAACATTGCCCCCTGGCTCCCACATGAAGCTGCACTTGAATGTTGGTTGTTTGGGTCTACATGTATATATTTTAAACCACGATATGCCCCTGACAAGTGATGAATGGAACATATCAGTCAATATACCTCTTTAGTATATACCAACTCAACAACCTCCTAAGAACTCGCAATTTCATTGGTTCGCAAACAGTAGATATTAAACAATAGCTACCTACGAAACATGGGCTATTCATCCAGCAACAGAATGGCTGCTGAAAACTCACGTTTTGCGATAATTTCAGAGGAAGATATTCGAGAAATTGAAAAACAAGCAGTACCAGATATTAACACAAAAAAGCTACTAAATACGGGTTGAAGGTGTTTGAAGGTAAGAAAACATTATAGGCCACGAAAAACACAACTTAAAAGATAAAAAGCTAAGACACTGCCTTGTTTTTGTCTGAAGTTGCAACTGTTTTTTGCACTTTTGACACAAATAATTTTGTATTTTTAGAGTGGTTTTCACAGCAAGAGCAACGCTTACCTCAATATGGGCGGCCATTGAGTGCTTTCTCCGAAATGACAACAATAAGCTGTTCTTGATTATCAGCAGCCCAGAGTGACGGTCAGAAGCGAATAAAGCCTTGAAATCCTTCTTGAAGAATTTAAGCAAGTCTGGACAAATTCGTCCTATGCAATACAAGCCACCATTGACAAAGGAAGCGATAACAAAGTTGTACAATGCAAGCGAGCTTGTCAACTGCACTTCCATTGATCCGGCGAAGCTAGAACAAACAGCGTGGTTCTTCGTTACATTTTATTTTGGCCGCTGTGGACAAGAAAACCAGAGACAGCCGAGTCCTTCATCGTTCAAGCTTAATTTAACTCCAGATTCAGGTCATGAATATCTCGAAATCAACCGTAATAGTCCTGGAGGCGTCCTCGCAACCAAAAATCACCAGGATGGTTTAGACGGCACAGACGACCCGTCGAATGGGAAAATGTTTGCAAACAAAGGCTCCCTTCGCTATCCAGTGGCTGTCCTGAAGAAGTTTCTCTCACATTTGAATCCTAAATGTCCAGCACTGTTCCAGAAACCTGTGACAGGCTCAAAGTTTAGCCCTTTGCAAACTGAAGTTTGGAACAGCTCTGTCCCTCTCAGCCACAACATGCTCGATAACATGATGAAAAACATGTGTCTCCGAGCTGATCGAAATCAACCCTGCCTATACAAACCACTCCGTCAGATCAACCACAGTGAGTGTTTTGTCTGCGACGAACTTAAAGAACCGCCATATCCGTGCTGTCACAGGGCACAAAAGTGACACAAGCCTCGAGTCGTACAACGACCGCCCGACCTTCGAGCAGTTCGCAGAAATGTCAACAGCCCTGACCGATTTTGTGAACTCCGCCGATTGCCTAATAGTTCCTCGACCTACAGCGAGTGTTCAGAGCCTTCCTCAGCCATCTACTGCACCTCAACAGCTATCTTTGCTCTCCAGTTCTGCCCATGTAAACGGATCCCCAAACGCTGCCATCCAGGTTCAAGAAAATGTGAATCAATCGGTTTCATTCCAGTCACAAAGTTTTAATTACTCCAGCAATGATTTCTGGTGGTTCTTTCGTAAATTGCACCTTCAATTTCAACTTGAGTCATCCTTGAACTAATTTTACAAGCTTTAGTAGAGTGAAGAGTAAAATATTTATCAAGGAAACTGAAATGACAGCAAACTTTCCGGATTGAATATTCTTCACACACTGACAGAAATTGTAGAGCTGCGAAAGCATGTGTTGTTAGGTAAATTAACTAGCAGCGCGGGCGCTGGTGCTTTTCGATAAAATAAAACTTCAGGTCGAAAATATTATTCTAGTTGTCACTTTATTTGTTTATTTTTTAGGTTGCCTCATTGGTATATACGAAAACAGTTATTCACCTCAGTGTTGGTGAATAGTGGTGGATATTTACCTCCACTTTGGTGAATAACTGTTAATGTACTGTACATGGAGTGAGCTAAATGTCAACCAAATTATTTACAGATACGCCATTATTGCCCCAACCCAATGTTCTTCACTTGATTTCAAGTACAAGTGAATTCCTTCCTTATAAAATATGCAAATTTTCCTAAATGAGACTAAATATTGCATTGTGCAAGCCATTATAACTATTAATACTAGTCTAAATTATTAAGCCTATAATTAAATCACAGGCTTCCCAGACTCGACGTATATATCCCACGTATTAGTCTGTTGGGTTACCTGTGGATTTTCAATTAGTTTTATAACGATCTCAGAAGAGTTTATATAATTGCTTCATGTGAATTCTCTTTTCCGATTCCTACGAAATGAATCTTCAATAATAAAAGATTGATACCTAATGAAGTTGTGTGAGTGGTTTTTTGGCGATTTGGGGCCTTCTAAAGCAATTTATTAGGATTCAAAATTTTGACCGTTGGCCGTGGCTCTAAAAAATTCGACAAGGTAGGCAACTCTCCCTCGTCAAAGCACAAACTTACCTCAAAGATCATCCCAAAATCGGCACTTTTCTTCCTCGCTCGCTATTCAGCTTTCGGCACAGGAGGGAAGTTATCAAGCAACGATCTGACCAGAGATTTAGGAAAAGCCATCAAATTTGTCATCGTCAAATGGCCTCCTCAAGACCCAAAAAGCACGACCTTCCAATGAGCTCTAAGAACCAGACCGACGAAAGTGGTCGAAAATTTTCCTGACCCTACCCAAAACGATGCAAATCGCCTTTTTTCATGGGGGATCCTCAAGAATGAAATTATACTTCCGCTTGAGGAACGAATATATCGGCAATCAGAGAGACCATTACTAGGCTTTTAACGAAACTGGCGGTTACAGACTAATTTTGAATTTGGAACTCACGAAAATTTCTCACATGGAACTGTCATAACACTCGGTGAAGACCACAGCCCACTGTCAGTTGGTCCTCTGATTGGCGAGTTCCAAATTCAAAATTAGTCCGTAACTGCCAGTTTCGTACAATTTCACGCTTGGGGGTTCCCCCATGAAGAAAGGCGATTTGCTTCGTTTTGGGTAGGGTCGGGAAAATTTTCGACCACTTTGGTCGGTCTGGTTCTTACAGATCATTGGAAGGTCGCGCTTTTGGGGTCTTGAGGAGGCCGTTTGACGATAATAATTTGATAGATTTTCCAAAATCTCTGGTCAGATGTTGCTTGATAACTATTCCCTCCTGTGCCGAAAGCTGAATAGCGAGCGAGGAAGAAAAGTGACGATTTTGGGGTGATCTTTGAGGTAATTAAGTCTGTGCTTTGGTGAGGGCGAGTTGCCTACCTTGTTGAATTTTTTAGAGCCACGGCCAACGGTCAAAATTTCGAATCCTAATAAATTGCTTTAGAAGGCCCCAAATCGGCAATAATTAAGTATCAATCTTTTATTATTGAAGATTTATTTCGTAGGAATCGGAAAAGAGAATTCACACGAAGCAATTACCCTATATCATTATGACGTCACGGCTTGTTTATGAGGGGGACAGAATCGACTTGAACAATAGAATTTTGAACTAAATCTGCTCTGCTGAGGAAAATTTAACTTCGAATTGTCTGGTTTCCAGATATCAGCTGTATCAATGTTTATCCCACAATATTTACCGTATTTGGTGGCTGTTAACGCTATTCTACGTTCTACAAAATGCATTTGATAGCGATTTCCTTTGTGTTGTTGCTGTTTTGTCCCCCTCCCACGACCGTGATCCTTAGCGTTTAAACAATAGATTGTTTTGATTTGACGTCATAATGATATAGGTCAATTATATAAACTCTTCTGAGATCGTTATGAAACTAATCGATAATCCACAGGTAACCCAACAGACTAATACGCGGGAAATATACGTCGAGTCTGGGAAGCCTGTGATTAAATTAAGGGAAATTAAGCTTAAAGTGCATATAAGCCCTGGCCAATTATGCTTTTTTTTTAAAGCTTAGACCTTAAAAGGTAGAGAAAAAAATCTGAAATTTCGAAATAAAAATGTTTTCATAATTTTTTTAGCGACTAAACTTCGAAATGTAGAATAATTTCCGCGCACCTTCGGAGACTGGGACGAGAATAAAACGTGACATCATCAACAGAACTAGTCTCTTCGCGGCTTTAAAACGTTGGCTTATTTGCAAAATAATTGAATAGGTACCCGAGAAAGATGATAATATTGCGCTAAACGTTTCGAAGAGCTTTATTCGGCACGGTATTTCATGCAATAGCGCATCGAGCGTGTTCTGTTGATGACGTCAAACTAGACCCAGTGCCAATTTTGTAAAGCACTCTAGCGCGCTTGATTTTCATCCACAGGCAACCCAAGACACGTTTTTGGGCAACTTTGAACACCATGACAAATAAATCAAATGAACTTCTTATTCCGGAATCCTTTGTCTATGGCCTCTAGTCTCTTCGTAAGAAATATAATTAGACAGGGCTTATATGCACTTTAAGTTGAGACATCTTTCATTTGGAATAAAATATATATTGAATGTAATTTGCCCAGAAATGCTTAAAAAACTTTGTGCTTTCACCTTAAACAATCTCTAAGCTTTCGTTGCTAATAAAATATTTATTAGAAATGCAATTTTCACAGTTCTAGATCTCAGTAAACTGGTACATGATGTACGGGTGTCATGTACGAATTTATATTTGTATCGGGTTCTAGATGTTTGGAATTTTGGAATAAACCCTAGAAAAGTGAGATAAAATATTGCACTTGAATGAATGATGAATTTGTGTATCAGTTAATGATGTCTCAAAGAGGGAAAACTCACCGGGTTCAAGCTGTTGCAGAGGTCGACAGGATTTTTATAGTCTGTTTTTAAATCGTCGAATGCGATGATCTGAAAAAGTGTTGAGCAAAATTAGGCAGCTGGAATTGAAGAATAGTGACTGGAATTATTTGACGTTGGTACTTACGTTCCATATTACGAGAAATATCAAAGCAATACTGATGAGAATTGCTAGAATGAAGACGAAAACCTCGAAAGACATCTTTGCCTGGCGTCTTCTACATCGCCTGGCTACACAGGACTAGGGCCCAGTCTCAGAAACTTCACACGTACTGTTTTTTTTAGATCACAGGTATCCCAAGCTCACTATTGAGCCGGCTTCACTCACTTGTTCTTTGTGTTCTGAAATCGAGAACTGGTGGAAATTCGCTCTAACTCTCTCAATTTCAGGCGAAATGGCTTCAATTCTTTTTCAGAGATAAATAACAACACAAAGAACAAGCATTACATTTTCTAAACCACCCATATGAGCTTGGTATACCTGTGTTGAGATAAGCAAATATTAATAATAACCACTGTCGAGAAATAACTATTTCCTATAAAAGTGGATGTTTATGTAAATAACTCCTGTAGCCGAAGTTTGTAAATAAAATAATATTTTTGAAATCTGAAAAACACCAAAACGAGGCTGTGTGAAGAAACTTTCCAAAAGTTTTGATTTATAGGTGCATGGAGATGCCAGTATTTTACGTTATATAGAGATCCCAGTTTGCTAATGTCAGTCGAAAATTAGTACGCCGGTGAATCAGGCGTATCGCATATATCGTCCTGGCCGACAAATCAGACAGACACACGTTAGTAACCCATCGTTTATTATGTCGAAATATTGTTGGATATATATATATATCTTTTGATCCCCTCCCTTTAAAACAATATTCCCACACACCGGAACACAGTGATACTGTTTATGCACACAGTACGGTCAGATTCAGTAAAAATTCACCGGCCGAAAACGCTGAAATTGTGAACAGACACAGTCCAAGAACAGATAAACACACCCTGTATTGAAGTTATGCTGTCGATTTTCATTCAACAGTGCTGCGGTCCAAGATGGCCGGGATTTGTTTGGGCTCTGCTCTTAATTATAATATCTATATATATCCTTCCTATCCAGTGCCGACTGTACATGTACCTAATCATTTAGTTCTCTTTTAATTCAGTTGTATTTCTGCAAACTCGTGAGTATAAATGAAACTGTTGTTGTTGTTATAAAATGGAGACCTACATGTGGATCAGTCACGGTTTCTGGGAAACCCCCACCCCTCCCCCACACTTCACCCTAACCTTTAATGATTAATCATTAATAAAACGATGCATATCCAAGGGAGGGGTGGGTGAGTAGTTGCCCAGAAACCGGAATTGAGCCCATGTATAACGGACAGGTTTTCGTGCTGGCACAAAAACCTATCCGTTATAGTTTGAATGTACGGAACAAGTTGGCACACAAACCTATCTGGTACAAATCATATTACTTTCAAGCCGGAGCGGCGCAACATTGCTCCGGCACAAAAATTGCGCCGAAACAGCGTTTCAAGTGTGGACAGGAGGCATGGCCTATCTGTTATGGTTTTCGTGCCGGCACAAAACTGATCCGGTATGGTGTGAACATATATACACAAATCTGATACACAAATGTTATATTGCCATTTACGAAGCTTGGGCTACCTATGGGCCGTTCTCTCATATTATGGCTTACTTATTTAATAGTTTATTATGTTTTTACTCCGGAACAAAACATCATATAGACGTAAAACTTTTATTATCGATGTCTAGAATACATACAAATACTATAAGCGTCACAGTAGAGCTCCTGCGCGGGACGAAGCGCGCCGCTACACGGTAGCGATCGCGCGAGCGATAGAAAAAGAAAATGTTTCCTTTCGCTTGGATTTAATTTTATTTTGCTCTTTTGCCCTCATTCTGGCCGGTATTTTTCTCAAGAAAATAAAATGACAAATTTGAAAAAAATAACTACATCTGGTTTCGGACTCGGGCCACTTGCTTGCCATCACTACCAAGCACGACGTTTACATGGGAGTGGTGATACGGAATGCGTTTCATACCGTTTGCAGATCAGTGTTGCGTATTGATACGCATGCGCTACCCGTCCCAGTCACCTCGGCCACTCATCTCGCCGGAATGTTATAGTTAGCTTATATATTTATTAAATAGATCATATAAATAGCTTTATTAGTATATTAGCATTAAGCATTTTATATAAACTGTATTGTATTATTGTTATGAGGGCTACAGGTTTCTTAGTGTTGTACACTATTATGTATTACCCTCTTTAAATAAAGACGTTATTATTATTATTATTATAACGAAACTTTCGATCCGGTACAAGAACCGAATTGAACTCACTCCGGAATGACTCGGTCCGATATTACATTTCGTACCGTACCGGTATCATGCAAACAATACCGCAATAATACAGAGCGTACAGAGCTACAAGTGGGGGACGAACTCGTTCCGGAATGAAACTCGATCCGGTATCATGTTCACACTTCCTGCGCGTATACCGTCGTCCAGGTCGTAACTTGTAACCATAAATCACTTCGGTCTGGGAATACCATAATCTTCCAGGTAACCTTAATTGAAATACCTGCATATTCTTCGTGTGCAACCACGTGACTCGAATTTTTTTTTATTGCCAAATGAAATAAAATGTTTTTCAGCTTGAAGAGATATCAAAACTACGTCTCTGGGCCGAATTTTGAAGCAGAAGAGCATTTCGTTTCAGAGTTATGGGCGAACAAATATCAGAGGTTATTAGTGTAAAATGTATGCCGCGGCCATGTTGGATGACAAGGGTTATCATCCAACATGGCCGCCAAAACTTCAACATCTTAAACAAAGCGAATATTCCATCCATTTCAGTCGGTTTCACTATGAGTCCTATTAAACATAACTTTTAAACATTTGTAAGGCCAAAAACCTTTAATTTGACGCAAATTTGTGACTTTCGTGATTAATATAAACACGTGAAGGACTGTTGAGACATAATTCAAACCTCTGTATCTCGTGAGCAAAACATCGTATTGAACTGAAATTTCGTCTGAGAACTTAAATCACACACATCTACAAAATGTTAAATAATTTTTTTTATAGGATATATAGTTTAGAATTTAAATTTTTGAAGACACCGTGATGACGTCACGTGCACACCAAGAATACTGATTAGGATTTTGATTTTTGATGACGTCTCATACAAGCCAAAACAGCAGAAAACGATAATAATTTCTTGTAAATCCCTTGGCCTACAATTTCCGAGAATCTGAAAATTCTAAGTTACCAAAACCAAGAGGGTGGTACCAATGGACGGGTTTGCCACTGCGGCGATTCAAAGGAAAAGTGTCGGTAAATTGCGTCGCTTTTTACCCTAAGTTGATAACAGTGTTGCTGAAATACCTTTAACGATATTCATTTTGTGAGTTTCTCCATGCAAAAACAATATAGTGAACGAGTATAGTATTGCTACTCACCATACCCCGACCATATTCACTGCATATTGTCAAGTTCATACAGATAACTAGCCATGCATCAAAGATCACACAGTTAAATCTCTTCCGCACTTTCTCGGCTCAGCAATTGAAAACATGAAATAGTGCGCAGACTACTTTATATCGCCAGTTTCTCTCATCTGCCTACTAACTACAAGCACCAATGGGCAATCAAAATTCAACTGATGAAGTGAAACTAGGACCCCGTATAGGAGAGGGATGTTACGGTGAGGTATTCAAGGCAACATGGCGCAACAAACCCGTAGCAGCAAAGCGAATAAGAAGCTTTTTCATCGAAGATGCTCAATACCGACGCAACCAGGGGAAAATTTACGAAGATTTGAAGAAAGAATGGACACTTCTAAGCAGCCTTCAGCATCCTAACATCGTAGAATACTACACTGTCATTTTGGTCCCCAACGAACCTCCTATAATTGTAACGGAGCTTTGCGACTGTGATTTACAGTGTTTTATTAGAAACACTAAACCAAGAGTACCGTTTCCAGAGATCGTATCTATCATGTTAGATGTTGCTGAGGGACTGAGGTATTTACATGGCCAATCTCCACCTATTGCACACCGAGATTTGGCCAGCAAAAATATATTACTAACACAACGCCGTCAGGCCAAGATTGCAGATCTTGGACTGGCCAAAGCTTTCCCCGATGGCGCTATGATGGCTACCGCTGCAGTAGGAACTCCAATTTATGCGGCCCCAGAAACATTCCCACAAAGAATAGCTCGGGGATTTTTCAGCCAAAAGTCCTCGTACAGAGAAGAGGTGGATATTTTCTCGTTCGGTGCCATACTGCTGGAAGTGATCGTGGGACATCTGCCAAGCTATCTGCCAGATCCTGTTTCTCTAGGTAATACTGCCTATTTTAATTTTCACTATCCTTCCTTGTTATAATCAAACTCGTATATATAACTACTGCTTTATGATCAAACATAATTAAGTTTTAATATTAAAGACCGCTCGGCCTGCTAGAACGATTAGGTTTTGTCAACATGCACAATTTATTTAGTATGCATTTACATGTGGACTTCCGGTTTAATTTGAGGTAACATCATGTGTCACGCAGATGTCACGCAGCTCCGGGGTGTCAAATTACACCCTACCTCTCAACAACGGCCACAAAATTTTGCCCCCCTCGGTGGCCGCTGTGTAGAGGTTCGACTGTATTCCTAAGGGTATAAAATCACAAAAGCGTAGCAGCCATGTTCGTTGGTAAGTAAGTAAATTAAGTATAAGCAACTATATTTAACGTCGATAACTCGCGACAGTCTGGTGAGACTGATAAACTTGAGGCCGACGTGACACCTACGATTTTACGCCCTTATCCGAGAAGACGTGAGGGTCTAACCGTTTGCAGTTCGAAAACGAGATTGTTTCACAAGGGCAACACCTTCTACTCAGTTATTTTAAGATCCTGAGTGTTGGTCCGACCGGAGTTTGAACCCTTAAAACAGAAGTAGCTAATGAGGCATCTTTTGTTCCGCTACTGGTGCAACCATCAATTGACGGGAAATAATCTAAAAATGGCCCAGTTGTGAAAACGCGATTATGGGCTCCAGTGACAAAATACAAAGCCGCGGCCTCGGAGCCTCTGGAACCAGGTGACGCCACGGACAACGACGCAAAACGGTAATTTAAATAGACCATTTTGACGATGTTGCGTTTACTATATGTTACTCTTAAAGAGTAATATATAAACTCTTTTAATAAGCGGTTGGAATTCAATTATACTGACGTCAATCGCGGAAAAGTAAACAAATCGCGAATGTTTAACTCATGATTTCTGGAATAAAAGATAAAAATTAAATTTACACCGGAGTTGCAAGATGTAGCAGAGGCGCTGGTAAACTACATTTTCAAACAACATTCTCAGACTCATTAATAATTCATAAGGTGAATTCAATATAAATCGTGACCATGACGAGTATTTAGAAATCATTTCCAAATACAGCTCGCATTTCAAGACTTTTAGATCGCTAATTTCATCCATTCACTAAAGTGGAGTAAAACACTCAAGCGAGTTTCTAAATACAGTCAGAGCGGGTTGAAAAACCTCGGCTTTGCCTCGGTTTTCAACCCCCTCACTGAGTTTAGAAATCGCTTCTAAAACAGCAGTTTAATAGACTTATTAAAAAGGTGTATACTCACGGATTACCTAGTACTGAATGCTCCAGGGATCGATGCAGATTAGCGCAGTCTGTAGTAAAACACTCGCCTCTCGCCGCTGCGGTCCCGGGTTCGATTCTCGGCTCGAGCACTGTATGTGAGTTACGTTTGTTGTCGATTCCTTATCTGATCAACATGTGAGTCGAGTGTTGTGTGTCCAAAACAGTTTTAACATTAAAATGTTGCGAGGAGTGTGTGAGGAGTACACGCAGGCCCACATCAGCTTTAAGCTGCCATAATTATCAACCTGCTATAAGATATAAATTAATATTATTATTATCATATTATTATTATTATTATTTGGAGTCGTTGTTGCACTCACTCCATTATGAGGGGCCAAACAAGTCAAAAGTCCTGCCGGTTGAATTTATATATATGGTCTTTGAATTAATTTATACGACGTTTGAATTTATTTATATGACGTTTGAATTGATTTATATGACGTTTGAATTGATTTATATGACGTTTGAATTTATTTATATGACGTTTGAATTGATTTATATGACGTTTAAATTTATTTATATGACGTTTTAATTTATTTTTCGTTGATACCTTGATTCATTTTTATGGTCTTTGAATTTATTTATATGACGTTTGAATTAGTTTTTATGGTCTTTCAATTTTCATTACATGATGCCTTGCGCGCCCATCAGGCTTCAGATACAGCTGTCTTAGCGTAGGAGCATGCGTTCAAGGGGTGATGTAATGGCGGACGAAGGAGCACGA
This sequence comes from Actinernus sp. WN-2022, assembly GCA_030867875.1. NCBI lineage: Eukaryota > Metazoa > Cnidaria > Anthozoa > Actiniaria > Actinernidae > Actinernus > Actinernus sp. WN-2022. The sequence goes on from JAOWCC010001589.1 coordinate 58,089,392, forward strand.
GGAAATCTTTCTCGTTTAACAAGAGCGTGCAATGGGGCATTAGATGCCATATGTTCGATTAATTCTTCAGAAGTGAGAAGCATCGAGTTGGATTTGGTTCAAGTTCACTGAATACAAGTGTCAGGTCCAGTGTGGGAAATGAAATTGGTAGCTTCGCGATCGGGACCTAACTTAATTCAAACGTCATATAAATAAATTCAAACGTCATATCATAAATTCAAAGACCATATAAATAAATTCAAACGTCATATAAATAAATTCAAAGACCATATAAATTAATTCAAACGTCATAAATAAATTCAAAGACCATATAAATAAATTCAAACGTCATATAAATAAGAGGGGCTGAATGGGGGGGTACCAATATCAGTTAACAGCTAAATTTTTAGCTATTTATCAGTTATCAGTTAAATTTTGCTGTTATCAGTTAAGTTATATAAAAAGACTACCCTAACCTGATTTGAATACATATTTGCTGGTATGAAATGAATAACAACCGCTAATTCAACATCAAACACTACATTTTGTCTATTCAATAGATTTTTCTAGTATCAGATAACTCTGATGTGTCATGTTTAATATTTTACTATTATCAACTGGATCAAATCTGTCGAAAACCATCCGAAAAGCCAATAATAGCATGTGACGTTACGTCATTTTAATAAAAAATAATGAAATATCAGGTAACAGCTATCTCACAAATATCAGCTAACAGCTAAAAAAAGGTAAAATTCTCAGTTAACAGTAATATTTTTGGCCATTTCTCAGTTATCAGTTAACCCCATTCAGCCCCTCAAATAAATTCAAAGACCATATAAATAAATTCAAACGTCATATAAATAAATTCAAAGGCCATATAAATAAATTCAAACGTCATATAAATAAATTCAAAGACCATATAAATAAATTCAAACGTCATATAAATAAATTCAAAGACCATATAAATAAATTCAAACGTCATATAAATTAATTCAAAGACCATATAAATAAATTCAACCGGCAGGACTTTTGACTTGTTTGGCCCCTCATACTCCTTAACTACTGCGTAAACTTCTGGTTATGCAAATAATACTAACGTAACGCAATCACCTAACTTAACGCCATGTTTTATGGTGGTTTTCTCTTCACTTTATCTAGACGGTGAAGTGCTTCCAGAATACATGCGGCGGAGCGAGGATATCGAGGAAATGGGGACTAACCATCCATTGCGCCCCTTGGTGATAGAGTGCTTTCACGACAAGCCGGATGAACGCCCTAGCGCCGTGGCGCTTGTGGATTTTTTAAAGAATCGCAAACCAGTGGCAACGGCTGCAAAAGCTAACCCCCTGTCTCAATACAAAAACCTCCCTTCCTCCGTCGAGCGAATGAATAGTCCTTGTTTCGACTATGGCTTCAAAGTAGTAATCCTAGGGGAGAGCAACGTAGGAAAGACCAGTATCATACGGAAGTTTTTAAACCCCTCAGTGAGTCTTGGTGAAAACGCCGTGACGACAATATCCCCCGGCGATTACTTCGAACGGTTACAGCTCCGCGGTAAAACCGTCCATCTTCACATCGTCGACACACCAGGGGAGTCAAAGTCGGCTTTCCATCAAATCGATTGTATGATTCCTCAGATCTATCGTGCCGCTAATGGCGCCGTTATTGTGTTTGATGTTTCTGATCAAGACAGTTTTTGGAAGGTTCCCAATTGGTTGAAGATGATACAGGTACTGAAGGGAGGAGGGAGGAGGGAGGAGGGAGGAGGGAGGAGGGAGGAGGGAGGAGGGAGGAGGGAGGAGGGAGGAGGGAGGAGGGAGGAGGGAGGAGGGAGGAGGGAGGAGGGAGGAGGGCGTAGGCGCGGGGAGGAGGAGGAGTGAATTAGAAGTGATACTGACGGCGGGCGTTGCGAGTGACGGGCGTTGCATCTCAGGTTTTAACCAGATCAGTGTAAAATATGTTTGGAAATTTCCAAACACCTTTGGCCTTATGTTCAGTTCAGGGGATAAGTATAGCTCTCAGGTTTTAACCATTCTGAAAGTAGAAAACCACACTATTTTTCAAGGGGTAACTTATTAATTACTCATCCTCCCTAAAATTAGTAAAACCGCACTTTTTTCCAGTGCAACTCATTAAATATTCATTATGCACTATTATACTCATTAATTATTCTAGCCAGCTCGTCAAGAACCTACTCCCTACTAACTTATTAATAATGATTATTACTCTACACTATTACTTATTAATTATTCATCCATCCTCACTATTACTCATTAATACCACTCCCCTAAGTTACTCCCTATTTGCTCCCTGCTCCTATTTGCTCCCCATAATAGGGGGTCCATAATCCCATACATTGCTACTCCCAACCCTCCCCTCCCCCAGTTTTTATCACTCCGCAGTTTAATTTCTCACAAATTAAGGAATTATATTCCTTCTTATATTTTCCTGAAACTAGTTTTTTTCTTTTCTATCCAGACTCACTGTGGACATTCTACTCCCGTTATCTTGGTCGGTAACAAAACGGACACACATCCACGTGATTGGCAGATACAATCGCAAAGCGTTGAAGAATTTGCAAGTGACTGTAATATGTTCTACATTGAGACCAGTGCCATGGGGTATGAAAACATAGATGAGATATTTTCTGTTTTACTCGAGAAATTGATCCAGCTCGAAGACCGTTACGCCGGTTCCATTAATGCTCGGCGGTCTCTTCTAAAAGGCTCCTCGCCCTTCGATCTTGAACTTTCAACAATCACAGACAAGAGCGCTTCAGAGCCAATGAAAACTGAAGGAACAGTAACGCTTTCCGAGACAACGCCAGGCCAAGGCGAAGAAGGACGAGCGAACCAGGCAAAGCAAGGGAAAAAATGCTGCTAGACACAAATGAATAATTGTAATTGTAACTCATGCAGACTGTAGTCAATCTCAATCTCACTCTGGCTGGGTTGGATTTATTTTGCCTTAAACTTGCTGATGGCGCATCATAATGCGGTATAATATAATTTATAACATACTCAACAATTATGCAAACTATCTGGATTCTGATTGGTCAATGACAAGTGTATCTAAAGGTTATTGAGTGCACAGTCGCATGCTCAGCAAATATATTATAAACTATATTATAGACAAAAAATCGCATGAAGCTATACTTGATATATAGGCACTGAGTGATATTTTGAAAGTTCTCAAATTGTACTCACCTAATTATAAAGGCTCGTGCAATTATTCGAACTTTCCTCTACGTATGGACGTTTTCATGCAGAAGACAGGAGACGTTCTCTATTGGATTCCGCAGTCCGCGCTTATAGCCCTGAGGAGGCTAGGGGAGTGGATATATGATAAACTACCGAGTTAAATAATCCATTTTACAAATCAAAAAAAATATTATATTTGCAAACTATGTCATTAGAAAATGTTTGAACTGACAAAACTGGGTAATTTAACATTAGTTTACTTCCAACAAGCGCATTATATCAAATCGAGTATCCCACATGGATAAACGTGTACATACATGTCAAGTTTAAAAGAAACCCTACCGCCAGTGGAAAGAATAGGGCGAGTTCCAAATTTGATTATTTTAGGAGAAAACGGGGAAGAAATTCAAACCCGTGACAGGTCTTGAATTTCTAATTCAGGACCTGTTCTGGGTTTTGAATTCAGCCCACTCCCCTAAAAAAATTAATGTGGGTCGTACCCCAAGGTTCAAGACCTGCATAGAACAGTAGAATAGGGGCGTGGTAGGTTTATAAGAATAAACATTGGTCTGTAATTATTGAACATTTTCTGGTCACCAGACTTAATTAAATAATGGAACTCAAATAACTTTAGCAATTTTAAGATTATCTGGAACTATATATAGGCCACTTTGAAGATAATTATTGATAAGATTTGGGCTCACTTAAGGGACACGTCCCGGCAGGGATATTTAACAGCAATAAAATTATCGGTTCTTTACACGTACAGTATACATGTAGCGAAGACAAATGACACAATCACTTGTAGCCTCCCCTGGGTACCAACTGCTTTTGTTAAAAAAAGTGAATTGTTCAATTTCACGAGGGGTAGTAGCTTGGAGAAAATATTTGATAACAATGTTTGGATCTTGTTTATTTTCGAATGTCAGTTAGCGCTGTGCAGATTGTTATCAATTTGATAGGGATCAGGAATTTCAAGATTGCCATCAAGAGAAATGTCATATTTGTTTTGATCATTAAATTATTGAGTAATAAATAGTCCAGTTCGTAGTTGTTTACCGCCATTTTGAAGGGTAACCAAGCCTTTGGTGATTTAGACACGGCCTTAGTTTAAATAGAGGCTTGTATCTAGTTTATAATAGCATGATAATCAAAAGCTATCCATGTTCATAGAAAGAGGGTTTATATCAGTGCAGAGTCATCTCCAGCCTCCATGTGAGGCTAACGCTTGATTACGTTTCAATAAATACGAATTGTACTATTGCCATGTTTGTTTGCTTGGAATGGTATATACTTCATGGTAGTGTTTCGTTCCATATAGTCTCCCTGCATAATCATTTTCTCTACTGTTTTACAGTATTATGCAGGGACTATATGGAACGAAATACTACCATGAAGTATATACCGAAAAAGATGGCGGCTTGTACTTTTACCCACAATCCTTTGCGCGCGAAAAGCTTTAACTAAAGGAATGTTAAAAGATGTTAATTTCCTATTATTCTTTCTCGTAATTTCATTGGTTGATACTTATTAATTCAATAGAAACCCATCGAAATAATGCATTTTCATTCGATATTATTTTGTGGTTTGAATTTAATTTTTGATCAAACTAACTATAATTTAATTTCGAAGAATATCGTGTGTGGGGAAAGTTCTCAAATTTGTGATAGAAAAATCCTTTGTTTTCTCTTTATCCGATTGGCTGGATGATGGCTTCTATGGGATGTAGTTTGGAATGTAGATACCTCCTAAAGCAGTTAAGGCATATTCGAGCAAAATCGTATGTGGGGGAGGCTCATTGCCGCAGAACAATGGATTCTACTGACCATTACTTAAATCTACAAATGGTGTTGCTAATCCACTGTTATTGAAGAGAATAGATGATTTCTACGTGTTATTTTGACCGTATTAGGTTCGCAAGGGATTGTGGTCAAATGTACAGCAGCCATCTTTGTCTGTATGATGAATTACATCCGTAGGTCTGGGATGTTCTTTGTTGTTTGTACGCTCTCCGTAACCTTTTCTGAAAGTGTATTAATCTGCAAAGAAACTGCACTGTGGCAACCGATATGTTTAATCGTTACGGGATACCCCAATACGGCGTACTGTGCAGTATGATATATATAAAAAACTCAATGAGCTTATAAGCATAATATACAATTAACACGCGCGTTTTGATTGGTCGATAGCCATGATCTAGTAAAGTACAAATGCACATATGACGTCACGTGCGCGCTCTATTTTGTTGGGAAAGTTCGCTAATTATTGTATAAAACAAATACGTCATTTTGCCGTAGGTCTGTCCTCTTATAGATGCTTGGATGACGTCACAACTAGGCATGTCCCGATTGTGCTCGGAAAATTTTGAGCAACGTTTGGGGTTTGGAGCAACTTTTTTGAGTTCTAGCAACCTCGAGCAACTTTTGCCTTTCTGAGCAACTTTTGAGCAAATTACAGGTTTACAGCATAAATTAGCACGCAAAAGTTAACAATTTGATAGAAAACTTCAATTTCTGCGAATTTCTTGATGTTTAATTTATCAAATGAATTGAACCATAAGACGTTTTATTCCGTTGAGTTTTCTAAAAAATACGTCTATATTTGCGAGCGACTTTTTAAAATGGAACTTTTTATAGTTTTGTTCAAATTTCAATCAATTTATCTTATCTTAACCATTCGATATTAGCAATTATTAAGAAGGAATAAAGCTTTAGTGTGAAAATATCGTGAAATTTAGGTAGCAGGTACCAGCAGGTACCAGAAACTGGCAACTTTTTGGCATTCTACGGAGCAACTTTTCAGGATTTTACGAGCACAATCGGGACATGCCTAGTCACAACGCGAAGAGAACATCAGTTATGCCATTCAACTGTAGCCTGCGTAGCGGCTCAAAGTAAGGGGAGAGGGAAAAAATCAGTCTCGTGCCGCATTCTTTGTTCTATTCACGTTGTGACGTCATCTGTGCATCTATAAAGGATAGATGTACGGCAAAAACGACATGTATTCGTGAAAAAGACCTCTTACAGGAATGTAATCACGTCGTTGTACTGGATGTCGTAAAAACCTGATTTAATATATTTAAAGGCACTTATACGAGATCACTAGTGTTATTAGCAAAACCCGTTTCAAAACGCTGTTTTCTACATCCAATCGATCTTGAATATTGTTTGCCATCTAGTAAAGCCTTTCCCATGGGATCACGAGCGCAATTCATTGGTTATTGAAGTGACTGTTTCCAGTAAAGCCTTTCACAGACAGACATACAAGCTTTATTTATACACAGTTAAAACATCAGTATTTAAAACAATTACAATAAGATATGAGTGGTTATGTTTGCCGTGTGGGAGTCAGACACAGAATATGCGAATTGGTTTGTATTAGCACAGGCAGCCCAGGCTACAGTTTTGTGGCAGTCAGCCTTTAGTATTACATTGCCGGTTATTACATACATTCGTAGTAATTTAGAAATCCTTTTTTAATGTACCCTAGGCTATTTCACCCTAAAACGCCGGCGCCCCCAAATGAAGAAATAACACAAGAAACAGCGTGGAAGCAAATAGGTATGTTTATTCGTACATTCAAAAGGATTTCTAGATTACTACAAATGTAGTATGTGATAACCAATGTAATATAGACATCGATAACAAATGATAAAAATCGATAAAGGCCGACTGCCACAAAACTGTAGCCTGGGCTGCCTGTGGTATTAGGTCCTTCGGTAGGTCATTCCACAACAAAGTTCCATACGTGGTTTAGGTAGGTTAATTTTGTTTTCAGAATTTCTTAGATTATGATTTAAGCTTCGAGGCGTGAATATATCCTGGAAAATAAACTGTAGTAACCTTATGGATAGTTTTATACAGTGTTAGCTTTTTGCTTCTTTCTATTTACCGATAACTTGTCCCAGCCAAGCGTATGGAATAACACATTTGAGCTTGTATCATAACTAGAAATTGTTATCACTCTGGCAACGCGATTTTGAAGCTTCTGGAGTTTGTTACTTAGATGTTGACTCAATCCATCCCAAACTGAGCTACATGGGATAGGTCTTTTGCAGGAAAAAGTCACGTGCTGATATAATACTTCGTTAACGAATGGATTGAGCTCGTGATCCCCAGGGAAAGCGTTGTGATGGATGCTGGATGGCAAGCTATCTTTACAAATGCTGTTTTAGAAAGATCGACAATCGATTGCAAACAGTACTACCGATCTCGTACAAGTGTCTTTAAATATATGAATTAAGATTTTATTCCACCCAGTACAGCCACGTGATTGTATTCCCGCAAAAGGCCCAATCATTGGTCATTGAAGTGATATATCAACACGTGACTGTTTATTGACCCATTCATTGGTCATTGAAGTGATATATCAACACGTGACTGTTTATTGACCCATTCATTGGTCATTGAAGTGATATATCAACACGTGACTGTTTCCTGCAAAAGACCTATTTATTTCTTCGGTACAGTTTTCTTCGTTGTATGTGACGTCATCACCGCCATGTTGAAGGCCTTACAAAAGATTATTTACGACTCTGAGGATTGATTGGAAACCAACAAAACTAAATGAATATTCCTTTAAATAAACGTTTAACCGAACATACGCAATGCCTAAGCTTTTTCAAAATCCCATCAACGCTACAGCTATGGAAAGCCGTATCTCAGTCCGTAGTTTAACCTCCTTATGTTGTAGTGAGGACACAGAAAAGAGCGCAGTGAGAACGCTAATAAATTTTTACGTCCCCCCTTAAACTTTGCTAGAACACCTACCTCGCAGTTGGCGGGACAATCCAACCTTTTGCGAACTCTAGGAGAGCCGGCAAGAGCAACGCTTCTCACGTACCCCGGGGTAATGGATCTTATTCACACGGCGGCCATGTTTAATCCCAGGAGTATAAAAACCTTTGTTTTGCACGCGTGAACTCGTTCCGAAACTGCTCAGTACGAGGCTACACGTGGGAAATCTATTGTTTCAAGCCAACATGGCCGCCGTGTGACAAAAGCCCAAATTTTTTTTACACTGACTGTCATTACATTGTACAAGGGCACCCAACGAAGTTTTCGGTTAAAAAGCTGTTCGGGAGAGTAAATTAGCCTAAAACTTTCGGATTTGAAAAAATTGTCCCTATAATTTTTTTTTCTGAAATACTAGCTAGAAAAATTGTTTTCAATCCCTAGAAAATTATAGGAGAAAAGGGAGACTAAAATGTTTCCCCTAAAATATTCGTACGTCCCAATTCGTCTGATCAATAGAGTCAGAACAGGAAAAAAGAATCCCTAACAAATTCGTACCTCCACAAGACTTTGCAACATGAAGTTACTTGGGCTAGAAAATTCTTGTTATGTTCTAGACTACTAACAAATTCGTAGGCCGGGAATATTTTGCCATAGTATTTTCGGTTGACGCGATTTCCACCTAGAAAATCCGAACAGCTAATAGCTTTCTAGAATACGTCAAAAGACATAGTAGGTGCCTTAAAATGGCTAGATAAGCTGCCGACAACTGGTTTCAAACGAATTTCAAAAAGTACTCGTTGGGTGCCCTTGATTGTATACCGATGATTGACTGAAACAAAGTTATTTTCTTGTGTTTATTATGAGGCTATGGCGTTATAATTACTGCTGTGTGAGCTAGTTTGTTTGCCTTTATTTAACCGCTTATTTTGACATGATTAATGTGTAGATGGTTCTTGTCTCATGGTATTCTAAGCTCTAAGCATCAGTGCATGACACCCCGAAGAACCATTCTTATCATCTGGAATAAGGTCAGTCGAATACTCCCTATATCTTTGAACGTTTTCGTTTTTCGGTGAGATAAATATCGATAACTTTTTATATTGAAATAATCCTTATTCCATTATGACGCCAATTTTCGTGTATTACTAAATTATGCAACCTCATGGATGATATAATATTTTTTGGGAGGGGGAGGGGAAGGGGGGGGGGGGGGAATTGGGGCACTTTAACATTCCATTTGGAGAATCCACCATATGTCGATTTGTTTCGCTTTCTCAACTTGCAAACTGTAATTTGTTTACCAACCCTACCCCCACCTCAAAACCCACACCTTTACCCCCTGTCAGGATATATAATGGTCCGTTTCTGCTCAGTAAGTTCATAATTCTCAGCTGTCTAGAGCATGAAGAACTGCGTCTGCCCATTAGCGGCCGACTGTTCAGCCAGTGCAATCTTAAACTGGAGTTGCTTTAGCCATTTCGCCAGCACTGTGCGAGTGTCCTTGTTCACCCTCTTCCTCGTCTGAGCCTTTCGTAGACGCTTATGCGACCCTTCAGACAGCTGGCGAAAGAGAAAGAAAAGAAATATGACGGACAACTACAAGACGTAGATAGAACGCATTCACTCTATTCACCTGCTGGCCATCTTAAATTCAAAGCGAGGCAATCCTTTGTTTTTGCCAGGTGAGCCTCGTTTTGACTATCCCTCACTACGAGGTTAACCTGGCAAAAACAAAGGATTGCCTCGCTTTGAATCCAATATGGCCAGGTGAAAAGAGTGAATTTCGCATGAGTGGGACAAACTACGGCATGACCGTAGCGTCACCATATCCGTACTGTAACTTACTGTTCCGTAACTTTGCAATTGGATTGGATCGCCTTTCAGGCCCGAAAAAATAAAAAAATAATACTCAGCCATATTACACAACGTTTGGTGCAATAACCAAGCTCTTTATATAAACATTGTAGTAGTTTTAATATGGTAATATGCTTTAGTTATACCTGTTCCACACATGGACGCAAAAGCCACAAGTTAAAATAGTATATTGATTATTTATTTAGATTTTTTACGATTTAATTTTTTTTTTGCTTATATCTAATATGTTTTCCTTTAATGAGACTTGTTGACAAGTTTCAGTCGGCTTTCACTGCAGCGCTTTAGAAATTTAGTGGTATATCCAAAATCTGTCGAATGTGTTAAATCCAGAGAAACGATATTAAACTTGGAAAGTAAATAATTCATTGCAGTTCATTTCCTTCTCGGTCATTGAATTTCCAAGCCCTACTTATTGATTTACTTTTCGCCCTTAAAACAGACATTTTCAAATGAACGAGGAAGAAAGAGTGCGAAGAAAACTATTTAATGTTTTTTTTTGTAATGAAAAGAAAAAAGTTCTAAGGGGGCAACCGGGTTTGAACCGGTGACCTCTCGATCTGCAGTCGAATGCTCTACCACTGAGCTATACCCCCGACAACTGATCTTCGATGGGCGAAATAGTCACGTCTTTACTTAGGTTATTAATGAGGAAGTGCTAATGTATTGTCACGAAATTTATCATCCTTGTGATGACGAAAAGGTTGGCTATGCAACGCGACGGAACTGAGCACACAAAAATCATGGGCTTTAAACAGCTGGTCTAAGGAAAAAAATAACGCCCACGAAGAAGACCTCAAGGATGGTAAGTTGATCAATTTTCGGGTTAGGATATATTACCTTTAAAATCAAGCCGATGCTTGAGTGAATTTTCAAGCGAGATGACGTTCATGCATGGTTGTGTTTTCCTCATCCATATACACGACTTTCATAATGGCCGCCTCCTAATTTAAATATGTGATTTCCCGTTTCGGTAGTTTATCTACATGTATAGAAAATATGAACATTGCCATGTGAAAGAGCATGTCGACATTAGTGAACTTGTTAAAGTTGTGTGCTGTAGCTTAAAAAACAATGAAGTTACAGCCAGTTGAAATTAGAGAGATTTGTATGAGAAAAACAACGGAAGCCTTACTAGCCTCGCTTTCATGTTTTTCTGCATTAGAAATGCTCATAGCTCAACAGCAATTTTCCACATTGCTCTAAAACTCAAAACTATTACTAGTTTCAATGTGATCTTTCATGTGGTAGGATTAGTTTTCCTCTACAGATTGGTCTTCCAAATTATGCAAATTAGGAGGCGGCCATTATGAAAGTCGTGTATATGTGCATAATTTAGTAACGCCATTCCTAATAGCCCACTTTCGATATGCTTCACTTGCCACAGATGAAATTTATTATATTACCTGAAACGTTAATTTATCCCGTTGCCTCATATTGAAACCTTTGTGCATGCTACTGTTTATTGGGATACATATAAATATGAAATTAGTATTTCGATAAAATTGAATAAAAACTGTATGACGAAGTTTGCCATTTATGATTTCAAAAAGTCGTTAATAATTCATGAGGAAAAACAAAAGAAACGAATGCTTAATGTGTGATATATACGCTCCTCATGTACATAACATTTTGCTTCGATTTTCTCGGCCGAAATAGGTCGTATCGCCAAAATAACTCCATTACATGACTCTACACATCAAAGTGTTTGAAGCTGTTCCAAAAACTCACAGCACGTGTTTTATCAGATCTAAAAACACTCGGGCTACGGCCTCGTGTTTGTAAATCTGATAAAACAATGCCGCTCGTTTTTGGAACTGTACATCGAAAATTTATTGTTTCATATGTTAACCTTTCCAGACAATAACGAATATTGTGGACATAAAAATCTGATCGTGTCTAGATGAACAAAAATTAATTCTGGGAAGAAGCGTTCATTCTAAAACAAAAACCGGGATGAACTCATCCTTCCGATAAACTGGTTTGAAGTTTTCCGAAGTCATCCCGCCGGAATTAATTGTCCTCTGTAATACTCCTTCTTAACAATCATTTAAACTAAATTTTCAAACGCCATGACGAAATCTTGATAATTTATGTTTCAGTTCATTGCTCGCTGGCCAGCGAAGGTTGTAGTATATGAAGTAGAGGTAGTCGTTTGTCAAAAAAGCAAAACAAAGCAAAATATATTGGTTATTTCTTTTCCAAAGTAGTCGCTAGTCAAAACACTAATGTCGCCATGGCGAATGATTTAGTCGTTACTTGGGTTGATAACAAAAAAAGAGTACGTATTTTTATAGCGCAAATTCTAATTCTAATTTTACATTATTTAGATTAACAGGCGAAGAGCCATCCAGTGGAAGTACTGTAAATAAACCATTAGGGAGCAGGTTAAAACACATGCCCTCTCGATGGACCTATTTAGGGGTAGGGCGTGGGGCCTGCTGCCAGCTATCTCCTCTGTAGAGAAAACTCAATATTAAAAATAATTTGTTCTTAAATATCTTCAAAACTAAAAGGCATAATCGTGGGTCCCTATCTGGGGTATGTGTTTTGACCTGCTCCCTTACTTATTATTATTATTATAAATGTATTCAAATACGCTTCACAAGGGAGATCTTGTTGTTATTTAAGGACTGCTATTGTGGCGCAATGTGCTTCCACGTATCTCCAGAATACAGGCTGGCCAATTAACGCTTTCCGTTTCTTTTAACCATCGATAGTGCATTTTTGATTGAAATATTTTGCAAATGGAACTTACCAGAGCCTGAAACCATTGTCAAGAGTTTCGTTTTTATTCATATACATGTATCATGCTCGCGCAGGAAGAAGGCTGATAACAATGGTATCAGAGCGAGGCCAGGCAGTGGTCCCAAAGATCGCAAAATTGGAGTTGGTCAGAAATGTCTTAGGGCGCTTTCCATTTCCACGAACTGACTAGTTTGATGGGCCAGTTCTTAAATGGAACGCGTCTGTTCTAGGAACTGACTGGACCAGTTCTCATGCAGTTCTCATGTACGTTCCATTTAAGAACTGACCGGTCAGACCAGTCAGTTCGCGTAAATGGAAAGCGCCCTTAGTACTGTTGTGTTCTTTTGTGACACAAGGAAACTAACATTATTTTCGCCATCGATTATTAATAGCTTTTGTTCTTTTTGTGACAAGCTGGTACAACTACACCTACCCTTCTCCTCCCCTCCCCCCTACTTCCTTTTTGTCCTCGCGCCATTCTTCCCTCGTCCAAATATATTTCGGTTTCCCAAATCGCGCCATTCTTCCCTCGTCCAAATATATTTCGGTTTCCCAAATAAAACGCCTGCATTGCAGGCTAACTTTACCCATGATTTACCATTAAATTTTACTACATCTGAATCACTAATTTCTGGCTTCCAACGATTCCAACGACCTAAACCAGAATACACAAAACTCTCTTACTTACCCCTTTTAGTGAGAAGCAGAATGTCAGAATGGAATGCCACATTGGATACAACTACAGGGGGAAAATGGAAATAGAATGATTAAAATGTGCTGGAGAGAATTATAGATAAGGTAGCCTTTGACGCCCATACTGACCCAATATTCAAACAACAAAGGATTTTGAGATTTGAAGATATTTATTTACTCAATTTGGGAAAATTTATGTATTCGTATCAAAACAATTTACTTCCTCGAGGTTTCGACAACTTATTGTTGAGGAATGATCAAATTCACAGTTACAATACCCGAAGTTCTCATTTATTTCATGTTCCTTTGTGTAGAACACATATAAGACAATTCTCTGTTAGTTTCCAAGGTCCTAAATTTTACAATACTTTGAGTTCAAATATACGTAACGCAATGTCCTTTTCTTCTTTCCAATTCAATCTTAAGAACTATCTTTTCTCCCGCAATTAATTAAATATAAAATTGTATTGTCTTTCATGTTTGCATTTTAATGTATTTGTTTAGTTTTGTTAGCGTGTTGCTCTTGCCGCCTCAATCAATTTATTAACCAATATTAATTGTAACGGTGGCCCAGAACCTCACAAGCCTTTATGGTTTCTCTTGGGCTACCCCGCCACTTATTTTAATCTTTGTAAGATTTCGTACTATTTATATTTGTGGCAAATAAATGAAACTGAAACTGAAACTGAAACTGAAACATACCATGAAGGTAAAGCACCCTTATTTAACGTTGGTAACTTGTGAGTCTGGTGAGACTGATAAACTTGAGGCCGACGTGGAAAGTGAAGGCTTAGGCAGTTCGAGAACGAGATTGTTTCACCAAGGCAGCACCTTGTACTTAGTTATTTTAAGACCCTGAGTGTTGGTCCGGCCGGAATTTTGAACCCGCGACCTACCGCACATCAGACACGGGCGCGAAAATTGGAGTGGTGGTCTTTCAGAGGCTTTTATACAAGTCGACACAATCATTTTTGTAAGGGACATTTTCTGATGTGGATCCACGCCTGTGCATGGCTTTACATTACGGTCAACAATGAACAGAGCAGATTGCGTATGAGTGGGACAAACTTTGGCATGTCTATAGCCTTACCGTAACCCACACAGCGGTCAAACGTCTGCGCGTGCGTATTACGGTCAGTCTGGTGGGCGGCCGCGCGAATTTCCCGCGCAAAATTTACCGTAAAACATATTACAACAACCCGGTGTTTAAAAAAAACTCGGCTTGTGAACTTCTACCCCCAAAAGTTAAGAAAAGTACGTAAAAGTTAAGCTTTATATTTTCACAGTCGACGGGAAATTGAACAAACTTCAAGCTGTGAGTTTACCCAAAAAAATTGTAATTTACCAAAAAAGTTATCAAGGTTTTAAAACGGGTGTATGAACAGTGACGCCGCCGGCTCGCTTTGAATTTGTTTTGGAATATGTTGTTGTTGCAAGACTTTTGACGCATGCGCAGACGTTTGACCGCTGTGTGACCGTAACCGTACTGTAACCATGCTGTACTGTATCTCTGTAATTTTATTGGATCAACAGTAGGGAAACCATTTCGATGTCACGGCATGCCCTACAGTAATCGTGCTGTAATTTGTCCCACTCATACTAAATCTGCTCTACTGAAGGTCGTATACAGTTACGATTTCGAGCGGGAATTTCAGGCTTACCTTTGGTAGGGAGGTACAGTTACATTCCTGCAACGCCTCAAGCAAGTTCAAGAAATTATGACCCACAACGTCACTCATCTAAAAATTAAACACGAGAACATACATTTAAGGGGTGGGTATACAAAACCCGGCTCATTCCATAACCAATGCGGTATGAGCAATGGAACATTAAAAAGGGGTCTACGAACAGAGGAAAAAGTCAGCAAAGTCTGCGTGGTATTTGTTAAAGGGGTTGTGTATTGTGGATTACAAAATGGTTACTGAACAACGATAACCTCAGTGCAATATGGAGTAATACAGTACCGCTCGAAACCTATACTCTGATTGCAACCATTATACTGTAGTTCTATTGTTTTCGTACGGTACGTTCTAAAGGTTAGGGTGTTTTGTATTGTTGGGTAAGCCAATGCTGCAATTTCGAGCGGTATACAGGCCGGCTCGCAATATACAGAAGCTAAATAGTGAATTACCGGATACGAAAACCAGGAATAGAAAGTTCTTAGGCAAAAACATTCGGGAACGTATTCTCCAACCCAATTCAAATTCACCCAAACCCTTATTAGTATTTATATACTATAAACTAATATCAGAATATCACAGAATAACGGAAAAACACTCCCAAGCAAAGATGAGAAGTGGTTAGCGTCAAGTGAGTGTGTACTGACTAAGGACTGGTATATATACGTAGCCGAATATACCAACCAACATTAACATATACCCATTGGAAATACATTTATGGATACGATTAAATCCGGGGGGAGGGGGGGGGGGGGTACTCCCTATAACTACACGGGGAGGCTCCGCCCGAAAGGGGTACCTTTTCAGGGCTGGAGGTATATAAAAGGGTAGTAATTTCACGACTTAAAGTATAGAGAAGGGCAGGGAAAACTGTCATTTAGGTATTTAAAAGGGACTTTCAAAATATCTCGAACAGACCGGCGCATCTAACGGGATGCAGTGTTTCTACTGTGGAAGGTATATGAAACATGTCAAACATGGTATATAAAAGGTAAGGGTTTGGACCTCGGGGCGGAGCCTCCCCGTATAAAACTTTGTTTAGTATCCCCCCCCCCCCCAAAAAAAAACCCAGCATCAACATTTCAGTGTTGCCGCCTTTCATCCAATCAGATCCTAATGTAATGGACATTTCTCTTCACATATAACATTAACAGAAACATTAGTAATCAAAATGTCTTGTGATCTAGAGACAGCAATAATGACGCGAGGAGAACTAAATACAGATAACTTATATTGACAATGTTCTGGTCTGTGAAGTACTTATGAATCTATTCAGTTTCAATAGCTCTACCTCTTTAGCTTTGGTGAGTAAATGTAATATTCCTGGCGTCACTTTGGCCCAGAACTCAAGTACGATCGGGCCGGTGGACTGTTCCGAGTATTCGCCTGGTAGCTTGGTGATGTCACAGTACAAAGTCCACAACTAGCCAAACAAAGACAAGTTTAGACAACAATATAATTATTTTGTCTTGGTTATATATTAACGTATCAATTCTCGTATTAGCCCTGGGTTTACACGACTTCGTAATGGCTAAGGGGGCGTTTTATAACCGGAATGATAAAAACGTTCTAAAATGCGTTGACAGAAAAATGATGGGCTTTTAACTCGGGGAGGGAGCTTATAACCGGGAGTTTACGGCCGTATCTTATTAACAATAGGGTTGGCGGAAAAAATCAATAAACATCACGGCAAAGTAAAAAATTGGGTATAACAAAGCA
>JAOWCC010001589.1:58106117-58168617 GCA_030867875.1 Actinernus sp. WN-2022
CTCCTCTGTCAATCTCTCTTCTGGGACTGAGCAGAAGTAATAAATGAAAATGTCTCAGAATTCATCATTTTGCCCCCCCCCCCCCCCCTCCCCACCCAAATCAATGGAAATGTACCAGAATTCATCAATTTGACCCCCCCCCCCACATTTTAGGACCTCCCTTACGCCCCTGTACAGTTACATCGTCCTGTTTCAGTTTTTTAATTATACACCCGCCTCGATTAGTCTTTGCTACTTGCAAGTTAGTGTTATCTTACAAATCCTGCATGTAATGAATAAAACTGTTGTTGCAGTTTGGGAATTTAAACCGGTACAAATAATTTCTGATGTTCTAACCTCACAAAGATGGAACGCATGATAGAGAGCTGTGATGTTCAGCGATTCCTAGAAAAAAATATGTTAAAGTTATCGGTACTCAGTGTCGAATTATAACTGATATTATCAACCGGAAAAGGGAAGGGGAGGGGGGGTGGTACTGAACAGAAATTGGGTATGGGGTTGTGCCGCCGAGACTCTGACCCTATTTCAGACCAAAATATGTGATTTTCATACCATTTCTCAGACATTCCCATCTGATTTCTTCTCATCTTCAGTTGATTTTCAAGATCAATAACAAAACAACACCATAACCCCATTCAGTTACACGCACCCAAAAAGACGACACGCACAACAATCTCGGCACGGTGCCGATGGTGCCGTGTACAATTGTACGAGAGGTAGTTTCGGCACCTCTAACTGATTTAGACTACCAGTGTCTTACTAAATAAGGAACTGTGTTTACACATTCGAAGTTAGCAGGGGCGTAGCCAGGGGGAGGTTCCAGGGGTGCCGGAACCCCCCCCCCCCTCTTCGTGATTTGCAAAGGGTAAAAAGCTCTGCAAGATGATGGATCACCAGACTTGGAACAAACACATCTAACTTATGCAGTAGAGTACCCTTCGGTATCATCACAAATATCAGTACTTTTGGTGCAAGAAACACAATGAAATATTTTCATGACTTGCTCTCACCTTGAACGGCTCAGCGAAGCTAAACAGTATTATAAGCACGTAATCGGCGATGTGGATGTTCTCCTCCAACATGATTGGCTGGCAGTTGGCGTGTGGCATCTTGGAATTCACCACATGAGACAGCGAGCCGTGGAGAAACCAGGTCAGCAGTCTCATATTACTCACGCATTCCAAGAGCTCTTTTGGCCTGACGAAGAAATAAAATAATAATAACATAATAGTCCAGTTTCGTATTCGAAAATTACCGCTGAATGCAATGACTACAGACGCATGTACTCAGGCTTAGCCTCATTCTGAAGTTAATCATTCATAAATACCAGCGAGAAGGTGGAAAATGCGAAACTACAACAATACGCAGAGTTGTGAATAGCCCACCTTCTCGCTGGTATTTATGAATTTTCACTTCAGAATGAGGCTAAGCCTGAGTACATGCGTCTGTAGTCATTGCATTCAGCGGTAATTTTCGAATACGAAACTGGACTATTATGAAAATGTTGTTAAGTCTAATTCAGCAGCCTCAATCGGGCGATGAGGCTAGGCGAAATACTGAGTGGTAACGTTACTGCTCTACAGCCTTTGACTGCACATTTCTCCACCAATGTCTCTGATCGTAGTAGCTCAGTTTTGTTATCTCCGAATAGTGAAGAAGAGGCCTAAAGTCCAGACTGCCAGCAAGTCTCTCAAGATTTATTGGTCGCTGTCCGTGTTTTGTCGTTCTTCATATTTATGTCCGAGCGTAGATTGGGAGTCAAAACTCTCATTTCGTTGGTAATATCGCCTCCGGTCATCCTGTGGATAAACAAGCAGGAAGCGATACGATTTCGGGAAACGAGCGGGTTTCTTTACAAAACAGACCAATCAAACCCGCGTGTTGCCCTAAATCGACTCGCTCCCGTGTTTATCCACAGGATGACCGGTTAGCAATACAACCAGCCGCGAAATGAGCCATTGGCGACTTCACTCCCCTAACACACACAGCGGTAAAACGTTATGCTCCACTGGGCAATAAGAACGGAGGCTCTGGGAAGGACATTTTCAAATACAGGTTTCGTAAATTTTCCGGGGAAAAATTAATAAACAATTTTGTAACTTAATAACCTCGTAGTAAATTACAAATTAAGAAAACTTAAACCTGTTTTAGGCTATGCTCTAAAGTAGTTTTGTTATTTTTGACGAAACATTTCAAAGATCTAAAACTGAGAGGGTTGATTGCCTTTGTTTGGTATATACTTCATGGTAGTGTTTCGTTCCATATAGTTTCCCTGCGTAATCATTTTCTCTACTGTTTTGCAGTATTATGCAGGGGGACTATATGGAACGAAACACTACCATGAAGTATATATACCCTTTGATTTCTTTAAGTTTGCGCGGGAAGCCGATTGGCGGGACACGCAGTATTACTGATAAACAAGAGACCAATAAAACACTCCTCGTATAACATCCAAAATAAGCTAAGAGGAATCGTCTCGCAATCCTTTTATCCGCCATTTATTTTAAATAAGGCTATATGTAGGATATTATATGACTAAAGCTGGATATTGCACCCAAACCCCTGAACTTGATCGAAATACCACACCAGGAAAGAGTTAAATCTCTTTATTTACATTTCTTATTCTAAGAAAAAAGCCTCCTGAAATAACAGGTAGTCCAGTTACTAGTGAAGCAGATGCATTACGTTACATCAGGATTTCTGGTTACGTGTACAGGCTGTGACTCGATCTTACAATTGACTGAGGTGAACAAACGAGGCCTAAAGAGCACACTAATTTAAAATTTGAAAAAAAATTAAAAACAACTTTAATTAGAGCGGTTTTCGATTGAGTATCGAAAGTATCAAGTGATTGCTTTGGTTTTGCGTTTGCTTAGCTTTTCTATTGGCTGTGAAAAATGGTCGTTTGTAATTATCAGCCAATCAATACGTTTTATGTATACTAAGTCCAATCATTGTTTTGGTCCGTCCGTCACGCAATCAATTTTCGTTTTAGCTAAAGACGGTTATCCATGATTTCGTTATCCATGATTTCGTGATTGGTTGAGGTAAAACCAATCATGAATTACTTTAGTTCGTGATTGGCTCATTGCGTTTTTACTTGCTCGTGATTGGCTCATTGCGTTTTTACTTGCTCCTGATTGGCTCTGTAATTAATGGTTTCGGTTTACGACACCCAATCGAAAACCGCTCTAAGAAGCGTTAACAAGATAACTATCAAAGGTAAATGGTCAGTCTGAGGCTCAAGTGAGAAACACATAAGTTTGAAAATCCTGGCTTATTCAGTAATGTGTCATGTATTTATGTCTTTATCAATTCCAAATCTTCCCCCCTCCCCCCCACTCCCGGGCATTTGTGGTGCATTTGCCATTTTTGAATCACAGTGTTGCTAATGCCCCACCGTGGGGATTTTGAACCACTGCAAATCTCTTATACACGCTATCTTTGACGAATTATTTGACAAATTCGCCACTCTCCAACTCTTCTTTGCTGGCAATTGAATGACCCCACCCCCAACTTTTCTTTGCTGGAAAATGGCCCACCCTCGTGAGAGAATGAGTTGTCAAATGGCTCACGTATGCCCGGGTGAGAGATGGACAGGTTTGCAATTGATAGCGACATAACGGCCATTTCGTAGTAAGACAATCGGGCTGGAGAACAGATTTTCTGTTATTGATACGCTTGCAACTCGTCTTTCGACTTTCCTTGGCAAAGATAAGATTCAATTCGCAGAAGAACGTTCATCGTGAGAGAACGAACAGGGGAGGGGTGGGGAGCTGCAAACCACAATTAAATAATTACTAAACAGCCAACTCCGTTAGGGTTGTCCCTAGATCACACCGTCTAAAAGGAAGAAAAGTCACACGCACTAACCCTATATATAACCACTAACCATAAAACGTACCCAACCATTTCGAAAATAAGTTCCTAGGCAACAATGAGTTCTCACTGGCCTAGGGACAAGTTCCCAGTATTTCTAAGCTCTCCTGCTAGACGGCCGGTATGATCTAGGCTTTACCCTCGTTAGAGGTTAAGCTCCCGTGTTCCATTGCAATATTTCCTGCTTCTAGCAGTTTAGACATGGCATAGCGCATGATAGGCGAGATGGTAAAACCCACATCACATTCGAACCTCTAGGAAAAAAAAAAACTGGATGTTGTACAGCGACAAATTTTTGTTTCATACTTCGGAAAAAAGAATTTCAGCAAACTGTCCAGCGCCAAAGTTCAAGTACACAGAGTTATCGTCGCCTCCGAAATGAAACTGAATTTTACTGAATTCAACTACTCTGTTTCCGTCCTTCCCGTAACAAGATGGTGGGCCAGCAATCACGGCATCGACTCTGTACTCCATTCCGCTCTGAATGCCAACAGGTGAATCAAATGTCATATCAAATCCATAATACTTATCCGTGCCTCTGACCTCGCATTCATAAGAGTCGGAAATGCGCCATTTCTGAGCAGGACTTGACCTTGGATAGAGATGTAGCTTCACGCGGTAGCGGCAATTCTCACTCCCGAAGATCCGAACCCCATACAACTTTATGGGAGCATTAACGGAGAAAATCATAGTTTCTGGACGTTCTCCGGAGTAGAGAAACCAGTGGGAAGTTGTTTGGTATCTGGTGCATCGCCTTATGGGTCCTGTTCTTGGCTTTGATGAGAAGTTATTAAGGGCTCCCTGAACCGAGCCAAAGTTGACTAAGATATCTATTATGTCTTGCTTTTGGAGCAGGTTCGATGGAACGACGACGTCGGTGAACTCCTTCTGTGACATCAGTGGAAACCGAATTTTCGCCATTAGACGGCTACACAGTAAAGATTTATACGTAGCGTGACCAGTGATAATGCGTGACGGTGGAATATCTTGACTTCGTAACCTTCCCTCAGGAATACTAATTTCTTGCAATTCCATTGGTTCACGTAATGTGTTTCCTTTGGCCGACTCTTTGTTGTTTTGTTCTGCATCGTGTTTTTGGCATTCGTTCTCGTTTAATAACCTCATATCGAAGTCATCAGCAAATCCCCCAGAATTGCGTGATGTGTGACAAACAACAGTAACGCAATCACACCTCTCTTGGCAATTACAAGTACACATGCCTGAATACGGCCGTTTTGGTGTTGATTCACCATTTTCGGCCTCAGTTGAAGCTGAACTTATTGCGTCATACTGGCGTGACCTGTCCTTGCGTGAGTTCGAACGTGACTCTAATCTCAACTGATTATGTGACAGCCAACGATGTACCGCCTTGAACAGATCAACCTCCTTCACGCAAAGAGAATCTCTCTCAAGTATCATTAACAGCAAATCGTCACTGATTTTGACAAATGACTGAGTTAACAAAACGCTCTCTCCGCAAAAATCGATAATCTCAAAGCACTTTTCCACTAATTCTTTTTCTTCCAATTTAATTGCATACGGCAATACATCAAGTACATAAGAAGCAGTGACATTTTCCTTGATGTACGCCGCGCAAATCTTGGCAAGAGATGGCACCAGGTACTTTTTTGCCAAGTACAGAGCTTGAATTGCTGAGTTTAAAGTAAGTTCCACTCGATCGCAGTAGAGGTAACGCAGAAACTCAAGAAGACCAACCGAGTCGCAGTCAGGCAGCTCTACTCTGTCTCCAAGAATGGCGACTTTCCCGTAAAACATGGCGAGAAACACAGGGCTACTTATTGCCAGCACGTACTTGTGAGCAGGAACATAAACTTTCGATTCGCCTTTCGGGTCATCCACCACAAATATAACATCAGAAATTAGACTGTTGTTGAACATGAACGCGTTTCGTTCGTGGAAGGATTTTTTCCTGATTTGCCAGTCTTCTTTTAGGCTCATTGTGTAATTCAGGTTTTGACAATTTCTTCGGCTTTTTCAGTTCTCGATTTCGGCTTCTCATTAAAATCCCCAAATACACAATGGGTCAACTGGTAAGTGAAAATGTTATTCATAATTCATCAGCGTGCTTGGGATTATTATGGTAGCGAAAACAAGATCTTCATGGTTTCGGTTTCTTGGTCGATTCAGTCGATTTAGAGTTTTGAGTTAACGATTCAAAATTTTACAATCAAAAGACGACACAAATACCAACATATATAAGGATCATTAAACTGGCGATAGTAAAAAAATATCGAGGAACAACGACTCGAGAATACCGACTTTCAAATGATTTTATACCGGTAGTCATTTCAGAAGATTAAAAAATATATAAATAAACTTTAAACCGATGAGTTTCGATACCATGTTTAGCCGCATTCTTCCAGTTTTGGTTGGTACTTATCATAAGCAAAAAATGTAAGGATGGAATTAAAAAGTAAAAGGTACTACGTGGAAGGCAAATTAATACAATTATAAAAGCTAGTGGGTAGACCTCGGGTTATGAACCTGCTATGTTGAAAAAAATATTAACCGGTACAAAAGTAAACAACACGGGTAATGAACCAAAGCGCGACTAAAGTAACGGGTTAGCGATTACAACAATATGTAGCACAGTGAGTTGCTTCTAATTTGTATTTCAGAAAAGGTATACACGTATTTCAAATTGAAAGGATGTCCCGGTCAAGCGACGAGCGAAATTCCCAGGCCGAAATGGACTGTGGGTATAACTGTCCAGTCGGAAAATCGATTCGCAATAGACCATAAATTAATAATTATAACCACAATACATTTCGGTGTGGGAATGTCGAAGGTCGTTTGTCAATAGGTGAAATACGAGAGCATTGTACTCGCATAGTTACATATACTTTCCCGCATCGAATTTCTGAGGAAACAAAGTGAAAATAACGTAAAAATCTAAACTTTACAGACTTTTAAAGCAATAAAACAAAGTAATTAACTGCGAAAGTGAAAATTCAACAATGTTCGTAACAGGTAAGGGAACGCGAACATCCGCTAATCTTGAGACCACAAGTCTGTCCACATTTCAAAATCGTAGTTTGTTCAAGGTTGGTCTTTATTCAGCCCCGGTTATTGTAGTTTTACTCGATTCTTGTAAACTTACGTACGAATAAACCGAAAAGCTATGACTGGAATGATAGAGGGTCTTTCAATTGAGTGTCGAAAGGTAATTATGTAATTGCATTCGAATTTGATTGATTAGTTATCCACGATTGCGTTTACTTTGCCTCGTGATTGGTTGAAGTAAAACCAATCGTGAATTACTTCAGTTCGTGATTGGTTCACTGGGTCTTTACTTGCTCATGTGATTGGTTCAGGTTTTGGTTTTACGACACTCAATTGATGAACACCGCCCTAACGTAGAGGCTAGCTCGATAACTCAATGTATTAAAATAACCGAATAGAAAGTGCTATCTTTGTGAAACAATCTCGTTCTTGAACTGAAAGTGGTTAGACCTTCACGTCTTCTTGGATAAGGACGTAAAATCGTAGGTCCTACGTCGGCCTCAAGTTTATCAGTTTCACCAGACTGTAATGAGTTACCGACGCTAAATAAAGTTGCTTTACTTTTAATTACTTTTACGTTGCTCGATCGCTGACGTCGTCTGTACGTCACTGGACATCACTTTCTGCGCGGGTGATAGCAAGCCAAACTCAGATCAACAACGAGTTTAATTCAGGAACCGAGTGAAATGAGTCCACACGGAAAAGTGAATCTTAAACTGATTGCTATTGTAGACTGGGAACACATTACTCAGGCCAAATTGACTATAGCGAAACAGAACAAATGACACAGGAGTGTAACCATCCTCTGTACAGAACGGTTTCGTAGCTATAGGTAGCTAGCTTTTCAAGGTACACCAGGCCTGCTATTTTGCGCTTCTAGTTGCGATAATAGCGCTCAGTTATACTGTAAGAAAATGACAATCATACGCTGAACAAAATGTCCCAATTCTGACTGGCTGAAAACAAAAACTCCAGAATGAAATCGAAGTACGTAAAGTTGTTCACAGTCATGTTTTGGTAAAGGAATTCGGTTTGCAGTACTAAACATTAACATTTCACATGCGTTAGTATTACTTATATTAATGGTGCCATGATGTTTCTGATATTTCCGAACTGTCCGAAGATTAAAGTATCTTTGTTGATCATATGAATTTCTCGAACAATTTTGAATATTAAATACCAACCTGAGAATTTTTTTAAAGACCTCAAATTGCACCCGACCTACGGTTTCGTGCAATTTCGACAGTTAAAAATAACTCATAACTATATTTATTCCAGATTGCACTCGAATCCATTCGATTACCTAGCCTCCTCCGCAGGCATCTCTAATTTTCTAAGAAATCAGATTAAAAATGTCGTGAATTGGGTTACCTGTGACTCCGGGACAGAAGAGGACTGGGCTCCAATCTCCCTCTCTTTTCTTCAACTGCCACAACTGCCCATAATCTGATTTCTTCAAACATTAGAGAGCCTGCGGAGGAGGCTATCGATTACCTATAGTTCTTGCCTTAAGTTCAACCAGTCGAAATGTAAGTGTCAGCGCATTACTCGGAAGACGTGTCCCGTTGAATTCCCATACATCATGAAAGATGAAGTGCTCAATTAAATTCATTTCAATTCATATTACACTTATCGACAGAGCAAGTTACAATGTGAGAATAGAAGGTTGCTCACCGCGGCAATAAAACACGAACAAAGATCTCGGCGTGTGGGTATCAAATGACTTGACCTGGACAAAGCAAGTACTCGATCGGTGCTCTAAGGCTAACAAACTGCTGGGCTTCCTCAGAAGATCTGCGAGGGAAATCAAGAGCCCTAGGACTAGATGCTGCCTGTTCCTAGCAGTTGTACGCCTGTTCATAGCAGCTGTACGACCACACCTTGGCTACGCCATTCAGATCTGGGCACCACAGTCGTTCGAATTCATAAAAAGAACGGAGAGAGTTCAATGACGTGCAACCAAATTTATGTTGAACTTGCCCTTTCTCTGTGACGTTACTTATAAAGACCGGCTCAAAGCTACTCACTTTAATAGATTAGTAACCGTAAGCAGTGATGTTATACAAGCAACTTATGTTCCCACCAGATCAACAAGCAACTTCAACTTAACTTTATTTGGCCTCTGCAAATATAAAACAGTCACTTTCCAGCGCTCTTTTTTCGATAGATCTGCCAGAATCTGGGAGACACTCCCAGAGGAATTGAGATGTAACTCTGTCATTTAACCGTTTCAAGAAACTATTAATACTTAATTAGTATTTAGCTTATTTTTTTAAATAATGTACGTCTTGTAATTTTTAATTCGTGGATGCGCGCATGCGCAGGAACAAGTTATCGGGATGGTTGGGGAAATCGTGTCACTCGCTCACTCACTCACTAAGCTGTTATTTATATTAATCTTAGTCAATGGGCCCGCAGTAATTGGTGAAAATTATAATAATACTAATAATAATAATAATGTCTTTATTTAAAGATGGTAACACATAGTAGTGTACAACACTAAGAAACCTGTAGCCCTCATTACAATAATACAATATAATTATATAAAATGCTTAATACTAATATACTAATAACGCTATACATATGAGCTATTTAACACCTAAGTCACCACCCACCCACCCCCGCGACCCCCATTCCCCACCCCCGCAAAAATGTAAATAAGCTAAGCCCCCTAGTCTCCACCTCCCCACCCAGAGAAATGTATATATAAAAATGCTTAAATTCTACTGTAAATTCTAAAATCTGAGATATTGCAAAAATAGAAGACATTTTTAAAAGAACGACAAAATTAAATATGTTAAGGTCTAAAATGATTAAGAGAAAGCTGCTCATTCAGTAAGTATTTCTGATAACATTCCTTGAATGAGTGCATGGACATTTGGCAGCTTTCTCAAGTTCAAAGGCAGACTGTTCCATAGCTCGGTTGTACTGACTGAAAGAAAGTTCTTCCACCTTCTGTCTTAAGTATAAAAGAAGGACAAATAAAGTTTGTGTCTGCGTATCTAGTACGTCTAGAATGAACCTCACTATTTGGCTTTAAAAGTTCAGAAATATAAGGAGCTGTAACTCCTTGCAGCCGCCCAGCCATTATTATGCTTAATTCATTATTTGTCTGCATGTAATTATTACTTTCCTTTATTTTGTTTTGTAATTTTCAGTGTTGTATGAATATGACGAAGCTAAATAAATAACTAGTATACTTGTCATATTGTTACTGCAAGACAGCGTATGCTTGCTACCACTTCGTACTTCGTGTTTCACTACTGGGCCTCCTCGCCACTTTCCTTTCCCCTTATTTTCCTTTCTTCTTTTTCAGTATAAGTATCACCTTATGTAGACACATTATCTCTGTACGCTTAACTTAATAGTACATTCACTGTAACTTATCCATGCTTGTAACTGTTATGTACTGTCACGGTAATCAATTCTATATGATGGAAAAATACAACTGAGTAACCCGGACTCTCGAGCCGAATTTGCTCCATTTAAACAGAGAATAACAACACTGAACGATAGAAAAAACGTCTGATAAAACCTACCCCAGTTGTGAAGGTGTCGGCGGGCTCTTCAGCCAAGTTAGAGCCTTAGTGTAGATTTTACTAGACTTGGGTTGTTTGGTGAGTTCCAGAGCAACAAGCTGCGACACGCCTGCCTTCAAATGAATCGGAACCGTGTTGAAATTCAGGTTCGGTTCGCTGAGGAGACGGTTTTCCTATAAACAAAATAGTTAAGAAAAAAAGTATGATTCAAGTTATCATACTTCAATCGACGAATAAATGATTAACAGTTTCCATTTCACAGAGGCAAAAAGAGCATTAGTTTTAGCGATGTCCACACCTTTAATTCCAGTAGAGGAGCGTACCATTTGTGCCGTTGATTGTATTCATTCTATGAACTATGACGCATTTATTAGTAATTGGCTTCGTAGCTTCAAAATCAAGCTGCCACCTTTATATTTTCTTATTTCATTGTTGACACATTTTCTATTGTTATTTGATAACCTTTATTTCACTAAGGGAAGGTAGGTTTTTTTATTTTTTATTGGCTGGGGCTTCAGAGGGGAGGGTCATCAGAAAAAAATGGAACTTTTTGGAGGGTCAAGCCTTTTTATTTTGAAAGCCAGGGGATGGTCTTTTCCCCCCGAGATGTCGTTGTCTTTTTTAAAGTTCGGCTGTTAAATTTGCCAGTTCTTAAGCTGCTTCAAACAGATAGAAAAACAGTGAAAGTATCCCACATTCATGACATCCAGTGTATTTTAATTTTACACAAAATTATGTCCAGCCGAGCGCTTCATCTTTCCAAATTGTTGCTCCCTCCCTGTCTGGTGCTCGTACTGGATATTTCACTTTCAACAGTGGTGTTGGCCACACAAGACGATTTCTGCTTGACATATCGCGCTGGAGGACAACCACAATAACTGCAAGACACTCCGGTTGCTCCGGTGTCTCTTTCAAACTCCTTGCACTCGCCACAAGCACATTTTCCCCCATCAAGTCCTCGCCAATCTTTGCCCATAGTGAATTGATTCTTTGAGAACCCCATTGATATGTGAGCCAAGTGGCTTCCGGGCAGTAAAGTGACCGATACAAATAACGTTTAAAAATATACATTCGCTATATCGTGGTATATTATATATATCGGGGTTTGGATGATTGTTTTTGTTTGCAGGAATGACACCTGAATTATATTCTATTCAAATATTTTCTATTCCGCCTAGTTTTTGCGTAGTAGCCCACGTAGCGGCCCTAAAGGAGGGAGGTAAAGATTTCCACACATGGTTCATAAAAAAACATTGTGGTTTCTTGATGTCTTGAATGGAGGGTCATGAATTTACCAACTGATGAAAAGGGGAGGAGGTCCACGACTTTTTTGAAAAATTGTTGTAAATCCCCCAGCCCTCCCCTCCAATAAAAAAACGTACCTTCCCTAAGATCCCAGTGAATTTCAATATATTGCTCATTAGATATTCAAGGGGCTTTTATATGGAGGTATTTATATTATATAAAGATCTTGAAAATATAATGAGCTATATAAAGCTCTTGAATACCTAATCAGGTCTTTATATTGAAATTCACTGGAATGTTAGTGAAATAAAGGTTATCGAATAACAATGAAATAAGTCAGTTAAATACCTCGAACCTCGGTTTCAGTCATGGCCCTCGGGCTGTATATAACTTAATACCTCGGTTATCGGTATTTAACTCTTACTTAATACCCGATTCTTGGTATTGACGAGGGACGATATATAAAGTTAGTTAACTTTGTGATATTAATTTATAACTTTTATCGTTAGATAAAGCTAGGCCAAGCGACAAACCGCCAAATTTAGAGGATTTTAAACGAAAAATGAAATTTTATCAGCAAATTGAGCACTTTATTGCCTTAAAAAAGGACACAATAGACCAGTTCGCGGTTCTCAGTTCGCAACATTTTGAAAGGGGTGCAAGCATGGCGCGAAATACAGTGTTTGTATGGGAATCCCATGCCAAATAATTTTCGTAAAATCGAATTTCTGAAATATCAAATGTCTGCAAACTTAAGATACCAGGTAAAAGATTAACTGATCAAAATTTGAGGGATGTAGCTGTGCTGGGAAGCGTACAATCGTGTTTTCAGTTTTCCATACATTGTCTGTAAATTTTCCCGCGGACTTTAACTCGTTGTTACGTTGGTATAGAGCGGTTTTCAGTTGAGTGTAGTAACACCAAACGCAAATTACCCACAGCCGGCTAATCATAGGAGCGAGTAATCACAAGTAACTCATAAATGGCTTCCCTGTGAGCCAATGACAAACCAAAGCAAAGGTAAAACCAATTTGTGGTTGGTTTTACTTTGGATTCTGATTGGTTGGTTTACTTTCTCAGCCAATAGGAGAGCTTAGTAAACGCAAAACCAAAACACTTCCGACACTCAATTGAAATCCGCTCTAACCTTCTGTGGTCAACTAATGAGAAGTTGAGCTTCGTTCGTCTTCGTCGGACCACCAGTTGTCCGCCATCTTTGAATTACGTTGCGTAATCGTTTCAAACAACTCCCTGGAGGTTGTTTGAAATAATTATGATCGGATCATAATCGGCGACTATTATTAGGTGTGAACGCATTCCAATTCAATGATAATCCAATTATAATTGGGGTCTAATGTGAACGCGCCTTTAGTTATTTCCGATCAATGTACCTTATTCATATCTCATGCTCGCACGTAAAGAAGTCTGGTAACAATGGTATCAGAGCGAGGCTAGTTGTCCCAAAGATCGCAAAATTGGAGTCGGTCAGAAATGTCTTAGTTTCTGTCGTACCGCACTGTTGTGTTCTTTCGTGTCATAAGGAAATTAATGTTATCTTCTGCCATCGACTGTAGATTTTTCTCTTCCTGTGACAAGTTGGGACAACAGGCCTCCCTTTGATGCCCTTATGAATAAGGTCAATGGTTTCCATCAGATACTACAGAAAACGTAGGAAAAGAAGCGGACATCTTGACGTCGGATTTCAAAAGAAAAAGAGAGGGCTGAAAATAGAAAAATGCAACACCGTAGAATCCCAAGCTCAATCTCGGTTTCTGGGAAACTACCCACCCACCCCTCCCTTGGATATGCATCGTTCTATTACTGATTAACCATTAAAGGCGAGGGTGAAGTGTGGGGGAGGGGTGGGGGTTTCCCAGAAACCGTGATTGATCCGAATCCCATCATGTATATAGTCCACGAGATTATCCATCGCAAAGGGCCTTTTGGGAGTGTAATATACGGGAGGGGGTATTACACGGTATGTGACAGCGGGAAAATAGAGAGAGAAAGAGCGGGAAAAGCCAACACGCATAGCATATCTCTTTGCTATAACTACAGCAGTTTTATATTTGCAATTAAAGTTTCAAGTCTAATACAACAAAACCATGAGGGCTCTGTTGTCTGTATATTAAACTACAAGGTACTGATTCAGGAACATCAGGCTCCTGGTATAACATGCAAAGACACATCTATTTTTCAAGAGGGATTATTTCATGGTCGACTATCTACAGGGAAGATTATATATGGAGATCATGGGGATGGAGTCGAAAGGAGGGGATTATTCACGAGGGGTACCCCCGGGGTGATTTGTGCATCTACTGGGGGACTAGATAATTCGGCTGTATGCATCTCAGTAAAAGACTTACATTGCTAGATCTTGAAGTGAAATGCCAGTCCCTGATGAATTCAATTGCCTCGGCAATATACTGCTGCATACAGTCCATAGCACGGGTGCGTGACTACAAGTAACACAGGAACTTTATTACGACGATGCGTGACCAAGAGTTTATCTGCAGAAATTGCAGGTTTTGTCTAAAGCAAATGAAATGTCATTGCAGAGGATAATGGACGAGGAAACAATAATTAACAGCAAGAAAATTGAATTGACTTTACAACGAACATAGCCATTCAATGGCAAACTCGTGGATATTTCGCGTATAAGGAATTAACATTACTGATCGTGTTTATCTATTCTATTTTGACCTCACCCCAAAAGGTAGTGAATACTCAGTATTATCGCCATCTCCACCGAAAGTGATCCTGCTTCCTGCGTCTATGGCAAGAAACTGAAAACAAAACACCACAGGTTCCACGTGTAAAGCAATGCATAGAATAAACCAACTGTACACACCACTTTCATCAATGTGTATTCCCGTTTCGATAGTTTATCCACATGTACAGAAAACATGATCATTACCACGTGAAATAGCAGATGTCGATATTAGTGATCTTGTGAAATTTGAGTGCTCTAGCTTTAAAAGCAATGAAGTTACAGCCATTTGAACTTAGAGAGATTGTATGAGAAAAACAACGGAGGCCTTTCTAGCCTCGCTTTCGTGTTTTTCTATCATTAGAAATCATATAACTCAACAGCAACTCTCTACATTACCCTATAACTGAACATAATTAGTACTAGTTTTAATGTGATCTTTCATGTGCTAGCATTAGTTTCCTTCTAAAGATTAATCTTCCAAATTATGCAAATTAGGAGGCGGCCATTATGAAAGTGGTGTACTGCTTCTCCCGCATGTCCGAAAGGCGCTATGCCACTGAACTAACCAGGTGTCATACCTGCATGATGGCCTGAAGGTTGGCATCAGGGATAGCTGACTTAAACCTCACGGCTTGCATCATCTCCACTACAACGGCACGGGTCAAGAACAGCTTGTCGCGCTCCTGAAAGAGATGTTAGTGAGACTCAAGACTTATAGTTAATTAGAAGAAAACATATATCTTAAAAACACTCATCCGTAACACTGGTCGTCTCTAAATAACGTTTTAACTAGTATACCTAACAGGTAGTGAATGCTGCTCCGCTCAGTTAAGGAAGTGTATTAAAAGAGAACCTACAGTAGCACTTTGGCAGGAAAAATAGATTACTGGGTGATAAAAATGCCAAGGTGTTAGATGAATATATTTTGTAGTTTTGGGGCTATCGTGCGACTGAATCCTGTTTGAGCTGTGGTGTGTAACTCAAAAGTTGTCGCGATGTATTTTCATTTTGTCCTGACATATCAACGATCTCGGTAAATTCCCTGAGCCTACCAATTCCCAACATTTTCTTAAGATTCCCGGCACAACAACCTGCTGTTCTCCCCGGTGAAGTTTAAACACCGGAAATCAACTGTAATCGAGAATGTAATTGTAAATGCTAATTGTATTTTGAACCGGCTGCTTGACTTTATCGAAGCCAATAGAAGAAAATTATTTGCTGCTCACCATCTTGATAACAGGAGAGATATTGCTCTTTGGAAACTGATAGTTCACACAGAGTTAGAAAGAGTTCGCCTATACGTCTACACTTCAACAAATTCATGATTACACAAGCTAGGATTGCATACACAGAAATGCATTAAAGAACGGTTGAACGTAGTTAGCTCAAACAATGCAGATTCCACCTCGTGTAATGTCACGTGACGATCGGATCCGTGCAAAGCAGTGTGGTAAAAAAAGAAATCGAGATTTGGACCCGCTTACAGATTAGAACTGCTGCCTTGCTCGCTCGCTTCAGGCTCGCTCGCTGCGGCAGCAATAA
Organism: Actinernus sp. WN-2022; assembly: GCA_030867875.1. NCBI lineage: Eukaryota > Metazoa > Cnidaria > Anthozoa > Actiniaria > Actinernidae > Actinernus > Actinernus sp. WN-2022. The sequence continues at coordinate 58,122,060 of JAOWCC010001589.1, forward strand.
CCTGGTTAAAAACTATATACGTACTTTTGGGAACGTTTCATTGCATTTTGAACACAAATCCAAAAGATTCTGCAGCTGGAAGGAACCTTTGTTGATTGCAAAGGTCACAACTTGGGAGAACGGTTGCAGTAGAACCTGAAAAAAAATTAAAGCTTGTAATTTATCGGCAACTGTTCAAGGTCCGTATATACTTCCTGTGCATCATATCAGCTATTGGATTTACATAATCTTCAATTGTAGGTACTAGGTAAATGAAATAGCTGGGGGGAGAGTGGGAGTGGGGAGAATAACGAGGGCGCATGCGCAGATGACGCGTCAATAGGCGGGAATTTTGCCGTAAAACTATCTTCTTGTGGGCGGCCAATCTCTCGTATTTCTAGGCAGTTTTATCCCAGTGTTCAAAACTTTAAACTACACTGTTCAAAACATGTATTTTCTTAGTTTCTGAAGGAAATGGTCTGAGTATTTGAAGCTTATTCTTGCCCTAAAACTCTTATTCTTCGCAGGAAACATGAACGTGTGCTCGCTAAATGTTGAAACTGTCGCCATTTTTGTATACGCTGCAATCGTCCTTAGTCCCCGCGCGTCACGTTATTCAGTAAATGGGTCTGGGAACGAGATCGGTAGGGACTGCAACGAAACCCGTGATGTTTTGAATCCGTCCCTAATGCATAACAAATGAAGAGTAACAACAACATGTCAAAATAAACCAATCAAGTATAATCCGCTTTAAGTTGTATTCAAACCTATTCAAACGATCAGAGCGTGAAGGATTTATCTCAAGTAGTCAGTATACGTGTGTTTGAAAAGTCGAGAATCTTTGCGAGATAAACAACTATGTATCTGGAATATTTAGTGTAGAACAGGACAGTCAGATGAGAAGAGAAGGAGACACAAAAGAAAAAAATCGTCAGGTGTTTTAATACTCCCGTGAGAACAACAACTCGAAAGTCTCTCTCGGGGGGCTCGCTGTTGGCCGAATAGATAAGGCTGTTTTCGCAGCTAAAGTCTAAGAAATATTATTCTCCAGTCAAAACCGCCAAAGACGAGGTCAGAAATCTCTACCTTTGCTGAAGGTAGATTCTGTTTGAGTTTTAGAAGTAATTTACAAAATTCGAGTTCAAGTTGATACAGATATTGGCCTCGTGCTCGGTTCACTCCCACTCTTCCTTCTTACTCTCCTCTTCCACCCCCCCCCCCCCCCCCCCCCACCCCCCCCCCCCCCCCCCCCTTACAGGCTCGATGTCGTCTGCCTAATTACCTTAAAGGATGAGTTAGCCGCAGTAAGAATCTCGCTCATAATGTGGAATGCGGGTGACAGGTCACACTGCAACGTAAAAACAGAGGATTCACCAGTTATTCACAATCATAATACCCAAAACAAGTTACAGGAGTTTTGTCATGCGGTGTTTTGTATATACGAATACGAAAAAAACAGCCTCTACAAATCGTACAATATATAATATGTTAAACGTCTAAAACATCTACTCATTGACTCTTCTCGCATGGTGGCCATGTTGGTTAGAAACAGTTTCAGAACGCGTTTAGACTAGCAAAAACAAAGGTTGTTATCCTCCTAGGACACGACGTGGCCAGCACGTGAGAAGAGTCAACACTTGCCATTAGGGACAGCGCGTCTCTCATCCTGGGATTGGTCTGAAAAGTCACATGATCTAACCCTAACCCTAACTTACCCTAACCGGTCACAAAAAGGGCTAGTTTGTGGTTGAGGTTCCCAAGTAAACTACGAGAGTTTAGGGCTAATGTGTGACCTGAGTTTACAGGTAAACGACGAGTGTTAAGGGCTAATTTTGGGGCTAGGGTTCCCTGCTAAACGTCGAGATTTCAAATATTTAAGTCTAGGGCTCATAGGTAAACAGTGGAATAACGCTAAAGAAAAAGGAAAACCCTAAAATGGAGAAAAAAAAAAAACGTTCTTCCAGGGTTAAAACACACAAGCTCCCGCATGCAAGGCAGAAGAGCTGACCACTACACTAACCAGCCGTCATGTTGAACGTATACTAAATTTATTTTATTATAACCTGACGCGTCATTGTATTCGATCTCAGGTCTAATCCGAGGTTGGGAAACGTGCTGTCCCTAATGGTAAATATTAGACTCAAAGGTTGAATTGGCCCTGTTTACATGAAGGAAGGTTGATCCTAGTGCTAGGACAAGCAGTATTGTTGGCAGTTGTCGATAGGGGTGTAGTTGCCTTTAAGCCATTAAGCCCGGGCTTAACAGGAACTTTGGTGATTTTTGCTGTGCTGCAGTGAATTATTTCTGTTTTGTTTACGGAAAACGGTCAGATTTTGTCCATTTGTAATTTTTGCTCTTGAATTAGGTTGATTGTCGAGGAAATATTGCATTGAAAACGCTGGAAATAGCGTTTCAGAGCTTGTAGATTTCAAAATTTCCTGGGGGCATGCACTCAGACCTCCCTATAGGAGCTCGCGTCTTCAGCGCTCGTTTGGCTTATACTTTGGGGCTTAAAGGGGAAAAATGGCTGGCTACGCCCCTGGTTGCATGTTGTCGATATGCAAAGCAATCTATAGGGATCGATAACAATACAACGAAGATAGCCCTAGTGCTTGTGCGTCTACCTCCCTTCGTGTAAACAGGCCCTTAGAGCGAATTTCGTATAGGAGCATTACAGCAATAACTTATGACTCGGTTACCGTACGGCATACCGTAACATTGAAATGGTTTCCCCATTGTTTCGTCATTCTGATCCAATCACAAGTAATAGATACAGAATGAGTGGCGGTGCTTTATCACATTTACAAACTCGAGCTGGAAGCGAGATTTATAGATCACTTATCGCACACTGATTTCCTGTTTTTTCCTTCATGAATTATTAATTAGTTTGATAATTTACAATTACCGTCTAGCTATGGCGCGAAATCTTCTCTTATAAAAGTAAGAAGTCTACTCACATTCTCTGGCAGCGCAGACGGAAGCTTTCGGAAGAAATTCTCGAAGTGGGACAACTGACTTTGCCAGGCGCTGATTGGTTCCTTTGACGCGTGTTTGAAATACGTAGCGAGATTAGCGAGAAGAACCATCACTCTGTCATCGAGGGTCCTAAATCCCAGAATATCCTAAAAGCCAGCAAGAGAAAAATTAAAAACACAACAAAAACCGCGATTAACTATAAGCAGAACTAATATTCCGTTGATGGAGAGCTACAAACAACAATAACAACAACGAATGTATTTAGTACCTGACAAATACAATACAGAAGTAAGAGTTAAATACCGAGAACGGAGGCAATAAGCCATATACATCCCGAGGCCCGAGGGATGTATATGGCTTATTGCCGACGTTCGAGGTATTTAAGTGTCTTATTTCATTATTAAAGACTCTTGGGAGTTTATTAAGTGGAAAGTCATGCATAAAAAGGGCAGTATGAAGATATATTAGATCTGATAATTTAAGCATCTTAAATAAAATAAAAACTAGTGGATATGTGTGGTAAACGTTTACTTTTTTCTGTAGTACCACCAGTGGTTGAATATTAGTTGGATAAGTATTACCCCATCAGCAAGCCATATGCGAGAAAACGATAGATCAAAGAATGATACAGTTGTATGAGAGTATTAGTATTGATGAAGTACCTAAGTATAGATAGGATTCCAATTCCTTTTCAAATTTTCTTTGAGATCATTAGTATGTACTCTTTCCAATCGAGATACCTAACATGTTTCTTTTCTAACGGTACACGTTATTTTTAACAGTCAAACAAACAACGTGGAACTGGAGAGTTCAACCTTTCCTTGCTACAGTAGAATACCAGACGAGACCTGACGAGGGGCTTACACTAGAAATACCAGCTGCACTTCGCTTCCCACAGCGGTCAACATATCCTGATTACACAAGATGTTCCGGTATAAAAGGGCAAGCCCCTCCTCTTTGCATGGCGAACTCGAAATTTCAAACTTGGCGAGTGAATCAGCCTCTCGAAATGTTGAGGGTTTAAAATCAAACAAGCCATCAACATGTGAACAGAGGGAAGATAGCTGTCTATTAAATAATTTAGGCGGTATTTTATGACTGTTTACGAACTCTGTAGCTATTACTATGGAGGTTTTAAAATCAGTAGGGAGCACTCAAGCGGAGCACCAGAGATGTTCACTCTACAAAGGCTGAGTGACAACTGAAGGTGTCTGTGGTCTGGCCATGACCCTTTTATACCGGTACTTCCTGTTTAATTCTATGTAATGGTGTTGCACATGTATGGCATCGTTGTTCGATTGGTGCACATAATTTGGCTACAAACAGTTAAAGTACCCTCCCTTGTAGCCTGCTATGCAGACGTATTTATTCACTCTCATAAATTCGAAGAAAAAAAGTAACGTCTGCTTACCCGAGCGCTTAATTAGTTTCCGATATGCACACCTCATTGTGTTAAGGACCAATCAGATTTTACCTTCCATATCCTGGAAAGTGACGTAGTTGCTTTTAAAAGGCATTCAGACACTACATTTGCCATAGGAGCGTGTTCACTGGCACGCCAATTCACTAAAATTCTAACAATGGCTTTGATTGGGCAGAAAAATAAAACAAACTTGCTGACGTCGTGCTTGCATATTGGAAACTAATTAAGCGCTCGGGTAAGCAGACGTTACTTTTTTCTTCGAATTTATGAGAGTGAAAAAATACGTCTGCATAGCAGGCTACCTCCCTTGATGCTTGATTGAAATGATACGCAGTAGTTCCTTGAAGACTAGATCTACGCACAGTTCATTAGTCATTTTTACATATTTGATATTAACCATCCCACGCGTCGTCAGTTTATATGAAAATCACTGAAATGTTTTTCCGGCGCGGAATAAAAATGCAGGTCTCTCACTGTGACGCAACTCATTGAATTGCTCGTTTTTCACATGACGTCATCGCCGCCATCTTGGTTGACGTTAACAAAAGATTCCTCGTTCGATCAACAATGAAACCAAAATATTCCTTTGTTTGATTCAAATGGTCTTTGTTATCTGAAACTCTGGGGATTGATTGCAAACCAGCAATAAGCTTGGTTCATACAAGCGGCATTAGCATAAGCACAACATCACACGCACACGCAGTGCCGTAGCAGTAGCGGCACTAGTTCTACTCACAGCCTGTGTGATATAATGTTCAATATACTAGAAGTTTCTAATAGAAAGGGAAGTGCTGCGAAGTGAAGTTCTTGACTGCATAAATAGCGTCCAATTCAAATAGGCATTGGCCTGGAGACTTGAGCCTCGTGTTCACGTTGCCACACAAAAGCGTTTTCACATGAATGTGAGGCTAAAGATGCCTAAACAATGGTTATTAAAACTGGACGCCATTTATGCAATGGGTCTATATTTGCTTGTGCTTTTGGGCCCCACTTTTCATGCGTCGAGCCTAGTTAGATCAAAAGTAGCCGCCTAATTATCCTTTGTTTCAATAGCCCACTTCCGCGATATGCTTTACTTGTCACGCACAAAGGTTTCAATACGAGGCCCCGTTCTAAATTAAATGTTTCTTTTCACAGAGAAAATAATAAATTTAATTTAGCACGGAACCTTTATTGAAACTTTTGTGCGTGACAAGTAAAGCATATCGCGGAAGTGGGCTTTTGCGTTCGGCGCATGAAAAGTTCGACGTTTGAATCGGGCCTTAGGCTTTGATAAAACCAAGTATTAAAGTATGAGTTCTTCATAAATAAGAAAGAATATTCTAGTCCACAAATGTCAATGGACGTTAATTTACAGGTTTATTACAAGTGTATGCTTTTCACGTACGTTCAAACACTACATTAATTATATTTACGCCTACGCAAGACATTTTCTCGGATTAAAACGCAAATGGAAACCAGGCGGTATCAGACAGAACAATATTAGCATCTCACCTCTAGTAAGTAGGCGATTGGAGACATCTGATCAAATGCTGAGAAATCGTTCAATGCATACGCAGTGGCCTTGAGTAAGGTGTCATCTGTAAACACACACACACCAAAACAAAAACAAAAGGAGATATTGGTATTTTGGTACAAGAATATGTGCTTGTTTTTATTTTAACCTCAATGATGGAGATGGTAAAGAATACAAAACGCACGACAACAGGCCAGAAAACAATGAACAACAGGTACATTTAGAACACAACAGATAACATGTAAATTTTGACTGGTAGAAAGTCAGTTCTGGCTCGTTGGTCTAGTGGTATGATTCTCGCTTAGGGTGCGAGAGGTCCCGGGTTCAATTCCCGGACGAGCCCTTTTGTTACCATGACTTATTTTTTTAACGTTTATACTTATTTGGTCTGTTCCAACAGCCATGTATCTCTCGCACTAAGATTTTTGTTATGTATTCCTAACGATTAGTGTTTTTCGTATTACTATTTTCCTTATATGGCAGTTAAACTGTCACTGTTGTATTTCATAGTGAATGATACAAAAACGTCATAGACCATTAAAAAAGTAGCGGCTAAATACAGGACTTCGACCTCTGATTGGCTAAGAATACAATAGATTAGCAGTGGCCGCTAGAACTAATTTACATGGTTATAAAATTTAAAATGTGACGGACATTGAACGGCAATGGCTTTTTTAGCGTAGTGCATGGTTGTGACGTCTGCTATACGAGCAGGAGAGCGGGGTTTCCAGTTCCAGAAAAGCTCTGAAATATTTTTTATTTCCCATTTTCTTGAGAACTCCTTTAGGATACCTGTGAACCCTATCCACAAATAATAGCCCTAAAACCTCGTCGTTTACCTGGAAACCTGTTTATTGACCGGTTAGGGTTCTTTTATGGTTATGGTTTTATGGTTCCTGTATTTAGCCGCACGTTAAATAACTGCTGTTATTACTGACTAGCCTGATTAGCCTCGTATAGACGTGACAACGCTTTCATTTTTGGGGCAACGTCAGCACGAGGTCCAGGACGAGTCATATTTAACTTGGACGCCAGTTTTCGGATGGGCGTATAATGCGTAGCAAGCAGAAAGAGAGTTAAAATTGTAGAACAGAAATGATACAAATACCTAAATACCTCTGAAAAAGGACTATGTTGGTGAATTTGGGCTTTGCATTGTTTTAACTACCAGACCCACACACAAGAAATTTTGAAAATGTGATACGTATCAGTGGCTCGTTGGTCTAGTAGTATGATTCTCGCTTCGGGTGCGAGAGGTGCCGGGTTCGATTCCCGGACGAGCCCTTCTCACTTCCTTTTTATCTGCTTTTTGTCATCGTAATCAACTTTTAATAGTCCAATTCACAGGTAACCAAGCTAATCCTGCACTGATACAAACTCTCCGCTATGAATATGGATAGATTGTGATTATCATGCTAACTAGATACAAGCCATGGAGGATGGAGTTAACCCTGCACTGATACAAACCCTCTTTCTATGAATATGGATAGATTGTGATTATCATGCTAACTAGATACAAGCCATGGAGGATGGAGTTAACGCTGCACTGATACAAACCCTCTTTCTATGAATATGGATAGATTGTGATTATCATGCTAACTAGATACAAGCCAAGGAGGATGGAGTTGATCCTGTACTGATACAAACTCTCTTCTATGAATATGGATAGATTTGATTATCATGCTAACTAGCTACGAGACTCTAGCCAAGCTGTCTCAACTCCAGCCTCGATGTCACCAAAGGCTTGGTTACCTTTCAACATAGAGTTCTCGTACTACGAATTGGACTGTTGCTCTTCATTAGCAATGATTTATGACACGATTTTATCAGTTCTTTTCTTTCAACGGGAACAACAATAGTAAAGTCCGCTGTAGTTCCTGAGAAAAAAATCTAAACTGCTGTTTTATGTAATTTAAATAATCAGTATGAGCAGGAGTGCTCCTCTTCCCACATTATATTGTCACGCAACACTGTAGACGGTAGAGTTATTTTTAGCATAGAGTTTCCCGCGAGAAGAAACAAAGGCCGTCACTTTTAACCAATCAGGATGCACTGAAAAATTAACACGGTTCAAACTGCTAAAAAAATACTGAAGCGCAAGAGAACAAAAGACAACGTAATCGTATACCAAGAACTTCGCGACTATAAATAGACACGCACAGGAACACTCCTGTGTAATATACTCCTGGTATGAGTGCGGCTTCGGGTGGGGCTGACACAAAGTGTGACTTGTGGCGGTTGTCTGTTCCCACCTTTGTTGAATGACATTTATTTCTCAACACCTCATTGAGATAAACGGATTAGTGATTATCGCGATACTTGAATAAATGGCCACGCTGGTAGCAAATTAATCCCAAGCTGGGTGGTGTCGCGTAGTTGATGTCTTCATTCACCAAACTGAGCTTGACGCTGGCATACAAAGCACATTTCACACATCGAGGCTGTAATTGCACAGTAGCTTTTCTGGCCGCAACATAAATATGAATTTTATGATAATAAGCATGAGTGTTTGAATAAAGAGCAAATTAGATTCTTCTCATTTACCACGGAACGAGGTTCTAAATAACTCTGAGAAGATCCCATTGGGCGCAAGCTTGATGAGAACACACCGAAGAAACTGCTTGGCAACTTCTGTAGTGGACCCAGGTACCAACACATCACTAAACAATAAAAAACAATTAGCATTGTTAACAGTTATAAGGAATAGGAAGATTGTATAGTTACAAAAGTTAGATGGCTACAAAAGTCAGAGCGAATATACGGATTTTCGGTGACGTCATTGTTTAGAAGTGATCATGTTCTAAATTCTCCCTTAGAAAACAAAGAAATTGTAGGAGAATTTAGAATGTGACCAGAAGACACTTACGCCCTTTTTGCACACATCCTTTCATATTGCCTTATTAGTATAAGTAGAAATTCACGTGATAAACAATCAAATATCATCACTGCAAAGAGCGTATCAAAACGAACTCTGAATTTTAACGGAATCTGAAACAACCATAGGGGCTGGTTAAAGTCAGGACTCGGCTAAACCACATATCGAAATAGAATTTAGCTGTCATGGCAAGTTTGTCATGCCGAAAAGGTTGGACACTCACTTCAAAAGCTACATACACCATTTGCAAGGGTTTATATCGTTGGGTGGCAAAAGTTGCCATAATGACTGCCAACAGGAGTATATTACAGAGGAGTGTTCCTCTTCCCACATTATATTGTCACACAACACTGTAGACGGTAGTTATTTTTAGCATCGAGTTTCCCGCGAGAAGAAACAAAGGCCGTCACTTTTAACCAATCAGGATGCACTGAAAAATTGTAATTAACACGGTTCAAACTGCTAAAAAATACTAAAGCGCAAGAGAACAAAAGACAACGTAATCGCATACCAGAACTTCGCGACTATAAATAGACACACCATCTATTGCGTAAGGGGCCAACACAAGGGCACAGGAACACTCCTGTGTAATATATTCCTGCTGCCATATACAAAAGCCTGTAAATGTAGGTTTTTTTAAACAGATTTCTCATTACGTATTCAATTTATTGCTCTCACACTTGCCACAGTTACTCAATGCGACAGTCTATCGATTTACAGAATTTCTCTGTTTCTCGGGTTGAGAGTAATTCGGCCATCCCAGTAAAATGTATCATTTACCATCGCCTTCTGGCTCGTGATGGTGGGTCGGTCGATCGGTAAAACAAAACGTTAAGGTGGGTCTGGAGCGCAGATAATAATTTGATTTAGTAACTATATACCACACCAGTGAATATCACTTTTCGCGCGCTCTGATTGGCTACTCAAACAGTGAATATGATTTCATATTCACCTCCAAGCAAAGCAGCGATCATCTCGCGCGAGTTTTTGTCCACTCGACAGAAAATAAAATAACTATTTGGTGCTGGCTATTCACCTGGAGTGTGGTATATACCGCCGAAGCGGCTCGGTAAATATCCACCACTATTCACCTCTACTTCGGTAAATAATTGTTAAGTATTCCTCGACTACATTTTCGTCTATTAGTTGTAAATTGACAATTTCCACGACAAAGGAAAGGAACTAAACCATAGAGAGCTCGGAAAAGAGGTGTATTTTTTTTTTACTTTTTCCAAAAAATCGGGTCGGCCTTCAAACTTTCATAGATTTTTTTGCTTTTCCAAAAAATATGGGTCGGTCGGGCGATTGTACACCAAACATTTTATTAGGATGGCATTAATGATAGTGAGGCAAAGCATGTAAACAAAAATCAGCCTATTGCTGGTTTTCACTCAATCACCAGAGATTCAAATGACAAAGGCATGGCCGCCAAGTTGGTGCCTCAACAAAAGAAGCTAACGAGGAATCTATTGTGTAAGGGCACCAACATGGCGGCTAAGATGTCACGTGCAAACCAGCAATAGACAATCGATCTTTCCGAAATTCACGATATTACATTGCAAGGCAAAATATTGTTTTCTCTAATTTGACCTCCTGTCTTCAGATTACATTATACACTGTGGTCAACTGCCGTACATATTAATAAACATTACTTTTTATACGTACGTCTTATCTTGCCAAGGGAACATCGGATGCACACATTTCCTGTATTCGGAAAACAGGAGAAAACACGCATTTACTTTACAGCAGATTTCGTTTGAGTCGCCACGGCGACGACTTACGGCTGACTTGAAGCTGACTGGCTGACTTGTAGCTAGGTTGGCAACATATAGACATAATCGCCAGTTTATGGCTCCAAGTCAGTCGCAGCTCCAAACTTCTGGCGACAGCTCAGCAGTAATAACTTGTGGACGCGTCCACCCGACGTTCTGCACAATACCGCGCTGTTAACGTTAAAATAAGGAACTTTGGCACAATAAGTTTGTGTGTGTGCATGTGGATTGTCTTGAACATCTACACAGTTCTAAGTGGAAATAGAAAAACGATGGTAGGAGGAAAAAGAAGAAGCCATCTAATACCGAGCATTAAGAACCAGGAACGTTGACATAATAGGGTTTTCGTGGATTGGCCTGAAGAAAAAATATGGCGCGAGGGAAAAGAAAAAAAATCTAAACAATTTGTATCTTTGGATGAAGGACATTCCTAACCAACTACAACGCAAAGATAAAAGCACGCAGTGTTCGGAATAGTTACACGAGAGAATGAGGTAAGAGAACGAACCTCCCACATATTGGGTCTGTTCTGAAATCTATTTTTAGATTACCAGGACACAGCCTGGTTATTATAAGAAAGACAGTGGCGCTCTTGTGGAGTCACCTGTGGTTTATAACGTGCTACGAGGACCCAGTGGATAAAAATAATTGTAACTATTAAACGAGGGTATCCTTCCAGAACGAGATAAAAAATAACGCGTGTTGTGAAACTAAATATATATTTCAAACAATTATCATGGGGCATGGGGATTCGTTCTCTTACCTCATCCTCTCTTGGTAATTATTTGGAAAAGTAAAAACAATAAAACCTGACTACCCTCTCCTTACGAGCCAAAATATCCCCTACCTTCCGACACACTCAAGCATCTTGAGAAGATAAGGCATCGCCATGGACGGGTTCTGGTGTACGTACGTGGACAAAACCACGACCGACATATTCAATGTCTCCTCCTCGAACTCCTCTAGACTGGCGCCACACTCAGGGCACGTATCCAGATCAATGTCCTGTAACTCGGGTTCCTTATCACCTGGGGTGTTCATGAACCTTTCTAGAGACCTCTCAAGGGAACGCTCCATAGAACGTACGGACATTCCGGATAGGAGCTTGGGTCGTGAAGGCTTTCTTGTGGTATCATCGCCCCCTACGGATAAGACCCCCTCCACGCTGTCTTTTGTGTCCCTGCTGCTAGTGGAATCAACTGAAGCTGTATTAAAATAAAGAAATTGCATATTGTTATTCAACATTCTGGATGGTTTACTGGATATCGTGTGAATGTTGACGGACGCCATGGCAATGTAATACCATCCCGTATCGTAACCATGCCGCACGATTCATATGTGATCGTGGTGATCATCACAGCTCAATCATAGGGCGACTTTATCTATAAAAAATTCGTAACGACATCGCTAAAGTAGTTGTTATAACATCATAAACGTTTCGTGTCGTTGGAATAAACCTATTTGTAGCTAGTTCCGTTTTGAAATAAATGCCGCTCTTTACAGTCTTAGCCTTTAAATCCAGTTTTGTATTTATTAATGAGAATTGTTTGTTAAAACAATTTCAATTTTACTTGACAAAACGTTTACTAGTAGTAGAAATATTCATGCCATGTTTAAGTCTTTTGAAATTGAGTTTAGAACGTTTCCTTTAACTTGATTTTTTTTATATGACGGATTAGTTCTGACAGGTTCAATTTATATCTTTGCTAAATTTAAACAGGAAGGTTACGTAGAAAATGTTCTTAGTCAGGGATTGTAGACGTTCAGTGTTCACCCACTCACTGTAAACTGAACATCTCTTAATCCCCCTCAAGACAGCATAAGTAAGAGAGAAAATCTCGTAGTATGTGGCGTGCGATGATAATGTCGAATAAAATCTATTTTTAGTAACGGAGGGAGTTGAAGCAAAGTGGGCGCGCGCGCGACAATTAAAAAAATGGCGCGAAAATATTGGCTGTTAAAAGCCGGCAAAATATTTTTTATAACAACATCCAATTTTCTCGCATTCTGATTGCCTCTCCGCTATATGCAATATAAGTACGGACAATGAAAATGACGTCACTCGCAAGCGATAGCTTTGCAAAGTGTTTTCACGGCGAGATTTGAGAATTCAAATGGTTGTTAATAACTTATCTTCCAAAAACAAGAAAATGAGGATTTTACAAGCATTTCACCACTGCCTAGAAGTTAATCGGTGAGTCAAACTTCTTTGTAGTGTGCCATTTTCTCTTGAGTGGAGAAAGTTTCGGCGAATTTGTGGTTCAGTCTTTGTGACTAGTTCTTTCAGAGCTCAGAAGTCTAGAATTACAACAAGAACTTTTCTGATCCAGAAAAAAAACAAGAAAGGATTTCACAAGCATTCCATCAATGCCAGAAGTTAATCGATGAACCAAATTTCCTTGTATGCTGCCATTTGTCAAAGAAAGCCGTTAATTAGAAGTGTTTACGTTTTTACTTTCAATGGCCTTTTTCGACTCCAAAGCAGTTAATTACAAACTCATTTGAAGCTTAGGCCCGATTCAAACGTCGAACTTTTCATGCGCCGAACGCAATTGAAACAAAAGATAATTAGACGGCTTCTTTTGATCTAATTAGGATCGGCGCATGAAAAGTTCGACGTTTGAATCGGGCCTAAGTGCTTCGTCGTTGTAAAAAAACAAATCGCATACATTTTTCCATTGTCCGTACTCGTATTGATCATAGAAATGACGCCATAAAATGTCCAAAACTTTGCAGTTGTTTCACTTGAGTTTTGAACATTTTATGACGTCATTTCTATGATCAATACTTATTTTGCATATAGCGGAGAGCCAATCAGAAAGCGAGAAAATTGGATGTTGTTGTAAAATTGTTAATTCGCGCCATTTTTCTAGTTATCGCGCGCGCGCCCACTTTGCTTCAACTGCTTCCGGTTACTAAATATAGATTTTATTCGACATTACCATCGCACAAGCGCGCGTATTGGAGATTCTCTCTTACTTAATATGCTCTCTTGGCCTCCTGTAATACAGGACTTATAAAGGAGTTGCAATAACTTTATGCATGGCATCGGTACAATCAGGAGCCCATTACCAGGAGCGTGCCTATGTGATGGGTAGCGTACCTATGTGATGGGTAGCGTACCTATGTGATGGGTAGCGTACCTATGTGATGGGTAGCGTACCTATGTGATGGGTAGCGTACCTATGTGATGGGTAGCGTACCTATGTGATGGGGAGCGTGCCTATGTGATGGGTAGCGTACCTATGTGATGGGTAGCGTACCTATGTGATGGGTAGCGTACCTATGTGATGGGTAGCGTACCTATGTGATGGGTGTACCTATGTGATGGGTAGCGCCCACAGCACAGTAGACGATGTGGCTATTTATAGTCGCGAATTTCTGGTATGCGATTACGGTGTCTTTTGTTCTCTTGCGCTTTATTATTTTTACCAGTTTGAACCGTGTTAATTACAATTTTTCAGTGCATCCTGATTGGTTAAAAGTGACGGCCTTTGTTTCTTCTCGCGGGAAACACAAAGCTAAAAATAGCTACATCATCTGTTCTGCTGTTGGATATACCTAATCTGGGAGATGCACGCTCCTGGTAATGGGCTCCTGGTACAATTTATTACAATCCTGGTTCAGCTTATTTTCAAATTCATGATCACTTGATGTAACTCAACACACTTGATGTTTATGTTACACTTGAAGTCTTATACAAATTGCCATTTATGGTATCAGTGGAGGAGACGGTTGTAACATTGACATTAAAGGGGGCCATCTCAACCACAGTCCTTTGCGCACCTCGTAACCTATCAATTCCCATGCCGCAATCCAATTCTGCATGAATTAAACAAATTAACATATTCAGGATCTGTTGATTATCGTACGCATTTCTTCAAATCATTCTCACTATCACTAATGCTATGAAACTGAATTTTGGCTTGGCGGCAATTTTCTATAGCATCAAAAATGGAGGGTGAGATGACCCCTTTAACTGAGATTTTATTGTTTATGATTTATACTGGTTCCGTTTATCATGTTTACTGACCGTGCAGTGAGTCGAGAGCTGATTTATATCGTCGTGCGAGGTTATAGAAGTATGTCCGTTTGTCGCGAGGAGTGTTCTCGTTACGCGAGCACAGGGCCTGGGCTGAAAAGCAACACCTTTTAAATATTGCGTAATAATAACAAGTCTTTATATGTAACTTAAAACACGTTTAAGTTTACGATATCCTAAGATAATTACAAGTAGAGTAAGGCCTAATAATTAAACATACAATAGTTTAAATCATGTTGAAAAGACATATATTTATAAAACAGCGTTTGAAGCGCTCGGTTCGGGCTCTAGGTAAGATGTAGTCATGCTCACGCTGGCTAACAATCTACCACGCTTGTTAGGTAGCAGTTCGTGAAGGGCATGATGTGGATCACGCATTACTTTTCCCACAGTTTACGGTCTCTATGTATTAATAGGCCTTTGCAGGAAACAGTCATGTTCTGAAATATCACATCAATAACGAATGAATTAAACTCGTGATCCCATGGGAAAGGATTTACTAGATGGCAAACAAACTTCAGAAACGCAGTTTTAGCAAGATTTACAATCGATTGGAGGTGAAAAATAGCATTTTCAAACAGGTTTCGATCTCGTCAGATATATTTTGCCCTTCAATAAAACCACGTGGTTTATCTCCTGCAAAATGCCATTTGCCTAAACTTCTCCTTTACATATAAATTCCAAACAGCCACCATGTAAATGCAACTGCAGTTTCCACTCCCCTTTTTCTCTGGACACCCAGATTTTCATTTATAAGTGGAGTTGTCTGTGGTGCAGTCTAGAATCCAGAATCTCTATCATCTTCCAAGAGTTGAATGTATATTAGGAAAGTATTACAAAAATAAAGAAGGCCTTAGCTTTATACAAAGTACCGATACATAGAGGGGGATCCAGGGGTTATAACTTCCCGCTATGACTCTTGAAGATCACTGTAAATAGCATGTCAGAGTCTCTAGATTTCAAAATATATATTTTTGCAACCCCCCTATGACTCGCTCAACCCCTCCCCCTCCCCCCTCTCATCGCGTCACACGTAAACTTACCTTTTTTGGTATTTCTGTCCGCGCCTCCTTCGATCAAAGGCCTGGACTCTGCACTTTTCTCGGCATCTCCTAATCCAGATCCCCCAGCGGCGAGCTCCAGCAATGGTGTACTTGTTGTAACTTTGTGAGGAACAGGATTTGGGCCAACGAAAGAGGTCTCGTGGATGGCAATAGACGCGTGTAGTTTTCCTTCGTCATTCGCGTCTTCAGAGGCAGTTTTACTCTGTGGCCGGCTGCCGCTCCTACTTGCTCTCCCCTCCTCAACGCGGTCCATAACGTCGTTATTTTTGTCCATTATCTCTGCCGACGAGCATGTTGAGAGGCGAGGTTTGTTTGTTGGCGATGCACGACTTGTTTCACCAAATTTACGTATTCGAGGACTTCCAGGTGTATCTTAAAGGAAACGAAACCCATAAAAAGGTAAAGGTATTCATTTATATAGCGCAAATTCTATTTAAGAAATAGAAAACATTTCCCGTGTTTCTATAGAGTTATAGAAACACGAGTGGGAGTTCTTCCAAACTTCCACAAGTGTTGCTATAACTCTATAGAAACAAGGGGAAAATGTTTTCTATTTCCTTTATAAAATAAACGAATAAAAGCACGGAAACGCTCGCTTAATTTGATAACCAAAACGTAAATTCTAACAACTAGCTCAAGCGCGCGCTCAACTGTCTATGTTTCTATAGAGTTATAGAAACACGGCTTACAGCCAATCAGAGCGCGCGTACTATCGAAACTATTTTATAAATAAATATAGCAAATGCACTTCACAAGGGAGGTGAGATACGGACTGCTATTGTGGCGCAAAGTGCACTGCTGTTGTGCAGTTTACAATCATGAGTGATTGTTATACCTCCAGAATACCAGGCTGTTGTGCCGGCAGACAATCCCTTATTATTTCACGAAATAGCACAACAGGTTCTTTCACATCCCCTCATATTGATTAGAGGTGGAATGAGACAATGCAAACAGCTCATACGACCCTGCCCAAGGACGCGGCCGCAGGGTCTCGAACCCAGGACCTCCCGCACTCTAGACCGCTATTTAAGAAATAGGAAACATTTCCCGTGTTTCTATAGAGTTATATAGAAACACGAGTGGGAGTTTGGGAGAATGAGAAATGGTTGTGGGAACACGGACCCGAAGAGATCCAGAGATCCATTGGCTCGTAACACAAAGCGGGCTTTACAAATCATGGTTGGTACATTAGCATAACAATTACAATGTTTATCAACACGAAACATCGCTAATTGATCCAAAAATTGTACTTTCTCATCCGAAAAATGGACAATAAAGTTATCTAGCTGTAAAACAAACCCGCTGAGTGTGTAGCTTATTTATTATTCTGTAGCGTGTATTAGTTTGAAGACATCGGAGAACGTTTTGAGTGAGAATTAAGCGTTTGAGTTCACGGACACCTGTTCTCTCATTTTCACTACTGTATAAGTATTAGAAAGGGAAGACACGTAGGCTCGGTTTCAGCCGTTGGGGTGTCGTTTCTCCAAAGCCTCCCCCCACTAACGGCTGGGCGCGCGGTCAACACACCGTGTCCGTGACGTCAGCTAATTAAAATCCAATATTATTCAATTTACGTGTTTTGACAAGAAAAGCCGTTTTCCTTTCACGACTGTAGCGTAGGCTCTAAACTTTCAAAACACACTGGAACTCAGTAAACTAAAACTCCAAGTGTGAAATGAATTCTCAAGAACAAACACCATTTAAAATTATTGAGAAACTAGGCTAAATTATGTGTTACTCTGTAATATAGTAGTGCCGCTCAAGACACCTCGCTGACAGAAATTAAAAGCCGAAATACGGGGATAAAGTTCAGATATTATCTCGGAACTATTCTGAGCTAGAGTCGAGTATTCCCGCTCAGTAATTGTGTAGAGTATGTTTTGGAGACCTTAAAAAATACATAGGACTTAAAGAATTGTAAAACTCGTTTGATGCAGCGATTTTCAAGTGAATTGTGATCGCAGAGTTAAACGCGTAAACGTGGCCTGAGTCAGACGTGATTTCCTCTCTTATAACTCTTTTAATATGGAGTCGTTCGTCTTTTCGTCTCCGATAAAGGCAGCACTAATTTTCTTTTAAGTAAGAATGGCTACCTGGTCTTGCATAGGCAAAGAAATGACTGCATGAACATTACGGGTTTCGTGACCTTCGAGCTTGGTACAAGTGACGGTTTCCCAAGTGACTTTCCAAACCCGGTGCGTACTGACACAGTGTCTTCACCCAAAACTAACTCTCTTACTGCTTCCTTGTTTGAATCCTTGAATTATTCGAAAGCAAACTTTTCCAAAGCAAATTTAAACGCTTTTGGAACAGCGATTCAAAGCTTCTGGTCTGGTTTTGAAAAGTTTACAATATAAATTATGCAAATCAATTCAGCGACAGGATTTGAGTGGCAAGTTTTTGATTGGCTAAAAACCGACAATGCCTCAGCTCGCGCGCCCAGCCGTGAGTGGGGAGAGGATCGCGGGCTCACCGAAACTCCCACGGCTGGAAACCGAGCCTAGAAGACACGGTGAGCCGAGGTTTTTACTTTTTGACTGCAACGTATAACCCCACGGGGAACGACAAGACATGCCTTACCATATCCTAGAAGGGAGATACGTCACGCGACATTTTTCGTGACTCATAACGACTCAACCCCTTAGTAACCCCGAAGGGATTTTGTTGTCAAACTAAATGTTCCTGGTACCTCCCCTACTGAGTCGTTTTTTGGTCAACAACGTTGCAGCGAAAAAGTAAACACCTCGGCTCACAAAAACGAAAATGAAATGTGTTCAAATATTGTCCTAAACTATAAGGCTTGCCAAAAAAATCACATCAGGAGTGAGAAAATGCTTAAGCAACTCACACATGTCAATTGAATTAGAGATTATGAAATTTGCAAAGGACTTCTGGTCGGTTTTCTGAACGCTGTGTCTCCCTTTTCAATACTCTATAGCAAGGCGATCGGCAGCGAAAATCAGCGAACAGGTATCGGTGAACTGAAACGCTTAAATCTCGCTCAAAACATTATCCGGTGTCTTAAAACTAATGCAAACTACAGAATAATAAATAAGCTACACATTTAGCTGGTTCATTTTACAGCCAGATAACTTTATTGTCCGAATTTTAGGCTGCGAATGAACAATTTTGGGATAAAAACAAACAGACTACGATAAATTCACAACTACTCTCGCGCGGCAAAGAAACCACAGGCAACCCACACGCATCAAAACTAACGTTTCGATCCAATCTTCCAATATTCTACTATCGGTTAGGGACTCCCTGTGCTAGCGAGTTTGAAAATAGTTCGTTAGCTATGAAAAACCTTGGATCCCAAAATGACACAGAATGATGAAGATGGACTAATGCTAAAAACACGGCAACACGTAATGTTCAGCAGTTCATTTTGCCTCATGGACTTCACGGCGTGAATCAAACGGGCGCCGGTTTTCGTACCAAACAAAGTTTACGGGAGATCAAGACGTGTTGCAAGAAAGGAGGATATTTTGGATTTATCTTTGAAAGCTACAAAGCATGCAAGCCATCACTCGGGTCATCAGTTGTTTTGTACATTGTGTATTCCTAGGACTAGACTAGTTCGGTCTTCGTCGATTCGCCGTGTGACGTCATGCCTCATGCGGTCGCATACAGATGGCAGGTTGTTTTCCTTGTCCTCTCATCCTCTACGGTACCTGTAAAGAGTCATACTGAACCGTACGTTCCTCAGTTAACCAAGAGTAGTCGAAAGGGACGGCGTTGGATGGACTTTTAGCATCTGTATAGCTCTTGTATTGTCAGGTTTGTGCTCCACATTTTGCTGTACTTTTGATTTCCATTTCTATTTCAATCAGTTTCTATTTTGTGCATCTAGATCATGTTAGAAATATTTAAGACATGATTTTTTTTAAAGTTCTGAGGCTTAAATCTACCAAACAAATAGTTTTTAATTGAGCTTAGGCAGCCAAAGCAGACTTTTTTGGCGAAAATTACTGTTTAGTATCGCACAAATTGCGAGAAACTCAACTTAGTACACATAAATGAATGTTGTAATTCGTACTTTGAGATTGTTTTGAGTTGAATAAAATATTGGCTTGTTTTAAATAAAACCAACAAAACATTGTCGTTTCTTAGAGGACTGTAGCTGGTTCTTCGTCGAATTAAATTTAGTGCTCAATATTTTAAGAAAAGTGTACTTTTTGTCTAGAAACTATTTCACCGAGTTTCCAATGCCGGCATGCTGGCATAATTCGCATAATAATTCGTTATAGAAACACGGCTTTCAACCAATCGGAGAGCGTATTTTGTGTGGGTTATTTTATAAATAAGTTTATTGCTCATTTTAACGTGACGTCATCGCCGCCATCTTGGCTGATTTTTGACGTTCAACAAAACATCGCCGCCGTCTTGGTTGACGTTAACAAGAATTGTTCGTTAGATCAACCAAAAAGGCCGCTATGTTCTTTGTTATCTGAATCTCTGGGGATTGATTGCAAACCAGCAATAACCGATATAAGATAAATGTACTGATAAGCTCAACAAAGGTACTACAGAGGGACTTTACTAGGTTCTGAAGACCACTAATGTATTTTTGTTGGGCATTCGTAATTAGCACTTAGTGTTCTTCCCTAAGGACTTGGAGTTGTTATTTAAGATGATATTTGCATATATCTTTCACTTGACGCCAGCCAGTTTACACGGTCGGTTATCCGAGCCAAAATTTATAGACACTATGTAATCCCGGCTTTATACAAGCATTACGAATCCAACGCTGTTGCTTTAAACGAAGAAGACGACAAGAAGATACGTAGTGCTGAGAGGGAAGCCTTACGCGAGCAAACTCGCTCAAGGACCAAGCGTAATAATGCTGAAAAAGCTAGAGAAAGAAGTCGACAATCTTCTCCATACAGTATCAACAGACCCTGGTCACGTGGCCCACAAGGGCAATGGCAGACCCAGAACCAGCGTTCTTCTAGCCTCACAATGTATCACCCACGAGGCCAGCAGTTCCAGGAATCTAGGGGCTCCTGCAGATATTGTGGTTCCTTTGCACATTGGTGGCGTGATTGCCCAGTCAGGCTTGCTAAAACCTCTCCCATTGGAAGCCAGTACAGCTCCGCTCCCCCATTCCGTCCAAATCGTTTCTAAGGATTCATTTTGGGGGCCACTCAAGGCTGACGCATCTGACGTTCTTGGAGGCCATAGGATGTTTCTCCCCGAAACCTGTAACAGGGATCGGCTTCCAGTTCCAGGACGATCCAACATCGAACATGAATTCAACGAACTCCTAGCGCAAGATAAGTACATTATCGATTCCTCTTTCGAACAGTTCTTGAAATGTAATTTACATGAGTACCAGCAAGGGATAGCTCCCCTTATACTTAAATATCGTCTCAAAACTCATATTAAGTTTTGGGTTAATATAGGAACACCTGCCTGGATTTTAGATGTCATTTCGAATGGTTATAAGATTCCTTTTATTTCTTTGCCACCTAGTGCGACATTTAAGAACAACGCATCAGCGTTGTCATGCACTGATTTTGTTAACAAGGCTATTTATGACTTACTCAGGGTAGGCTCTGTTGTTGAAGTTTTTTCGTCACCTAGGGTGGTTAATCCTCTTTCTGTGTCCACTAATTCTGAGGGCAAACGTAGGCTCATACTTGATCTCAGACACGTTAACCAGCATATTTATAAACTTAAATTTAAGATGGAAGATTCTAAACTGTTTCTTCAGTACCTCCATTTATCAGGATACATGTTTAAGTTTGACATGAAATCAGGCTACCATCACATTGATATTTGTGACGCTAACCAGTGCTACTTGGGTTTTCAGTGGCCGCTATTTAATTCGAACATACCCAGGTTTTTTCAGTTTACCGTTCTACCATTCGGCCTGTCCTCGGCACCTTATCTCTTTACGAAAGTTTTTCGTCCTCTAGTTCGGCATTGGCGAGCACAAGGTATTCCTTTGGTTTTATATCTGGACGACGGTGCGGCATGCCTTCCGAGTCGTACACAGGCTGAGAGTATGTCTCGTCTTATTAGTACGAGTCTTCATAATGCTGGAATCGTAGTCAACGAAGAAAAATCTATCTGGTGTCCTACACAAGAGATGGAATGGCTTGTTTTTTTCTGGCATTTACGTAATGGTTTTGTTTCTATTCCTGAACGGAGAATTAAGAAGCTTGTTAGTTCTCTCATAGAGCTTAAGCATAAAATTCCTATAGTCTCTCCTCGGTTCGTTGCCTCAGTCGTGGGTAAAATCATCTCCCTTTCACTCGTAGTTGGTAACGTCGCCCTTTTAATGTCTAAATTCTTACAGTCTTTTGTACAGTTTCATGATAATTGGGATATTCCACTTGACATGAGTGCGTATCAGTTTTTTTCGCAGTGCCTTCAGGAAATTCAATTTTGGATTCATAATTGCGTTAAGCTCAACGGTAGAGCTCTCGTTGAGTATTCGCCTCCGATTGTGTTAGTTTATTCGGACGCTAGTGGTTACGCCTGCGGTGGCTATGCTCTATATCTGGATAGGGACGAGTTCGAGCTATTCTATAAAGCATTCTCTTCTACCCAGATAACTTTTGATAGTAACGCTAGGGAGCTCCTTGCTATCCTTTATAGTTTGAAGTCGTTCAAGATGTCTTTGCGTAATAAGGCAGTTAAGATTTTCACGGACAATATGAACGCAGCGTCTATTTCCGTTAGAGGTAGCAATTCACTCAGACTCCATGCCCTTGCGGTGGATATATACACATTCTGTGTTTTTCACAATATTTCGCTGGAGGTACAATGGATTCCTAGGTCCCTTAATGAATTTGCAGATTATATGAGTCGCGTTGTTGATTACGATGATTGGTCCGTGTCTCTGCAATTTTTTCAGCATATCTGCCATCTTCACGGTTTTTTCGATGTTGATCGTTTTGCTTCTTCGAGTTCAGCTAAGTGCGTCCGGTTTTTCTCCAAGTTCTGGAGCCCGGGGTGCGAAGGAGTTGATGCTTTTAGTGCTAATTGGCGAGGTGTTAACAATTGGTTAGTTCCACCTATTTATCTGGTCATCCGCACCATCTTACACCTTGAGTTTTCTCATGCTTAGGGGACACTGGTGATTCCCAAATGGCAATCGGCTAGTTTTTGGCCTTTTCTTTTCCCTTCAGGTGTGCCTAGGTCTTCAGTTTCACACATTGTAGAATTTTCTGACCCTCGAGGTATTTTTGATTCGTCGCATCTCAGTTTTCCTACCATTTTCAGCGCATGCAATTTTCATTCAGCTGTACTAGTTGTTCGTTTAGATGCTTCCTAAAAAATATGTTTTGTTATTGCTCAGTTTACTACCGCTTTATAGCGGTCTTGTCATTAATAGTGCATATAGGAATGCACAACGCTTTATAGCGTAAGAATGTGACTACATCGCGATTGTACGGTCACACCGCTTTATAGCGGAATATTGTGGTTATTTGTGCATTTACTGTTCGTATGTACTGCACACCGCTTTATAGCGGAGATGTTCGTTATACATAGGTTGTGAGAGATATTATATAATGCATAGTTTGCTTCATTTAGTAGTGGTCTTTGCCAGATTATGTGGTATTGGAGGCTTTCTTAGTTATAATCACGGCCTATGCCTGCTTTTTTATGATTTATCTTATAATAGCTATATGCTGCTTTATTGTTATAATGTCTTCGTCGTGATTATGTATCTCACACCAGATTATGCTTTTTCATATTCTCTAGTTTTAATTATTGTTAGAAATTATTCGCAATAATAAAATTGTATTCATGTACTTATGTACTTATATTGTATTTATGTCTTATATACATTTGGAATGTTGTTTTTATTTGGCATAGCAGTGATTCCATTTCCAACCCTTATTCCCTACCATCTCTATTACAAGTTCTAGGTCACAAGGCCTTTTCACACTTCGCCATCCAGCCTTGCAGTTGCTTGCCCGTCAGGTTCCAAGCTTCCTCAGCCAGAGTAGGGCTCCCAACACCATGAAGTCGTACGGTGGTTACTTTAAGAGATGGAAGTCCTGGGCGGAAACTTTTCCTGAAGTCATTTATTTTCCTGCTGAAGACATTCACGTTGCCCTGTATTTAATGTCTTTTGCAGGTTTTTTGCGATTTGATGAATTAAGTAACCTTAAATGGTGCGATATTACTTTTCATGAATTCTACATGTCAATCCACATAGTTAGAAGCAAAACGGATCAGTACCAATTAGGTTGTACTAGGGTTATCACCAAAACAGGGAATCCGACTTGCCCACATAGCATGCTTATCAGGTACGCGTGCATGGCCCGACGTGATCTTAGTTCCAGTGAATTTGTTTACAATTAGCTTACAATAAAGCACGCGGTTATTCGCTTCGGTCGGGATCTAGCCTTTCCTACTCTAGGGCCAGAGAGGTAATACTAGCAAAACTGAAGGCCATTGGTGTTGATACTAGCAGTATTGGTTTACATTCCTTTAGCATAGGTGGCGCTTCCGCAGCCTCGAACAATGGTGTTCCCGAGCATATTATTAAAAAACACGGCAGATGGAAGTCTGATAGTGCCAAAGAACTGTATTGCCGTGTAGACCTTAAACAACAGTAGCTCGCGACTGCTAACTTAGGCATTTAATTCTGCACTGACTACAATATTTATATTCCTATTACCATTCCCACCGCGAGCTTTGTAATCTTGACATAACTGGTCGGCATCCTCCTAACACGCCTCGCTTGATGCGTATGTAGAATATACAACATAAATATTTTCTATGCGGCGGAGCGCAGTGACAGAGCATAGAAATGTATTTTTGTTGGGCATTCGTAATTAGCACTTAGTGTTCTTCCCTAAGGACTTGGAGTTGTTATTTAAGATGATATTTGCATATATCTTTCACTTGACGCCAGCCAGTTTACACGGTCGGTTATCCGAGCCAAAATTTATAGACACTATGTAATCCCGGCTTTATACAGCGGTTGTTTATGTAAGTAAGTTTTTTGATGACCCTTAACCTCCAGGGGTCTTGGCGAATTCGCATAGGGTTGGAGTATACGTTTCCAGAATAGTTTTTTCCTCAAAGTGAGGTTTTAACCTGGTTTTTCGTATCCGGCGATTCGTCTTTAGTTTAACATTAATATGTAATGTTTATACGGCAATAAACTTGACATAACTGGTCGGCATCCTCCTAACACGCCTCGCTTGATGCGTATGTAGAATATACAACATAAATATTTTCTATGCGGCGGAGCGCAGTGACAGAGCATAGAATGATAATTATGATAATCAGGTAGTTACCAACTAGTTTAAACTGACATGGTCAATCCGCTTTTAAGCTCCTTGGAATTTTTATTGATAATGATCCGTCCACAGAAGTAATTATAGTGCGACTATACTTTAAGCGAAGCTACTTAGACAACGAAAACCAATGCAATTACATTGCAAAACGAAAATAAAGCATTTCAAAATATAAATCCTAGCACATCCACACGATTTTCTTCATTCAAAGACTTCCACTTCAGAACTAGACCACAAAGGTCTTTTCACGACCCTTTTACTGTATCGAAGCTCGAGCAAGTTGAAATGCTATTGTCTTGTACTCGACACTGATTGGCTCAAATAACCGTAAGTTGGAATGATTTGTTTTCGTTCTGCACTGTGATTGGTTCTCGTTGTCTAAGTGGTCCCGGTTACAGTAATCGCACTGTAATTCATATATTGACTGTAATCATTCAATTTGTTTTATCATTACTACTTGCCGAGTATCAATACTCTAGCTTCCACATTGCTCTATCATATACATATATATACATGTGTAAAATTCTGATATGGTAAATGAACTGATGCATTGATGTAGACGTTTAGACGGAAAATGAGCCGGCACAGGTATCGAGTACAGAAACCGGTCCCAGGGGAGGAGAAAGGGGAGTTCTGGGTTAGGGGACAGAAAGGGTTCAAATGACGAACAGCAACTCAACAACAGCTAAGCTACCTGGCCGCGCATCTTCTGGTGTCAGCGTGTCCAGATCCAATAGAGAGCTTTGCCGTTTATTCGGCGCACTTCTTGGGCCTGGGCACTTGTGGTCTTGGGACTCTAGCGTGTTGAGCACTACCGTAATGAGGTTCCTTGTGTCCCTTCGATGGGCGTCTTGATAGAATTGATACTATTGAATTGTAAAGAGCTTTTTTTAAACAAAACGTTGTACTTGTCAGTACATTATAACCTTGGATCGAAATTGTTTCTCTAAATTTCTCCACAAAGCGATGTTTTTCATACACTCAAATAATAATAATAACTTTATTTCAGTGCCAATGTGTTTAGCTGTTCAGCTAATGGGGGACACAAACAAAATATAGATTAAAATAAGATAAAGGGAAAAATGTATCCTACCTAGAGTTATGTACAATTTTAAAATCTACTATAACTATAATTAAATCTATTATAAAATCTAAGAATTAATATGCAAGAACTGATTATATCATGAGCTGTATAATTTGCAGCAGTAAGAATTATTATCTAACAAGCTTTATATATCTAACTTTCTCATGTTATTCTTAAACGAATTTAGACTGGACACAGTCCTAAGACTACGCTTTGTCCATATAAACGGTCCTAAGTATCTAATTGAATGCTTTCCATAACTAACTGTTAAACCTAGGTATATCGAATTCACTGTTTCTAAGCGAGTAATGCCAAATCCACAGTGCTCCGTTATAAATTACCTTGTAGAGTATAACCAAGACCGACAGGAGCCATGTACGTCTCATGGGCTGTGACAACCTGATGAGCGTAAAGTCAGGCAGCTTTGTTCTACTTTGATGTTTGGGGGCAGCGCAAAAGAGCAGCAACTGTAGCGTAAGATTCAATAGTTCTCCTCCCCATTCTTGATTCTGATCCAGCACTTGTACGATACCACTCATGTAGGCATGAAATACAGGGAAAGACCTGTAAGGAACAAAATCGAGGGATGACGCTTCCTAAGGAACCAATGAAAGACTAAATGGCAAAGGATATAGGCTAACGTATACGTTAAACAAACGTACAAATTACCCGACATCGTACCTCAGTCTCCTGGGGTCCCCGGTAAACTCGCCGACTTTAATATCATATCCCATCAGTACACCTAAATAGTGACTCATCTGGACTACTTCGTAGCTCTCTGTCTTGACGAACTGGCCTGGTTTAGATGTCATGTTCGCGCCAGGGTACGCCACGAAGTCCATCACCAGGGTAACCAGCTGATGAGTAGCTGCTGCTTCTAGGCTTCCGCTTCCTGGTGCTGCCTGAGTCTGAAGGAACAAGCAATCAAAATTCAGCGAGGCGCCCCAGTTCCTTAAATTTCTGTTCTTTATTGAAATTATTTGGGATGACGAGCCATCTAAATCTACCTCTAAAGATTGACAATACTCCTCTTGAGCGCAAATACAGTTATAAACTCCTTGGCACCCACTTTCAAGAGAACCTAAAATGGGACGAGGCTGTTAAACATGTGACGTCTTCCTGCTACGCAACACTATCAGTCCTCAGGAAAATTAAATACTTTACTCCATACACAATCAAAAAGAACCTGGTACAAAGCCTTATTTTATCTAGGCTCAACTATAACAACACAGTTCTGTACCCACTACCATCCTATTTGGAATCAAAGCTTCAAAAGGTTCAGAATGCTGCCATTGGTTTTATCACAAATAAGTACTCGACAGAAGCAGATGCCTTGGAATTAGGCTGGCTTCCCATGCACGAACAGTCAATTTACAATGTACTTCAACTAACGCACAAGGCAATGAATTGTTCAAATTGGCCAAGCTATCTTAGATTAGAGAAACATCACCTAGGTTACTTGTCCCACTAGAATAAGGCACATTTCAGGATTCAGCTGCAAAACTCTTTAACTCACTAAGTCCTGAAGCACGATCCATTAAGCCATATAGGCCTTTCCTTAAGGAGCTTAAATCACAGTGGCTGACACAGGCTAAAGACAGACTATTATAATTCATGAGATGGAAGTCTGTAATTCTATTAATTTATCATTTTATTAATGATATATATGTATATATACTTAGACTTTAAATTTGTAGATACATGCATGTATATTTATATAACTAGTTTATCTCCACAAACAACCTATATTAATGTAAATTTTAAATTATATCAGCATTTCTATATAGAACATAATAACACAAGTACTGTATATTATATTAACTCTTAACAAATATAAATTGTAAATATGTTTTATTAGCTCTCAACAAATAAATTGTAATATATTTAACTCTAGACGGATGAAGAGCCATTCATGGAAATGCTGTCTAATAAACCTTTATTATTATTATTATTATTATTATTACGCGTTGTCAATGAAAGCAATTACTTTTCGACACTCAATTAAAATCTGCCCTATTCCCAAAGTCAACAAATCCTGTTTAGTTCAGTAGACGTTCTAACTGCACCAACAAAAATGCCTTTTGTTTTATCAGGAGCCGCCTTGTTGTTGGTGGTGGAAAGTATGATCATATTTCACCTGTTCTTCAGCGTCTCCACTGGCTACCCGTAGAAAAAACGAATAACTTATAAGATATTACTTCTTACATATAAAGCTCTAAATAATCTGGCTCCTACCTACATTCGAAATATGGTAGAATACTATACTCCTCCTCGTAATCTTAGGTCTGCCAATAAGTTCCTTCTTAAGGTTCCTACAGTCAATTTAAAGAGCTATGGAGAAAGGGCTTTTTCTGTTATTGCGCCAAAACTGTGGAATTTGTTGCCACTTACTATTACGTTATGCCCCTCGGTGGGAGTCTTCAAAGCTAAGTTAAAAGCATATTTATTTAAGAAAAGTTTTTATTAGTTTAGTTATTGCTTAGATCGTAAGATTTTATAGTTCTTGTAAATTAACTTGCCTGTTTTCCAGCTATGTAAAGCGCCTTTGGACGTTTAGGATTAAGGCGCTATATAAATGTAGAATTATATATTTAATTATACATATCCAGGAGCGTCCATCCCACATACTGGGTCTGTCACAGCGTTCATCCCACATACTGGGCATGTTACAGCGTTCATCCCACATATTGGGCATGTTACAGCGTTCATCCCACATACTGGGCATGTTACAGCGTTCATCCCACATACTGGGCATGTTACAGCGTTTTCACAAGTTAGGTTAAAGGGAACCCGAGTGAAAAACACATTTGGGCTCAAAAGCATCTTTCAGATGTACTTTGTTCAGAAAATGTATTAAAATTTGATAAAACGTTTTCAGAGTTGAGAACGAGCCCCTCAAAGTTGGCCCCGCGAAGACCTGGGCGCCGCCATCTTGTTGACATTAATTCATGTGACGTTTTTTACGTCACTTCGTCCCACCGGAGTCTTGCGGCTAACTTGTAGCGACTTGATCAGGGTGTAGCAAGCCACATAATTTTAATTTCGTTCACCTAACTGATATGTTGTGAACAGCGCACGCTGTCCACCACAATTGCACAAACATGCCGGGCTTGATCGTGCCAATGCTTTCACGCAATTTAATAAGGGAATGGAATTATATTTGCAATAAAATTGCTCCCAGTGTCTCGTTCTTGTGTCATTGCATATATTCTGCTATGTTGGGCTAGTTATGATCGGTTTTTACAGAGAGGTTTTAACTTTCAGGCGTTTCGTTTCAGTTGCACAAAGCTACATGCAGTCAGTACAGATCGAACCGGATAACTCGCAAATCATTATACAGCTCCGATACATAAGTTTCGAAAGCAATGCCAATATCAATATTGTCATAATCTACCTTAGTCTTGCGTTTAAGGCTGACAAGTTCAATACAAAAATACACAGCGAATCATTACATCATAGCACAACACCAGTTTTGCACTTAAGCTCGGTAGTCGCCTTTTGTTGTTCGTCTGATATTCTCGCCTTCCACATGCTTTTCCTCGTCCTCCCAGTCTTCTGAACTTCTCTCACAATATCATCTTCATCATATTTTTGTTCTAGTACGAAATTGCTCTGCCATATCGATGAAAATCTACTCTAATTCCGACCGTGTGAAAGAAAACACTGAAGTCGCTACAAGTTAGCCGCAAGACTCCGGTGGGACGAAGTGACGTAAAAAACGTCACAGAAATTAATGTGAACAAAATGGCGGCGCCCAGGTCTTCGCGGGGCCAACTTTCAGTGGCTCGTTCTCAACTCTGAAAAAGTTTTATCAAATTTTAATACATTTTCTGAACAAAGTACATCTGAAAGATGCTTTTGAGCCCAAATGTGTTTTTCACTCGGGTATCCCTTTATGTTAGAACGGTTTCCTTGATGGTCCCTTCATGTAGGCAACACATGATTGCTATCAAAATACAATAGGATTAACACGATAAAAACGATAGAACGAAATACACGATACAATAGAACACAATACACAATACAATTTGGTAGTAATTCATGTCTGCCTACACGAAGGAAGAACCTATTCCTTGGTTGCAATCATCCAATGGGAATAACATCACAAAAGCGTAGCTAATGAGGCATCTTTTGTTGCGCCACTGGTGCAACCTACCAATTGGCGGGAAAAATAATCTAAAAATAGCCCAACTTGTGAAAACGCCGTGACACCAATAGATCGTTCTCACTGACGTCACACAAAAAATTGCGTCAAGAAAAGACTGATATTAGTAAAATACTTTTAATGTTGTGTATAGAGCAGGTAAAAATATGTAAATGACCGAAATTTTGGAGCATTAGAGTACTTCGTAACTGAGCTGTCGGACAAATAACATTCAAACAATTGAGTGTAATTTGTATGCGGCGGCCATGTTGGTGTACCTCTTTGGTACACCAAGATGGCGGCCGAAAACGTACTCTACAAATAAAGCTGATTTTCCCAGCAATATGATTAGCATTCACTTCAAAACACATTATATATCACTTTTAACGTTAAATCAAGTCAAACATTTTAAATTGGCAGGAATATATGGGTTTCCATGACATTTAGGAAACACGCTGAGCTGGGCCGTCACAAAA
The DNA here is from genome assembly GCA_030867875.1 of Actinernus sp. WN-2022. Classification (NCBI taxonomy): domain Eukaryota; kingdom Metazoa; phylum Cnidaria; class Anthozoa; order Actiniaria; family Actinernidae; genus Actinernus; species Actinernus sp. WN-2022. The sequence goes on from JAOWCC010001589.1 coordinate 58,152,677, forward strand.
TTCAAAATACTCTAATTCAATAACGATTCATCGTATCGACATAAAACTTTCAAAGAATACTGAGTATACCGATACCTAAATCATATTAAAAGAACAGGGTTATAGATCCTTTAGTTTAGATTTTAGAATTTTGATGACGTCACGTGAAAACGATCTATATATATAGGAGCTATGGAGCTATGGTTATGGGCTCTGGTTTTACATAGGCCTATGACAAAGTGGCACATTCTTTGTACGTTTTTGTGTTTTCTTTGTTGTTTCATACTTGATTTGTTTTGCCTTTTATCATTATTTGAGGTGTGGGGGTGGGGGTGGAGGTGGGGAGTCCTTACTCACCGCCTCTTGACTGAGAGCAGAGTCCATTGATGCACGAGACAATCTTTGAGATTCCCTATCCCCCTTCTCCGAGTCTGCCTCCTCCATCACCGTTGGCAGATTATTCTGTATTCTACCCCCGAGGAACATACGATCAGCGATATCAGAAGTGTTCACCTGCCCTATGAACCCACCAGTGCGACGCTGACGACCCCCCGTTGAACTCTGGCCATCTGTGTAGAGAATTGGTCACTGTTAATAGAATGTGGCGCGACTAGTTACAGGAGCTGCGAAGACGTGGACCAAACCAGGCGAACTTCACCAAATGGTGATACAAGGTTACCCTTTTATTGCCTTTTTTGAGCGTAGAGGCCCTTAAATTGCTGAAAAGTAGCCATCCAATGAAGCGACACTTTCTAGAATACGTTACTGATGTAAAGGACCTTAGCATTGCTGAAAAGTAGCCATCCAACGAAGTGACACTTTCTAGAATACTTTACTGATGTAAAGGCCCTTAGCATTGCTGAAAAGAGTTGGAAGGGGTAAGACAAAAGATTGTGCACGGTCATAGTTCATTAGCGTACCCTGAACTACTGAACCCATACGTTTCTATTGGCTGATTGATTAACATATTCCAATATCTATTGTGTTTTGTGCACGGTCACGGTTGAAGAAAGCGAACAAAGACATATAACCACTCTATTAACTATGGATGGGTTTAGACAGGAGCCCATTTTTACAAGTTGGGCTATTTTTAGATTATGATGTAAAGTGGTAAGCTGTAGTGCTAAGTGTGCACGCCCTACGAGGGAAAGAGAAAAAAATCTCTGACCCAAGTGGGACTTTTTCTCTTTCCTTCGTAGGGCGTGCACACTTAGCACTACAGCTTACCACTTTACATCACATTCTTTACACTTACTAGTACTATACGGCAAACATGATTTTATATCATAACTACATATATTTTTAGATTTTCCCCGCCAATTAATGGTTGCACTTTGGCGGAACAATAGATGCCTCATTAGCTACTTTTGTTATACCAAACAACATAGCTGCTACGCTTTTGTGATTTGATTCTCCTATATAGGAATAATTGCAACTCAACAATAGCGAGAAACCGTTCTAAAATATAACATAACTTGTGAAAACTTTGTGACATAGGCGGGATGGACGCTCTTAGTTATGGGCTCCTGGTTTAGAGCTGTGAGTAGGGACTGCCGACTCTTTTGTAAGGTTTGAATTCCCCTTCAGCCCAGCAATGGGAAATACCGTTGTTCAGCTTTTACAGGATGTCGACTAAAACTACACACGAGTGAATACGAGTGGAAAATTTATATATTTGACTCAAGTTCGATACTAGTCACGTAAAAGTTAGCCGTAAAAGGGTGTTAACTAAAAGTACACATATATTTATTACGTAACATACTTTTCATTATTTAATCATATTGTATTGTATTGTATCGTATCGTATTGTATTGTACGAGTGAACACGAATGAACTTCCCTCGTGTTCCCTCGTGTGTAGTTTTAGTCAACATCGTTTTTACAGATCTGTTAGAGGCTTGTCAACGTGGGAACGTAGGAACTTAAAATACATGTGGTACGAAAGGAGTTCTTCAAAGGCTTGAAGATCACACCGTCGAATTTTATTTCTACTCAGTGGTTCTGTTCATAGACATTTCCAAGACTTCGTTCAAGACCTTTTCTAAAATCTGTATTCAAAATCGCTTTCTGTTGCTTATTTTCTAGAAGGGAGGCAAAAACTTGTCTACTTTTGCCACGTCGGACGGATCGTCCAAATCCAACGCTAATTAGTATACAATGGATGACATGAAGATCCACGTGTCCCAAGGGAGTGTTAGGGGGCGAACGCGTGAACAAACTATATAATAGCTGCGGTTACACTATACCAGTTTTACTAGGTATATTGGAAATTTACCCGGGTAAATTCGTGTTTTCGTGTCTAACCGATTTCCCTAGTAGAAAACGTACATAAGTATATTTCCATAGTTACGAAAGAAAGAACAATGGAACTTTCCCTTGATAGCACCCTAGATAAGTCTTAGGGGACGCTGCCGACCCCAAATAGTTCAGCCAATGAAATTTCGAGGATCTGACAGTATAATAGGCCTTCGCGCCACAAAGTTACTGGCGTGTGATATTCAACGGTCTTCGTGTAACCGCTGTACCCAGGTAAATTCAAACCCCAGATGGATTTTACCGCAGCCAATATCTTTTGACTGCACGTCACTTTTCCGCTCAAAATCGTTCGGGTGACGCGTGACGTGCATCGGACGCGTGACGTGCTTCGGACGCGTGACGTGCTTCCGGTAGCGATTAACGGAAATAGTACCAGACTACTTTACTTCATGAATTATTAATTTGATAATAAGAAATAAATAATCATAGAGCTCATACGATGCTACATCCGGGTCTTGATTGGCGTATTTTCCATATCTTCACTGGTCACTTTTACAACCTTTTGAACTATGATGGCGGCCAGATAAATATTTGTGAAATCACCAAGGAAGAGTTCTTAGAGCAGATTAATTGTCCATATAATAGGGATTTCCCAGAAATCGTGATTGATCCAAAAAATGGAAAATACACTCCCTTCCCCTCATCCTAGAGAGACACGTACCTTCAGATGAGCCAGATAGCTGTCTATTGTAACTAATTTTCTCGCCAGCGAATCTGAAGGTGTAACTACAGCGAAACGCAGACGCGTAGGATCGAGGCTGGCGGCTAAGGGCCAACATATCGGACAGCCGTGTAGTACGGAGGACGGAACCAGATTTATTGGACTGCGATCTCCAGAGTGCTGACAAGGCAAAGAAAATGTATAATAAACAATAAGTAAACAGCATAATTAACATATCAAGGTAACTTAGTTATGTATCATACTAAAAATAAAACGTTTAAATGCAGAGAACCACACAACGTAGGATAAACACACAAATACAATGCCAGATTTCTTGTTGTAGAGATACACGTACTAGACCGTGATCGGTAGTGTTATTAGCAAAACCTGTTTGTAAATGCTATTTTCCACCTCCAATCGATTGTCGATCTTTCTCAGACAGCGTTTTAGAAAGCTCTTGCCCTCCAGCATCCATGGCAACGTCTTTCCCATGGGGATCACGAGCTCATTCATTCGTTAACGAAGTATTATATCAGCACGTGACCGTTAGCTGCAAAAGGCCTATTCATTCGTTAACGAAGTATTATATCAGCATGCACGTGAGTGTTTCCTGTAAAAAGCCTCTCCTTCTCTGAACAATTACAAGTCTTGTAAAACAATCTAATATAATATTATTTTAGAGTGAGAAAACCACAACGAGCATTTAAAAGCATCAGGTGTGTGCTTCCAGTACTGAGTGATGTCAAACAACTGAGTGTTTCCCGCATTATAAATTCGATTCATGGCTTAGGCTTCTATATTTTACAAATAAAACGCGTTTCTTCAGTTTAGCCAATCAAAGATCACGTTTTATCGCTTCTCTGGTTTAAACACATAATATTACATTCATTTACACAGCAACATCACCATCAAACATTGGTAGCATGCCTTTCCTCAAATAAAAAAAAATAACAAAGCAAGGGAAACTTGACATGTTCAAAAGTAATTCTAATACTTTATATTTACTCGGTGGGACCTTCTTTTTCCTCATAGCTACACTAACTTTAGCTTTCGTACTTCCACATGCAACTTCAAGCTACGCTATTTTGTCATCAGGTTACTTTTTATTTCCAAACTCTATTTGCTATATATAGCCTTTGTTTATTGTGTTTCTGTTGTCTCGTTCCTTGTGTGGGTTTTAGCACTATGAATAATTTCTCCAAAAAAAACCTCACGTCCTTCTTCTAATTGTGAACGGTTCAAACATAAAGGTACAACATGTTTTCTTCCTACAATTAAACGTAGACAAACACGACAAAGCTAAAGCGCAAACCTGCCCGCTTGGCCCCTTCTACGCCTGCGTCAGATGAAGTAGAGGTTTCACTCATGGGGCTAATGTACGATGATGCTCCGCCTGCCGATGATCTGGTTTTGGGACTTCCGAAAGAGACATAGTCTGCATTCTCGATGAGAAGATGTTTGAAGCGGCGGATAAAGAACTGGCCACAGAGAGGAGTATAGTGGGGGAGAATCCGATGGAGAATCCGGCACGTGTGAATTAGGAGGAGGCGATCTTTAGGAACTGCGTCGTACTGGTGTTCAATACATGAATACAAAATCTTCAAGGATGCAGCTTTGATGGTATCAAGCATAGCAATAGATCTTGTTGAGACCGGGGTACACACGTCTTCCACAGCGCCAACAAGGAATGTAAAACACTGGGCAAGAGCAGACATGGCAATGTTGTTGGACTTAATGTTCTCCTTCTCCAGGAATCTCGCTATGACTGTGACCTTTTCCACGCCGGCAAAGCGTACTCGCCAGTCGTCGTCAGTGAAGGCACTTTCGACGTTATCACACAGTTTCTCAGCTCCGTACGGCAGACAGATGCAGTGCAGAAGGACCTGGACACAGATTTCTGAGAGGTCCGAGTGCTCGGCTTGTAACATCTCCCACAGACTTAAAAACAGAAGTGGAAAATATACATCGTGAGATTGAACTTATGAGAAACTACTTCCGGCTTCTGTGACCTTCATCTATACTTAAGCTTAAATGTATTCAATAATGGTAATTCCAATTCGATCTGTAGCAGTGGACGAATAGCCACTTTGTGGAGGTGCCACTGTTCAACTTCATTCAATCAAAGATGTTTAGGTACCCATATAGGTTTGTTGTTCATTAAAATGACGTTAAAATCAGTGGAACAGAATTTGAGATTAAACTCTGAATTTCTAACGGGACCTGAAACAGCCATAGAGGGCAGGACCCGGCTAATCCACAGTTCGAATTGGAATTTAGCGTGTCGATTTTGCGGAGGGAGGAAAACCGGAGAACCCGTAGAAAAACGCTCGGAGCAAGGGCGATATACCAACAAACTCAACTCACATATGGCGCCGCGAACGGAAATCGAACCTGAGCCACTGCGCCACCCCGGCTCCCCATTACTGCTCGTTTCCACAAGGGCTGATGTTCCAGTCACTTGTTTGGACATTAAAGAGAATAGTTACGTCAGGTAATGCTGAAATTAATTCTCTTACTTTGGAACAAAGAAAATCTCCTGCAAGTATGCCAGAAAGTCAGGTTCTGCCTCCATGGCAATTCTGAGGTAGTCGCCCCGCAGAACAAGTATCTGAATACACTTGAGAACATTTAGCTGCACGATGTGGTCTTCTTGCTTGGGAAGTTCCTATGATGAGTCAAAAAAAGCAGTTTAGCAGCAACGACAACAACATTTCATTTTCTCATAAGATGATCGAAATGTACAGTAATAAAACATAATAAGAAATACAATTATGAGAAGGTGGGGACCACCTCGGACGGAAAACATTGGAAAAACTATAACTAGGTAGATAATGAACTGTATACTTAAGTTGAACCTAATGCAAATAAATATTACAACCATGTGAATAGAACGTCATTAGAGATAATATTAGAAAAGTTGTAAAGTTTATAAATAATTTCAGTCAATTTTAGCATATTCGTTAACAAGGTAAGAGTATATTTTTTTGTTAAAATAATATTTTATTTTTTGATTTAAAGGGGCTATGTCATGGTACTGCGCATGTATCGAGTAATCGCTCGTTTAGTGGCTGTTAATTGGATACAAACAGTTAAACTTTCCTCCCTCAATGCTTGATTGAAAGGATTTTCAATATTTTCCCTGGAGACTGTTTATATACACTGTTTGTTAGTCATTTTTGCATATTTGCTTTCATTTTATGCATCCCACATGGCCGAGAGCTTCGTTAGTTCATATCAAAATCGGTGGAAATAGCTTTTTCCGGCCCGGAAAAAGGAATGTAAAGTCTTACCGTGACACAGCCCCTTTAATTTCTTGTGGCAATTTTTTTTCCAGATTTTTATGCCATTTACATTGATAAATTTATTTTTGAGTTCAGTTCAAAAATATTGAATAAAGAAGGTTTGTCTAACTGATTGTCTTGTATTATGTTTATGAATATTTGTTATGGGAGTGAACATATTAACAAGTGTCATTCAGTTATATTGTGATGATTAAATAAACTGGTGTGTAGAGTGTGAATGTCTTTAAGTGTTAGAAGGTTTAACTCATAGAAAAGAGGTTGAGTATAAGCATTCCAAGGTAGAGCATGTACAGCTTTTTTTGTAATATCTCAAGTGGTTTAAAATAGAAGAGTAGGCATTTCCCCAAAGTAAAATAGCATAATTTAAATAAGGATAAAAGAGGGAAACGTAGATATGTTTTAGGACTTGGTGCGGGGCATTGTGTCTTGCTTTAAATATTAACCAAGGGTTTTAGCAAGTTTGGTCTTTATAGAGGATATGCGTGGTTTCCAAGACAAATACTTATCAATTATAACATGCACCTAGGTATTTAGTAGGTTGTTTTTCTTCAATAACTTAATTATTTATTTTAAAGGTTAATGACTTAGTAATTTTGTTTTGTCTTGGATGAGAAATGACAAAGTTAGATTTAGATACATTAAGAGACAATTGATTGCGCAACAACAAACCACTGACTATCGGCCGGGGCAGACTCGCACTCTGATTGGCTACGTGCCTCAAGTCAACCAATAAGTCTAAAGAGCGAGTAGACTAAGGCCGTTTTATACAGTACAACTTTTGCTAGTCCGAGTCCGAGTAATCAGGCGGCCAGTCTGAGTACGAATTAATGGTAAAATAATCATATTTCCACGAATTAAGACTTAAGATTTGAAATGGTAAGTATTTAGGACTGTTACTTTCCGAAACTGAAGAAAAAAGTAAAGGTGTAATTGGATCGCGTTAGCACTTTAAAGGCAATTGTACGACATCGGCAGGGTTATTAGCAAAACCTCGTGATCCCATGAGAAATGCTTTTTCTGGAGGAGAAGCAATCTTCAAAAATGCATTTTAAAACGATCGGCAATCGATTGGATTTGACACGGCGCCCGGCCGTGTAAGATCACTATTCACGTCCTGGACATATAGTGTAAGAATTCGAGGATGTTTGTACGGCATTTCACAAAAGGGACTAATTTTAAATTGTATTTTAGTATTATCAAGTGCAATCTGGTAGGTGAAGAAACGAAACCAGTTGTGTTTATGATAAATCGAGGAAGAAAAATAAATGACACTAGGTCCCACCGAGACTTGAACTCGGATCGCTGGATTCAAAGTCCAGAGTGCTAACCATTACACCATGGGGCCGACTGATGAAATAAAGACAGGAAAAAACCAATAATAACAGTGCCTCACACAAAGCAACAGGTACCAGTAAAATATATATTAGTTATTTAGTTAATTAGTGATAACTACAAGTAACGTTAACAAATCGCTTGTTGTCGCGTTAAAATGTAGTGTATTCGGCTGTTTTTTTTTTGACAGCTTCAGAAACCGAACAAATATACAAATCATATAAACGAACAGATTATTGCATCAAATGTCCAAACCATTTTGTTTTGTAAGTTACCTTATAAATACGCAAACAAATCCAAACAGGTAAATATTTTCCCTTTCATCTTGAGTTTATGAAAGAGCACTTCCTTTTTATTAGCGGAAGACCGACATGAGTGTGGGGAAGGATGGGGGTAGTTTGAGGTTACATACTTTGTTTACTTAAATTGCTGCAACCAGTTAGCAAACAAGTTAGCGTCATGATGACGTCTGTGGATTAGCCGGCAAATCTAAATAGCCAAAATTCACCTAAACATTAAATAAGAAATAAGAAACATAACTTTGTGAGACACATCAAGTCCTCAGTCTAAACGCCTGTCGAATGTTACTTATCTAAAACTTTTCATATAGCTTCACTTTTTACCTTCTTGGAAAAAGCAATTTTAACATTTTCACGCCAACGATAATATCAACTTTGTTATAGTTAATGCAGGTTGGCGCAGTGGAAAAACACTCGCCTCTCACCGCTGCGGTCCCGGGTTCGATTTCCGGCTCGGGCACCATATATCAGTTAGGTTTGTTGTTGATTCCTTATCTGCATCCGAGGGTTTTTCTCCGGGTTCTTCGGTTTTCCTCCCTCCGTAAAATCAACCGTGAGTCGAGTGTAGTGTGTCCAAAACAATTAAGGTGGCTCGCCTGGAATTTCAAGGGACGCACCATACCCACTTTGAACGGCTGATAGTCTCCACTGTCAGAGCTCGGTTGCCCTAGCCACTTCACCCATTTACTAGAAATAGAATAAATTTTCCAAAAATGTAGGTTTGTTTGACATCGGTGTTATTATAGCAACACAGCGTCGACGTCATGTATTTTACATATCATCAATTTTCTCGAAATGAAGTCCTAAACTTTTAAAACGACCTAGTGTCCCTTGTACTCTAAACGTAGGCCTTCAACACTGCAAAGTTTAAAAAAATTATATGAGAGCGTTTTCGAAAAAAATGGGGTTGAATATTTTCGTCTAAAAAAATAAACAATTCGCCTTACTTTCTGTTTAGTCGTCGAGAACTTTGTTTTCCGGACCGATTGAAGCGATGTTTTTAGCATATTTCATACCTGTGGCATAGAACTACTTCCCATGAAAATGTCATTCCATTTGCTTTATTCGATTTCGGTTTATAAGTAATGCCATACATATGCTCATTTTACTCAAAATAGTAACGTATTTCTTACTCTATTTCTCTCCTCACTAGTCGGTCGTTCATCTAAACTTTAATAAAGAAACATCAGTCAATGACACACATCAACTCCTTAATGTAAAGGCCTATCGAATGTTACTTTTCTAAAACATTTCATTCGCGTTAACTTTTTACCCTCTTGGAAAAAGCAATTCTAACGTTTTCACGTCAACGATAGTGAACATCAACTTTGTTACAGTTTCAACAATACTCCACGACGGCATGTCATTACTTTTCTTATTAACTTTCTCCTTTCAAAAAGGGCCCCATGGTGTAATGGTGAGCACTCTGGACTTTGAATCCAGCGACCCTTCTGCGTCCTACAGTATGGAATGCCATTGATGAAAATATAAAACTTTCCTCAATTTCATCATTTAAAGATAAAATGAAACATAATTTTATTGAAGGTTACTAGCTCTAAATGTTTGACTCATTGCTTCTTAGATGACATATCTGTTTTGCAACACCTTACTTATTATTTTATTTATTATATATTAATATTATCCTCAATATTTAATTTAAGATTTATTATTGTTTATACATAGCTTAATATTAATTATTAGTAAATTATGGTAGATCAGTGTATGTGTGTACTTTGTGTATAGGTGTCCCGACCGAAACATTTAAATATATTATTGTAAACAAGCTACCTGGCATTTTTAGCCCTCTAAGGTTATTTTGGGTTGCCAGTATCCCCAATCTTTTTTATCATACTATTTCTGTAAATCTGTTATATTAATTTTTGGGATAAAATAAAGGTTGTTGTTGTTGTTGTATTGTATTGTATACACGTCTTGTTTTCGCTTATCCACATGCCACACTGCATTTTTAACAAATCGTTCTCCTATGAAATTTCTTACAAACTGAATGACCCAACTCATACAAATAAAGAACAACTTCAAGTTGTTCTGCATGTTATGTTCTGTAATACCTTGCGATTATCCGCAGCCGGAGTTGTTTCGATAAGCCATAGAGATCATCACGTATGCAATTTGAGAAACCTGAGTAAATGTTCCACGTGGGCCCCTTTTGGTCGCGTTTTTTTACTCTATTTCTCTCCTCACTGGTCAGTTGTTGGGGGTATAGCTCAGTGGTTGAGCATTCGACTGCAGATCGAGAGGTCACCGGTTCAGACCCGGTGGCCCCATTGGGAATCTATTTCAAATAACTAAATTTCATTTTTGTTTAAATTGATCAACTTTATCTCTCACTAGCCTTTGGTTTCAAAGAATCTCTTCGAGATATTTTACATTGCTGTGAAGAATGCTGTTTTTATTTTATTCTTCCTCTTAATGAGAATCTTCATGTTTTCTTCACTTAATGAAAAGTAATGAAGATAACAACAATGGCTCCATGGTGTAATGGTTAGCACTCTGGACTCTGAATCCAGCGATCCGAGTTCAAATCTCGGTGGGACCGACCTTACCTTTAAAAATGTTTTTTAACTATTTGCAGCATTCCTTAATGGTTTTAAAATTATTGGAATAACAAGTTTGATAAGAAGTGACGTCAAATTGTTATTTTGCAGAATCTAACAAGCCAATATAAGGTAACTGACATTCACCTAAATTTTAAATAAGAAACATCACTCAATGGCACACATCAACTCCTTAATGTAAAGGCCTATCCAATGTTACTTTTCTAAAACATTTCATTCGCGTTAACTTTTTACCCTCTTGGAAAAAGCAATTCTAGCGTTTTCACGTCAACGATAATGAACATCAACTTTGTTACAGTTTCAACAATATTCCATGACGGCATGTCATTACTTTTCTTATTAACTTTCTCTTTTCAAAAACGGCCCCATGGTGTAATGGTGAGCAATCTGGACTTTGAATCCAGCGATCCGAGTTCAAGTCTCGGTGGAACCTATAGTATTGTCGTAAAATTTTACTTTTCTCCTTCCTTAAGGTGGCTCGCCTGGATTTTCCAGGGACGCACCATACCCACTTTGAACGGCTGATACTCCTCTGTCAGAGCTCGGTCGGGCTAGCCACTTTACCCATTTACTAGAAATAGAATAAACTTTCCAAAAATGTAGGTTTGTTTGACATCGGTGTTACCATAGCAACACAGCGTTGACGTCATGATTTTACATATCATCAATTTTCTCGAAATCTAGACCTAAACTTTTAAAACGACCGAGTGTACCTTGTAGTCTAAATGTAGGCCTTCAAGACTGCAAAGTTTAAACAAATTGTATGAGAGCGTTTTCGAAACAAATTGGGTTGAATATTTTCGCTTAAAAAATAAACAATTCGCCTTACTTTCTGTTTAGTCGTCGAGAACAGTTTTTTCCAGATCGATTCAAACGATTTTTTTAGCATATTTCATACCTGTGGCATTAAGGACTACTTCCCATGAAAATTTCATTCCATTTGCTTTATTCGATTTCGGTTGATGGAATCATAAGTAATGTCATAAATATGCTCATTTTACTCAAAATAGTAACGTATTTGCTACGGAAGCTGTAATTCGAAAACTAGTCGATAAATGTTTTTTTAAATCGTTTCACCTAAAGTTCAACATATACTACTCTCTCCCTGTAAATTTCAAGACCATTGAATCATTTTAAGGGCGCCGAATAAAAACAAAAACATAGGGAACTTTTACATTCATCCACGCAGGCTTCATTGCTGTATCATTTTGTTGATAGCTTGTGCATTTCCGAAATTTCTCTTTTGTCTAGATTCTAAATACTTGTGTAGTTTTGAATTAACAAGTTACCATGCACGCTTGCTACGCTTCGCTACTGCCGGAACGCTCGTGCAAATTCTGTTCTTAGTACAATGACATGCAATTATAATAAAGTCACACTGCCAGTTGTAACGCCGTTGTAATATAACTTATATAAGAATCAATAACCGCGTTGTTTGTTTTGAAAGTTGGAGTTTTTCCGTCAGCCTCAATTCAAGGGTGGATTTTTATGTCAACCCGAATTCGTCTGATAAATCATACATTTATGAAGTTGATAAGGTTTTTCGTGTCATGAGTTTTTCTCTGAAAGAAAAACAAAATGAGCAAAATTACCCCTGGTTGTATAACCCTTTTCCCTTGTATAGTGCATGTCGTCATTTACAACATTTTTATTTATTTATTTACAAAACGTTTTATAATATCACTAACACAAAATCTGTTTTTTAATTAATATTTAGAAAATGTGTTTTTGGGTATTCTTCTGTCTAAAGGTGTGGTCTAGACGTCACACGTACCTTTTCCCGATCTGGTTACTAAAAAAACAGTTATTCAACATTATCATCCCGCACTGCCTAGCTTCATAGTTCCTTTTCTCCGGTAAACTAAACGATCTTTCAATTACAGTTACTTTCAGATAGAAAACATGAGCTGTATGACAAATACGGTCAACAGTATTCAGTAAAGGCAATAACACAAAGAAACTAAAACAGTAACAGAGCTAGACCCTGAGGATGTATGCGCTAAACAACAGCACTGTCCCCAGCTGTAGCGAAAGTCTTTTTACCTTCCGTTAATCTCGAGCCAACAGTTCTGGCTTCACCTTCTAGAAATCTAATTTATAACTCAAGCCTTTGTTTAAAACGACAAAATAATATGATCCTGCTTGTTTCACTATTCCAGCAGTTCTTAGGGAAATCATAGGAAAATTATGTGGGCGGAACGTTTGCCCGAAAGTAATTGATTACCTTTGTAAGGATTTTTAGGTTTTTCGTTATCCTGGGCTTATGCTTGGGCTTACTTGTAATCTGACTGTAACTCTTAGGCAAAGCAAATATGGATAATAGCCCTCTCACTCCTCCTCGCTCGTGGATTTGGATTAGCGTGTTGTTGTCGAGTCCCTCCTTTCCAAGCCTCAACTTCATACCATTGCTTACCGGCAACTTTTCAAGTGTACACTTTCGAGCCCTTACTTCGATTGCTGTTTTCATGCCACTCTCAAACACTGCACTCGGCACGGCAGAGTTCGCAATGAGCTCATTATCAAGAGATAGATGAGACTTGAATAGAATCCGTCCCAGTGCTGCAGAATCCTCAAGCGCGTCGTGTGCTTCGAATTCTTCTTTGAATAGGAATTCGTACAGCCCTGAAACGGATTTACTCGGGCAACAGCTCAATGGACCAGCCTTTCGTTTCATCACTTGTGAAATGAGTTTGAGAGAATCGAGTAGCATAACGTTAAGTGAAATGAAGTCATTGAGTAGTTCGTGTCTCCTAAGGGCATTGAAGAGAATTTGAAAGTCAAAAGTGTTGCCATTGTGGGCTACTAAAACAATCTGCCGATTCTCCTGTTCCTTTCTAATAAAATCACAAAATTCAGTTAAACCTGTACTTTGAGTGAGAGCTTCAAGGGTTTTTCTACCCTTTACCAATACCTTCTGTCCCTTCCTGTATTGGATACTCAGTCCGTGAACCCTTGAAGCGGAATCAGAAATGTTCTTTTCATCCGGAAGCAGGTACTTCGAAAATTGTCGGGTCTCGCATTGCGTAGTACAAGCAATCTGTACAATCTCAGAAGAGCGCTCTAGTCCAGTCGTTTCGATGTCAAACAAAAAAAATACATTGGCCCTCTGCCCCTCCTCTGCGACATTATTGGGATCATCACTTCTCTCATCTAGTCTACTTGGCTCGTCTACAGCATCAGCATAACTACGATACTCCTCTTCTGTTATGGAGGTCCTCAGATCGTCAAGTGTTCCGTTCGTGATAGCCGCACTATCCTCTGCAGTTTGACAAAGTCCGATCCCTGTTTCGTAGGTTACACCTTCGTGTGACTCGAGCGCGCTTGTTTTCCGCGTTTTGTTCTTTCGCAGTTGTCGTCGTGACTTCTTATATGCGATCCTTGATTTCCTCTCGCTGTCTTTGAGTCGCTTAGCGTCCATTCTACGGGCGTACATCGTAGTAGAAGAGTTAGCAGCTAAACCCATTTCTTCAGCTGTTTCTACAATGTAGTCATAACCTTGGTTAAATTGTGCTATTCCCGCTGCTGTCCGAAAATCACTACTCTCAGACCCGCCATAATGCCTTATCTTTGGCGCTTTTGAGCCCACAATACTGTTAAGGCACTCGTTTGGCTGAGACGAGCCTGCTGGTGCCATCTTCTTTGCAGCTTTTTCACTTAGGAATGGCTGTAGTGCATCTTCCATGCAAGCACGCAGATCATCTCCCTTGAGATCTTTGCCTCCAGGTAGATCACTGTGTCGGTAGTTATCTGGATCACTGCTATACTTGCACCACGACGCCTTGCAGTTATCGTGCTCGCCGAACGCGTGAGGGACTATAACATGTAATCCATCCAACAGAGTGGAAGGCTGCCCTTTATTTTGCTTAATGCAGTACGTGAAGCACTTCTGAATGTAGCCTATTACTACCGGGGTTAAACCTTTCACCTTCGCTCTTGCCGTATAAAGGCGTGAACCTAAAGTTCTACATGCATGGTTTATATCCGACCACTTTTCGATGTCATAGTTTACAAGTGTTTTCAATCGACTTTCTGTTGTGCTGTCTTCGTCTCCGACGTAGGTGGAGTAGGTCACACCGTGTTGGACGGCCTCAGAGAAGAGCTGAACGGCGGCATTAGATTCCATACTCTTTGACGAACCGTCATGGTTGCGCCTGCAGTCGTGAGCCCTTGGTTGTCTGTTTTCTCTTTGCGCTTCTTGGCATATGCGACACATAGTGTTCCTAGTTGCGTAACTGACTACTTTACCAGTTTTCAATCCAACCGCTGATCCCAAACCGGAGGACGAATCTTGAGATCTGCATCTTTTACGCCACCCCATGTCGTAGGAAACACCAATTTTTACTAAATCGTTACCGTTTTGGTTTTCAATAAGTGACTGTGACTTTTCCTCGTCTTCATACCGATAGCAACTTTTTTTCGCGACTTTCTCCACTGCACAGCCTGCTTCTCTTTCTCTTTTCCTGTATGAGCTTCCACTTAGAGCTGGAAGACCAAGCGTTCCTAATAACCCTGTGTAGTGGGTGTGGCCTATTCCTGAATGAAGTGCTCCAATGCCAGCTCGCGAATTTATGTCATATGTTGGTGGACCACGTTTTCCGGTTCTGTGATGCTCGGAAGATCGGATAATGTTCACCTTAGAACAGTGAATGCATGAAATGCTAATTACTGCACACACACCCTCCACCCGAACATCCTTCGAAATATTACACAGTTCTAGTGGACCTCTGTTGCAGTACTTGCATTTGTGCATAGCATCAGTCAAAATGGACAAGTTCATACCGTAAGACTGGTCAACGTTATTAACCCTTTTAAACATAGCACTTGACCGTAAAATCCGTTCTCCATAAGTTTCATCCTTCTCTTGTGAGACTTCCCTTTCACTTTCGAGATCTTTTTTCCAGCGTTTCCTTTGCATAGATCTAGTTTGTTCCTGCCGCACGGACTTTCGCTTTCTAATTCGGGTCCGTTCCAACTGATGAACCCGTGTTCTGCATATCAGTATTGCTAATACCTTGGCATTCGGCACCTCCATTGTGCACACTCTCAGAATTTGTATCTCGAGTTTGAACCGCTGCATGTTCCTAAACACAAACGTTTTGTGAACGCATGACCAAACTGAAGAAAATCACGAATTCTTCTAACTAATACCAGAAAGTAAATTAAAATTTCAACATTACCTTGGCTTTATCTCCACACTCCTTCACTCTTTTTGCCGCCGCTTCGTTTTCTAAAAGATGAATAGCCTTCCTTTTACGCTTATTACTCGGCTTAACCATATTGGAGAAAGAGCTAATTGTAGATTCAAAAGCGTTACTGGCAGCGTGACTATGACATTTGCATATCATTGTACTAAAAACAGAATTTGCACGAGCGTTCCGGCAGTAGCGAAGCGTAGCAAGCGTGCATGGTAAACTTGTTAATTCAAAAGTACACAAGTATTTAGAATCTAGACAAAAGAGAAATTTCGGAAATGCACA
>JAOWCC010001589.1:58253617-58266117 GCA_030867875.1 Actinernus sp. WN-2022
CAAAATGTGGTGCACCTCAACGCCGTACCATTCGCAATAAGAAGAACCTTGATAAGAAACGAGCTAACGAGTCGGCGAATATCACGTGTTCAAATGTAGTAGAATCGGAGAAAGATCTAAATGTAGTGGAATCGGAAAAAGATCAAAATGTGGTGGACATTCACGATCTCGATAATGCATTGGATGACCTCTCCATCAGTGAGAAAGACCTAAATGTGGTAGGATCGGAGGATAAGTAGAAATCACGATACGAAAAAAAAAGAATGAAGAGAAATCGTTTTGCGACCTCTCTTCATTTTTTTCTTTTTTAAAAAAAAACAAACAAACAATTGGACAATTGACAGGCACATGGTATACAACTAGTATGGATGATCTTATTAGATTACTTGGTTCACAAATTTGTGCAAGCCTACATATCGAACCACGGTTACATATTAACGCTGGTGAAACATGTTCCGAATGTCTATGCCCGATGGAAATGCAAGGAACGGAATTCATATGCCCCACCTGTGGTCTTGTTTCCGAGACTGAATCATGTGAAGAAACAACTATCAATCTTACTACTCGGTTACGTATAGTAGGGCCGGATAGCTTTCGGTATCAACATGATCTAGACCGCACAATCCCAAAGCAAAGCGATAACAAAGAATTGCAACTACGAACGATCATGCGAGAACTACAGGCATACGACACTATTTATCAACAAAATTACGACCTCTCGTTTCCCACAAATGTATTAGTAATCGTAGCCGATGCATTCATTCAAGTACAGAAAGTTTGTATCAAACGTAGCTATGCGAAACGAACTATTTTAGCTGCTATACTTTATCAAGCATGTATACAATGTGGGTTCATTAGATCTAAAGGAGAGGTCGCTCGTTTTATGCAACTAAACAATAAAAGCATATGTCGTGGAGAGGTCTTTATACGTTCTCTACATGATGGCGATAAGATCGATATAGATTTGAATACCGATCGAATAGCTCCTCACATTACAACGACTTTTGTTAAACTCGACCCCCAAGGAGTACCTAAGAATGTCCAACAAATAGTCTATGAGATTGTTCATACGGCAATAGAAAACAATATAGGTACCAGCTCTATACTTCGAACTAAAGTCGTTTTATCAATGAGTTGATTGCTTACAATTCCCACTTTGATCCCATCTATACGAGACACGGTCTAAATAGTGATAAAGTTTAATTTGTATTTTTTTCTCAGTATGTACCTCGAATAACATATGTGCGATTACTTAACCAAAAGTTTAACGACTCATTTCCTATTTAACCAAAACGGCTAATTCGTGAGAACGACATCCGTTGATATGTACTCATTCAAGAATTTAGTCTAAGACAGTAAGAAGAAAAAAAATTAATAATAAAAAAAAACAAAAAAACAAAATACCAAAACTGGTGTCACCAGAACCTCTCTAGGAACCCACTTTCACCTTTTTCCTTCTTTCTCCTTTTTGTTCCTAGAGAGGTTTTTATTCTTGCCGGGCCCGGCTTTTCACTGTATTCGTTCTACTGTAGTTCAGCTTCTGACCACATTTGGTTCTCACACAGGTATCTTGTACTCTGGCCGCTGATTTCTACTGTATTACTTTAACTTACTTTAACTTCCCAAGGCAGACGCGCTACGACTTGTGTTGGGCTGGGAGCTTCTTACCCAACACAAGCCGATCTACCACACATAGTCCGCCAAGGTTTGAACACCAGAACTCGTGAACGGCTCCCATCTCGATCACAAGTCCCAGCGACAAACCCGTGGGGCTATGTGTGCTAGACAAAGTATTCAGTGATACTTATGTTTTAAGCAGTTGACGTATGTTAATGAGCGTCACCCACGCGTTGTCTCGAAATTAGCATATGAACCAAAACAACACGGTAATTTATACGAATTAAGTGCAGTTGCTTTTATCGAAGTTAAAATGAAATCCATGCTGGTTTCTTTCGAAGGAGATATTTATTCTTACCCCACTAGACTGCCAAGTTTTACTCTCATCTCCTTTCGGATCTCGGATCGAAGTTGTTCTACGTTTTTTGACCCTCTTTCTTGTCTGTTTTTTTGCCGTATTTCGAGTTTAAGCGTCTCATATTTCCTTTTCTCATCAATAACGCTTCCGAACTCGGCTTCTGAAATGTTACAATCGGCTAGAGCTTTTGAGACTTTGACTTCCACGGAATTCGCCTTAGCTTTTGCTAACATAACAGTCTTTTCATGCTTCGAGACGCGAACGCCAAGTTTCTTACTAGGGTTATCGAAGTAGACAGTATGGTCAGCCGTAGGACATGTGACATTTAAGATAACCATTATATATTAAAGGTATAAACTATGGATATGTATAGCTTCAATAGTTACGATGCCTTTTGTTGTGTCAGACGAAGATGATGGTCTATCTGCAGAGGACATAGCAGAGATTGCTAGGGGTGGACCAAGACTGTCGAAATCTGAGCAGATAGCTCTCCTTGCCGATGAAAATAAGAAGGTCGCAACGTTGAATGTCGATCTATTAGCGAAGTTTAAGAAACAATATCCACATGCAGATTTTCACCAGTTCTATGTATCAACGGATATAGACGGCCCTGGCAAATATTCAACTAGTATTTGGTTTCGAGATGGGAACCATGGTTATGTGGTTTATGGCGATGATGTCTCTAAGCTACCTACCACCATTCAAAAACACATCGATAACGCATTGTGGGATGTGCATGATGGTTTTCCACATACATTAACACTAGATAAAAGTGTGAAATATCCTATTACGGCGGTCCCACCTACTGAAAAAGCACAAGATATCGATTTAACTAATCTATGGATATATGTCACACCTACGAAAAAGTTTGAAGCAGGCGTTCCGAACATATTCAAAGAGACTGTCGTAAAGCATATGACAGCGAAGGAGTCCCATCATTGGTTATCAGGTCCAGATTTCAAATATTGGCCTCAACGATTGAATTTTGCAACGTGGTGTGCAACTTCTGGATGTGGAGTGTCATTGTTTGATCCTATTTTCAAAACGTATCCACCCGTCATTCAAGGGTTCCTACAATTTCACGTTTATTTCACAATACGAAGAATTCTATATGAACTTGGTGGACCTCTACCTGGTGACTCTTCTTTCAAGCAAATTGATAACCTCTATAGCAAAGCAGCACTTGAGACTTTGTGCATCGAATTTGGTTTATCTCGAACACCAGACTTCAGATGGCGTGGAGGTCGTAATAAAGGATTAGGTGACATATTCGTTTACTTCCCCAGGTACGGCGATAAGAATGAGTATGAGTTAAGGTCGAGTGCCCCAGACATGTACACATGGACACAAAAGGACCCATTCTATATATTCAAAGATGAGGGTGGTAAGTTAGCTAATTCCAATATGATTCACTTTATTAGGGGTGACGAGACTAATAGAAAACAATACAATTGGTTTACGCCACCAATCGGTAAGGGATTAACGGATGCTGGATTAGGTAGATTGAATCGATCTGTCGAAGCTTTCGCGTATTGCATTCTAGGTGCTCAAGTTAATATGCTTACACCAATCATTGGTAGTTATGGCACCAAACTAGAGTTCAAAGTTTTGCTTGAAGCCACGATTATTGAAAACAACTTAGTGAAAGGCGTAAAAAACTATCAGGTTGCAATAGATGGTACGAATAAGAAGTTAGATCTGGCAATAGCTATAGGAGTATGGCTATTACCAAGCAATCTATTGTTAGATACTCAAAAGATTAGTGGCTACAATAACGCATTCAAGATAGCTACGAAAGATATGATAATGGGATCAAACTCAATCAACGATGAGCAAACTAAACTCCCACCACCAGATATGGAAGGACAGATACGAAAGAAACAATTACCACATAGTACGTATCAACAAGTTCCATATAGCGTAAAGAAACAAGTTCCACATAGCGTAAAGCAACGAGTTCCACAACATGAGATCAATCTAGCGATAGTATCTATTGCAGGAGCTGGAATTGCGTGGGCGTTATTTCGTTAACGTCGTTTGTATTGCTCTATTGTGATCACCACTATAGCTACGATGAATAACCAAACGTTCTCTGCTAATACTCCTAGAGCTTTACCGGCCATAGTACATATGAAATTCGCAATTGATCCAATCATTCCAGGTAGTATCTGTCCAAGTTTCTTTCCCATTTCCTTTAACAAATCACCCGTCGTTTTTAATCCCTTCTTTACTGTATCTGTCACTTTGTCGATACCATCTTTTACTGATTTCGGTACGGATTTCGATAGCTGGGAAACTATTACACTAACTATAGCACCAATAGCAGTTACCACCGCAAGAACGGTCATTCCATACTTCCTGAAAATGTATTTGACCCTTTCACGTAGCGATATACGTTCTAGTATGGCTTCTTCTTGACGTTCAAGTAATTCTCTTGCCTTATGGATGGATATTAACTCTTTCTTAGCTATTTCTTTCTGAGCGTCGGTCGATTCGGAGTCTTCAAGAATAGATTCGTTATTTGCTTCCCGATCAGCGAGTTGTCGTTCTGCAAATATTACTTCATTAGCAGCCTCTTCATTATTTGGACCTAAAGCATCTTTGAGATCTTTCCTCATCTGCACACGTAATTTCTTTTTTTTCTCATCACCTACAAATAGACGTGTAAAGGGTTTTTTGCTTCCAAGTTCGCGAACTTCGACTTGTTCGTCTACTAAGGATATTTCGATATTATATCGAACACCAGCATCCGGATATTGCCCTTTTACTTTGTCAACCAACATTTCTTTTGACAAATCTGATATGGTTTGTTCGAATGTGAATCCTCGAAGTGGGTCACCTTCTATAGCGTAGTCATGCAAATTATCCATGGTAATTGTCTCACTACCCCCAGCTTCATCTTGATTGCCACTCAATAAGTAAGCCACGTATCTTTCATTTGCTTCTCGTTCTCGTTGATCTTCTTCATCTCGTTGTCGTCGGTTTTCTTCATCTCGTTGTTGTTCTTCGTATCTGTCGGTACTATCCTCAGGTCTCACATCAACGTCGATCCTATCTTCCATATTGAACATAACTATATATCTTGGTATATTCAACATGATATCGTCGAAGTTAATTCATACAGAAGCACTAAGAGTGCCACTCGCACTCAAAGCTCAACGAACCTTATATAGAAAAACTTTCACTCCATCATCTGCTAATCCAGGTGAGACGCTCTATGTGGAAGTTCCAACGATGGGAGAAGATATCGTATTAGTACCTGGTAGTTTAGCATTATTGGGCGATATCGTATTGTCTGGTGGACATGCTAATAATCGAGTCGTTGCAAATGTTGGACGTTGCTTAGTTATACATCGAGTTTGTAAGATAGGAGCTGAAATAGTAGAAGACATTGCTCGATCGGATCTATTACAAACATATTCCGATATCTATCTATCTACACAAGAGAGAGAATCGAGAGTACAACAAGGTATCCAATCAGATAACACAAATAAGCTACGATCTAAGGCCGGTGATGCAGGTACTTCAGATGTTGGTGAGAATGCATTGTTAGCTGCATATGGTTCAAAATATAGAATTCCGTTAGACGTTGATATTCTTACACAACATGGAGTTCTATATCCACATGCATTAGAAGACACTATTTCATTCGAATTAACTCTAGCCCGCTCTATCGATATAATCGTTGGATCAGATTCGACAAAGATAGGTACGTACAAGCTTACCAACATCCAGTTAGAATACGAAGCAATCAAGAATGAAACGCTAGCTAGGAAAACATTTCGCGCATATGAAAGGGGTACTGCATTCCTATACGATCACGCGGTTCACTTCAAGTTAGTACCTATCGCTAAGGCATCAGATACTTTGATATCTCAGAATATAAATGTTCCACGACGATCATTCGCTGGATTACTCTTTCTATTCGTAGATCCTCCCACCGCCGGTTCACGAGATAGCGAAGCATTCGTAAATCCTGATATTTCAAAGATAGAGATAGACGTAAATGGAGTTCCAAATAGATTCTTTCCAGGAGGTATGTTAACACCAGATTTTTGGGAGTCCGCAAAAGGATGGTTTGCCACATCCAATACTTCCATGACTCCTACCAAATTTTACAATAACAGATTTGCCATCCTAGTCGATTGTCGTACAGCAAAAGATTCCTCTGCTCATGGTGATGGAATGGCACAAACTGGTGGTGGAAAAGATATCGATATTCGTATACATAGAACTTTAAAAGGAAGTGGAAACGTAAACATGCATATCTACGTCCTTGCTGATGCTCAGCTTAAGATATTGAACAGATCTTTACATAGTATAACATACTGATGGATTCCTTGGTAGAACACATCCCATTCAACTCACTCATAGTAGGTCCAACGAATTGTGGAAAGACTGCATTTCTCATAGAACAACTTCGTGGACCATTTCGTGGTAAGTTCGATTATATAGTATTAATTTGTCCTACGTATGCCCACAACAAAACATATCATGGATTTGCTAATCGAGATCCGCATTTTTATGTCATATCACCATCTCAGGATGCTATCGATACCACATTAAATATTTGTGCAACCTTTTGGTCAGGTACCAATACATTATTGATTCTAGATGATTGCGCCGCATCAAAAGATGTAAAACGAAGAACTGACAAACTAGTAGATTTAGCATTCTCTGCTCGACATATAGGACTATCTATTTGGGTACTATCCCAACAATTAACGAGTATATGTAAACCTTTTCGTGAGAACGTAGCTATCGTAGTAGCATTTCATACAGCATCGGTTATAGATGGTAAAAAGATATTTGACGATTACGGAGGCTCACAAGAATGTAATGAATTACGAATGATACTTCGATCTCATAAGTTTGCTCGCATATGTTTCTGTTTGCGACATCCTTTTGCAGTAGTGTTAGAGATACCCGCACCTATAACATATTATCATGGATGAATACGTCAAAGAACTGGAAGGTGAGGATTTAACAGGTCCACCAACCAAATTGGAATTTCCAATCGAATTGGAGGATATCGAAGAATGGCGGGAAGAACTTAAGACCTTAGCTGTATTGGGTAAAACGAAAGAATGTCTAGGACAGAATTTCTCCCTAACAGATATAACTAAACTATCTGAGAAGGACGTAAAACGTTTACATAGTAGATACCAGGCCGTAGTAGCAAATCAAATAACAGTACACTTAGTAGATGGTGTACTACGTCAAGCTACTCGCGCAGTCTCATACGTAGCCACACTAGACGACCAACAAGCACTGTTTAAGGATCTACAAGAAAACCAATTAGCCCGCCATCAGATATCTATGGCGGCTGGTCTATTAGCACTTAAACACGGTCGATTTGTAGCTCTAGCTAGTGTTTTGTTCAATGTAGCTGATCACATAGTCATTCCTGGTACACCTATTGAACCTTCGCAAGTAACTACTATATCGAATCAAGATGGAAGAACAGACGGATCAGATAACTGCGAATCCACCGAAAACAACACCAACTAAAGTAAAAGATCCAAAGAGGGTTGCTGCTGGGAAAGCATTAGCACTAAGTAATAAACTTGCTAGAGAGGCTCAAAAGAGAGAGATTTCGCGTGAAAGTGAATTATCTAAAGAAATAGACGAAGATGAAAGTTGGACTAAAAACATATCTACTAATACTACTATCGCAGTTATTGGTACGGGTGCTGCATTGTTTGGCGCATACTATCAATACAAAAGATACAGAGACGACACTTCTAAGAACATTAGTCCTATACGACCAGCAAGTCCGATAAAGACTACGGTACCAGATATGGAGTAACAATTAAAGACTAGAGATATACGATATATATTAGGATGGATAAAGAATTGACGAAAATAGCGACCGATGCTGCTATGATAACGGGAATCGCTACTGGTATTGGTTGGATCGTAAAAAAGGTTACCAAGGAATCTATGCTTAGTGATCCTTCTACTTCTATTATAAATTACGTGAGGTGGACTGCAGTAATAGCTGGTAGCATATATGCAAAACAATATCTCGAGAAACAAAAGGCCAAACCATAATGGCTGCAGCTGGCGCAATGATGCTATTCACGGCGATTGTAAACGCAGCGGCATTCACTGGTGGTGGAGTGCTTGCTAGGATGTTTGGTGGAAAAGATGAAACTGATAATATAGAACGAGAGAGACATGATAGGGCAATGGAAAAATTCGATGCTGCTAGGGAGGCATATATCGAAGAACGTCAAAAATTGTCCGATTGGACGCGCAAACATGAAGTCGCCGAACGTGATGCTCATAATAACAAACTCGATATCAACCGAGCTTTCGTGCGCTCCCATAAGTTACGTCAGGCACTGAAACGACTCGAAGCAATGAAAGAACCTCGTTTATCCGACTACTATCAACCCTCAAGAAATCAGAAGACTGGTGAGTTGATTTTCGTTGGTGGTGGAACGCTAGCTGCTGGATATGCTATTAGTCGATATGCTTTTTAAAAACGAGAATTTTTACGATTGACGAGATACTAAGAAAAAAAAGAATAAGAACTAGTTGGTTAGATGAGTTCTTATTCTTTTTTTCCTACTTGTTGAAGGTTAGAATACATAGATATATAATGGATGCTAAACTTGCGAATATCTTCTATGGTCCTATGGGCTATTGGAAAGGTTATGCTGCAATTGGTAAGTTATCGGTGGCTGCAAAGGTATCGGAAGATGTAGCTAAGGGTTGGTTAGAGAAACAAGCCATGTGGCAAATATATCTATCACCACCACACTATATTCCACGACCACATTGGACTGTATCGAAACCTAATGAAGTTCATCAAGCTGATTTGATCTTTCTACCTCACGATCGACCTGGACGTGGAAGGAAACTATATAAGTATGCTTTAGTGGTAATCGATGTAGCTTCTAGATATAAAGAGGCTGAACCTTTAGCATCGAAAGATAGTGGTGAAGTGTCTGCAGCATTTGATCGAATCTACAAACGTAGTCCATTAGAATGGCCAAAAACATTGCAAGTTGATCCTGGTAGAGAATTCATGGGACGTA
The DNA here is from genome assembly GCA_030867875.1 of Actinernus sp. WN-2022. Lineage (NCBI taxonomy): Eukaryota > Metazoa > Cnidaria > Anthozoa > Actiniaria > Actinernidae > Actinernus > Actinernus sp. WN-2022. The sequence continues at coordinate 58,262,639 of JAOWCC010001589.1, forward strand.
TGTCTGAAACATTAGAACTACATGGTACGAAAGTTCAACGAGGTGAAGCCGGTCATCATAGGGCGCAAAGTTTTGTCGAACGAGCAAATAGAACGATAGCTGAAAGATTATTTGGATATCAATATGCAAAAGAGATGGTACTTACATCTGAAGGATCGGATGCGCGTAGTAGAGAATGGGTATTGAGGCTTCCTGATGTTATCAAGGCTATGAACAATGAAGTTACTCGACTAACAGGTAAGGAACCTTCAAATTCTATAGAGGCACAACAAGTAAGCATAAAGACTCCTACATATTCTCGAATTATTGGATTGAAAGAAAAGCGACTACCATTCGATGTTTTAGTTCGATATCTATACTCACCGGGAGAATTGGAAGGTGGAGTAAAACGAGCAACTGATCCTGTATGGAGTTTACAGACATATTATATTTCTCGAAATGTGGTATCTTCAAATCAACCAGTTCTATACTATTTAGGAAAAGATGCACCAAAGCGAGGGTTTGTTCGTGAACAGATACAAGTGATACCACCAGATACAGAACTACCACCAAAAGGTATTCTAAGATAGAAGCAAGTCACAAATAAAGTCGTCTATATCTTCATCCTCTGTAATGACGTTTTTACTGTTGTAGGATAGTGTATCAACTACGTTTGATAGTATATTGCTAATAAAACCGTCTAATTCTTCATCCTCTGGAAAAACGTCTCCATGACCGTAGGCTATCGTATCTATTCCGTTTGCTGAAATCCATCTCTTACTATCGAATGGTGATAGAGATACTTTGTTCATATGCATACCATACATCTTATGACCTTCACTTCGAAGCATATTCATTCCATGCTTGAATACTTTCTTACCCATTAAGCACTCTTTATATTGATCATGACGAATACGATGTTTCACTACTGCCTTCTTGGTGCCTTTGGCTTTACGAATCTCGCCACCATCTACTTTCAATATAGAATAGAGCTTCGATCGTAGTCCAACATATTCGACTATTGGAATACCTCCACATTCGTCTTTCATTTTACCAAGTACTTTCTTGTTGTCGATACTATACAGCGGATGGTCTTTGCTGTAGTTACTAGTATCATATAGATGTTTATGAGTTGCCATGTCTGTATAGATATCTTCAGTTTTAATGTGTAGTAGTAGGCTATCGGTATCGGTATAAAGTAGATTACAGAGTTGTCCATATTGCTTCTTGATCTCATTGTAGTAGAAGTCATACATCAGATGCTTTGATAGATCTAGAATTGACATTCCAACATATATGGGGCGGTTTAGCAATAGCCTACTTTTGTAGTTATGTACCGCGGCAAGATCATCATCGAAAATTGTGGATCGAGCATAACTAGGTTTATTCAATAGACGTTGTAGCTTGTTTCCTTCTGATGCGCGCACTAATTGGATATCTACACGCTTACGTAGATTCTCCATTGTTTTTCCAAATACGCTATTGTTCATCAGTTTGTATAGATCCTGCTTGAAGATGCTCTTCGCTTGTTTTCGTAACTCTGTATTCATTTGTATATATGGTTCCATCCATGGTGATTGGTCGAATCGTAATGCCCTGTGGATCTTTTTCAAGCGCATACCAAGAGATAGATACAGTTGTAGGTTGCGGTAGTGTAGCACATATCGTTTTTTGTTGTATCGGTTAGGTACGAGTTTTTCCACTTTCAAAGATCCATTACCTTTATATAGTTCCTCAAATAGATTGGTCTGATACTCTGAGAACAAATCTTTATTCACCTGAATTCTCTCGGGAGCTAGTGGATAGTCGTTGTGTGTATCATGAAGTTCTCGAGGATATTCAAGATCGACTTCAAGGATATAACCTTTATCTGAATCGATTGTGTGATTGGTTATTCGTTCTTCTGTTGGTGTATACCACTCAAATCCTCCTGTTGGTAGATATTGACTCATGGCCCAACCATATAGATTATTGCCGTCAAGATAGAGTATGTGGCTATTTGGCTTAGTGGGATCAAAATCGGGTATACTTTGGTTATTTGCTTTGGCATAACGCTGTGATACCATGGATATACAACCGCGTAGACCTTTCTCAATGAATAAATACATGTCGTAGTCAGTTAATAGTTCAAGTTCCTCTCCTGTTTTCTTTAATAAAGCGTCCCATGAAAGTCCTGGACTCGTATAATAATGTGCGGGATCTAATCCATAGTTTTGCATACATGTTGTACGAAAGTCCTCGAACACATCTGCTAGAAGAAGTACATCAGTTTGTAGATAAAGATCATGATAATCACCTAATGTCTTACAATCAAATACGTTCCAAACTTTTATTGCATGTTCGTAATCTTCATCGGATATGTCCTCTAGAGTTAGTTTACTATAGAACGCATCTTTCGGTGGTAGAGAAGTCTCTGCAAATCTATCCCACGAATCCATGTACTCATATGGATATACTCCTTTACGAGTTAATAGATTGGCTTTCTCTTGATTAGATGTATATTTTACAATTTGTTGGAATGTGTCTGATTCTGATCCTTTTACCAACTTATCGAGAGAGAATGGTAAGAATTGGAAGCTATCAATGAATCGTAGGTTACCAAGTGAGAATGAAATGTATTTCTCCATATTGTTTGGAATACAAGATATCTTACCTAACGTTATGGATATGGATTGCATTATTAGATGAGCATCATATCCACGAAGATTATGGAATACGACTGGGATGGTAGGAAAAGCACGTAATTTTAGATTACAGGTATTGTGTGCGACACCTCGAAACTCACCTGTGATGTGGCAATGATCACGTACTCTATCACCAACCAATGGCTTCTGACAGATATGACAAATCGTTGTGCTATTATAAACCTTATAGTCTTTCCAGGACATACATAGTGGTTTAGCCTTTTGGGTTTTGATCTTCGCCTCTTCCTCTTGTATACATCGTAGAAAACGTTCAATAGTATCCCTGCCTCTATACAGTACTGGTGGTTCGCTATGACCATCGGAACGTACGACTATATAGCAAAATCCACAAGGAATGTGTTCCTCTGTTTTAAGCGTGTTACTCTTCTTTGGGTCTTGAGCAGGTCCTTCGATCTTAGTGGTCAATGCCTCGAGATCTGCATAGATAATGTACGGTACTTTAAGCTGTTTGTGTATATTCTGAAACGAAACTTTGTCGTTCTTATTGGTAGGCATTTCAATGCGTATGGCTCTGTCATCGGTACCGTTACACTCTGTAATGTGCTTCGTAAGAAGAGCTTCATTGGAATATCGATGTAGACATCGTTCACAGAAGTGTTTCCTATGTTCGTACTTTGTCTGATCGAATAGGAGTTTGTTGAAGTCCTTTATCCAGCAATAGTGTTGTTTACCGCTCTTTGGGTCTTCTATTAGTAGTAGATGTATATACTTCGAAAAAGTCTTCTTTGAGATATGATATATGATTAAGCACTTTTCCTTTGGGTCCCATCCATATACATTAATAGAAATGTTGTT